>OV121095.1:41027483-41362483 GCA_921293015.1 Phorcus lineatus | reverse complement strand
ATTAGGCTTTGAGTAACTTAACCATCCCCCTACGATCCAGATCTGGCCCCAAGAGACTTCTATTTGTTTCCCAATTTGAAGTCTCACTTGCGTGGTACAATATATGAACTCAGTGAACTCAAGGCAGCTACTGAGGCGTGGCGGAGGAGCTGGTCGGAAGACTTCTATCGCAAGGGCATAGGCGGTCTCAAGACAAATGGACAAAGTGCATCGAGGTCTTGGGAGATTGGGAGTATTAAAAATAAAGCAAAATAACAACTGCTGGCTTCTGTTATATAGCCACTTCTATATACTTATTGACTCCCCCTCGTAAACAACATATGTTAGCGGGTTTTTTTCAATGAATAACCAACTGCTAAAATTAAGATCAATTGCCATTTAGAAACTTCAGTTGAATCAATTGTGTGCATTTGGTTAAAACGAACCAGGAGATTAGGTTGATAATACTACAGCTGCACCCCGAAAGTTTGTACACTTACCTGAGTATCTTGTAAGTGGGTACATCATGTAATATTTTATGTCTTTGATTTCAGGGATAAGCTGTGTTTTTACTCAGAAGTGTTACCATGACATAATCTTCTCGAAGTTCGCTGTAACAGTGTTGGTAGCTCACTGAAGTGACCGAGGGTCAAAATTTCGAAAACTCTCTTTTCTTATTTGTAAAATCTCTTACAAGTGATCAACAACGTTAAATAATAGTTATGTGTTTTCTTTTATAAATTATATTCTTAATGAACCTGTACAAAAACCTTTACACAACGCCGAAATAAATGTTTTGGACAAAGCTTTGATGGTATGGGCCTCTCTTTTTCTCTGTAGTCACCAAATGTTTAATTATAAAAGTTCATCATTGATTGTACAGTTTGAGAGAACACGTGATGTGTTTATAGTTTATGTTTATATTTTCATTGTTGATATCATTCTTTGTCGACTGTGGCTATTTTCATTTTTCACAAATGTACAGCTCGCCCTATTTTCGTTTTTGTCATGTAAAAATTGTTTCACCGCCTATGCTGTATACATTTACATGTACTTTTAGAGGATTTTCCTCATTGAAGTGCCAAAGGGTAAAAATTGGAAACCTCAAATTCTCCAATTTGATTTGTAAAATCCCTTGTAAGTGGTCAACATCGTTTAATATTAGTTTATTAGTTTATATATAAATATATATATTTTATTTTACGCCTTCTCAATGTATGTGTGCTGAAATCTTTTTCATTAGGCCGTTATTGATTTTTTGTAAAGACCGTTGTTCGTAGGAGTATTTTTTTCTCTATTTTCTATTTTGACCAAATGTATGACTATAAAATGTTGGCAATAGTTGTACAGTTTAAATTTATTTTCATTCGCATAACTGTACAATGAATGCACTATTTCGGTTGTGGCAGGTGTGATTATGTTTCTGCTACTGTTACGAATATCAACAGGTGCTTGTAGATGATTTTGCCACTTTTCCATTTCTGTATCAAATGTAGTCCTAATATTGAATGAGGTTGGCCCCTTCTGACGGCAAATCTTATTACTTGTTCCTGAGTTTGGCTACTGATTAAGTATTTTGTAACATATTGAAACCTTTTCCAATCCCCCTCATATGTACTCATAATAAGCTTTGCTATACCCGCCTCGCTTTCTTATTGTTTGATCACCCAAGAAATGATCTCTAGGAGTTATTTAAAAACCACTTTATTCTCTCCTAATATGCCAAACCAATTCCACTCGACCCGAAAATCCGTTGAGTGTTATTTCAATGCTAGTGAGTATTCGTTTTGTTTTAAAAACGACACTTAAGCATGTAAATTCACTATAATGTTTATTCGCTAGATTGCTTGTCGCTGTGCAATTTAGATTATACTGGCTATAATGACTCTCCATCAAATGTAGGGATATTGTGATAGATGTCTTGATCACATGGTCTTTGACCAATAGAATGAGAAGTACAAACGAAATGTATTTAAATCTCTGCTGAAAAATAATGAAGCAAATAGCAATTATCTTGATCTGAATTATGGAAGTCGTTTCTGTCAGATTATACATAGTAGACTTAAGCTTGGGTGCAGTGATCTAAACGCAGATAAAGTAAATAGACATATTTCAAACACTCCTGAATGCGCTTGTGGGTATCACAATGAAGATGTTGTACATTACCTGTTTACATGTAAGCTGTATATGGTTGCCAGAAATAATTCATTTTTCTATGCAAATGGCTATAGCCTCCAAAATGTGTTATACGGAACACCTCAAACAGCTAATGACGTCAATTTGCAAATAATAAAGTCCCTTCATCAATATATCATTAAGACCAAACGTTTTGATAAGTACCGCTAAGTGTTATTATAAATGAAGTCAAGCTGCAAAGAACATATATATAAATAAGCACTTGTTGTACAGATACTTTATTTTGATTGTACTTTATAATGTCATATTTTGTGTCTAGTTCTTGTGTATTAATTTATCTGATGTATGTACTGGTGAGGCATTAGCATAAGCAGAGTTTTGCTTGTTTGCCGAACCAGATTCTTTATTGAATAAAAATATGTTTAAACCAAATGTATTTGAGATCCTGGCTGCTGTTACATGCTATCGTTTGTCCTACGTTTGTCTATACCTATTTTCGCACTTGCGCGACTTGAATACGCGTGTACATTACTACTAAGTGGAAACAGGCGGCAACTATTGTCTACTAAAATGGCGCAGGTTTGATTTTTGCGCTAATGTAGATTAATTGGAAGCTGTGACAGTCAGACTTGATCTGTGTGCATTCGCAGTGTATTTAACACCCTTGCTCGTTCAGCTGCTTGACATAGACATATTATAAACAGTTTTATTCAAGATGTGTAATAAACAGTTTTATTACATTCCTTCGTGAGCTCTGCCTTCTCCTTTGGCGGATTTAATATTTCATCTGTAAAACATTGAGAATGATTTTTTTGTTGAATTCACGATCGAATCCGGTCACGTACGTGTTATTTTAGAGGTGTTTTGCCCAAGGTTTCTGTTTATATAACTATGTGTGTAAATGGACCAAAGTTGACTTAAGTTCACACGTTATACAACTGAAATATATACTTTCATTCTGACCAAATTAAGCTAACATTTCATGTCTGTTTCAATGTGTTTACAACATCTATTTTAGCCCGGTCGATAACATAGATATCGCATTGCTTTCTCTCTATAATAACATCTATTTTAATAACATCAACCGAGACTTGTTTTCAAAGTAAATAATTCTGATATGTCTCTGGAAGTAGAAATGCTTTTTTGTCATCATGCTTGTGTTTATGGTTAAAACTATTTGATTTTTTATTGTGAGGGGTTTTATTTCTAAAGGTTCGTTGCTCTAAGGGTATAAGTGAATCAAGCAATAAGTCACAGTTGCAAATATTATACTCGGCACCGTACTTTTATTCAGAGGCGTCAATCGGGAAATAACGTTTAACAGTAGCAGAGTATAACTGTCTTAGAAGTTACTATTACTATGTACACCCCCTCCCTAGAATTAAGAATATTTTTTTTAAAAAGCGGGGTTTTTTTCTGAGGCCAGTTATAACTTAAACACTAAGGGAACTTGTCGCTTAAGACTGCTTTTACTCAGTTATGGACGAAATCTAATCATGTAATAAAAGTTAGTATGTCCTACAGTACATTAAGAACACATAAAGTAATATTTCTGCATCCATACCAGTTAAACTTGCACCTTGAGATAATATTAAAGCCAGTGAATATACACAGCTCTTTTTCTTTAATTCATAGAGTTAAAACCTTAAAGTTTCCTTTTGTTTGCACTTAAACAATATTCAAATATTTTGGAGAAAATTGCAAATGAAATTTAATTTACTACGTGTGCAAACACACTTGTGAAACAGAAGTAAAATAGTTGCTTATAATCGATATCAGTCATCATAATAGCTTTCTCGTCCTGCGCGGTTGAGTCCCGGTCTGCCTACATCCCATTCTGCCTACAGCCCAATTTGCCTACAAAATAAATGTAGGCAGACTGGGACATAAGTTAACACCCCTAAAATAATGGGCATGACCCAAGTATCTGAGTCAAACCAAACAAGTGGACTGAGTAGAAGGATTAGTTCATTTAAAAAATTGAAATATTTGTGGAACATCCTGATAAAAGATTAAGTAATCCGTAACTTCTCTCTTTTGAAAACATAACACTTTGATCAAAGAAAATCCTGTTTTTATAACAAAATAGTTTCTAATAAATTAAATAGTTCACAATAGTAGCATACTCCAATGTTTTGATAGGGGATTAAAAAATCAGTGACTTCTCTGTCTAAGCGAACATAACATCTTGATCAAAGGAGAGTGTGTGTTTATAAGTAAATAATGAGAGAAATTGTGAAATTTGTTAAAGGGATTAGTTAATTAACAGTCTTCAGTCAAAATGGCTAACCTTCAGAGACTTGAGTTCATCATGTCACAGTCAGGAGGTAAACAGATTCTTCATGCAGGCTTTCGCTACAGACTGAATGTGAAGCGCCAGGTCGCCACACACTGGAAGTGTGTCGTCAGAGGATGCAAAGGAAGATGCAGCACCATCGGAGACCACATCACTTCCGTGACAGACCATTGTCATCCCGTTCTTGAGAGTGAAGATGAGGTCCGACTGCTCAGCAGACTACGTCAAAGATCCCGTGATGAGATTGGCTCAGTTCAGCAGATCTACAATGAAGAAGTTGCAACACTAGACATTGCCACTGCTGCTACCATGTCATCCTTCCCCAGCGTCAAGTCATCTCTCTATCGTCATCGCTCTAGAGTTCTTCCGCCACTTCCACAGACATTGGCAGATGTCGACCTTCAAGGATCCTGGACCGAAACAGATGATGGCAGACAGTTCCTGGTGGTCGATGATGGCGTTGACAACAAGATCCTGGTGTTTGCGACAACCGAGATGCTGAACATCATGAGTGAAGCCGACACTCTCTACATGGACGAGCCATTCTTTGTGTGCCCCAGTCTGTGGCACCAGATGTATGCTGTTCACTGTCTGGTGTCTGGCAAGATGTATCCTATAGCCATTTCCCTGCTTCCAAACAAGACTCGAGACACCTACACAAGACTTTTCACTCACATCAAGGAAGCAGTGGCAGCAACAACAGGGATGGACCTCTCACCAGAGTTTGTGCAGACAGACTACGAAGCGGCAGCTATTGGTGCTGTCCAGACAGTATTTCCAGATGCTGAAGTCAGGGGATGCTTTTTTCACTTCACTCAAGCCCTGTGGCGTCAAGTTGGTGAGAAAGGCCTAGCAGTTGACTACAAGAATGACCCAGCAGTCCAGAAACACATCCGTCGTGCTGCAGCCCTCCCTCTACTGCCACCTGACCAAGTCCAAGATGCCTGGATGGAGGTGATGGAAGATGGCCCAGACGGAGACCGAATCACTGCCATCAACGACTACATCACAGCCACCTGGGTCGACGATGATGCCAGGTTCCCCATCCGATTGTGGAACCAGTACCTGAACACAGGCCCCCGTACCAACAACCACCTTGAGGGTTTTCACAATGGACTGAAGAAGGCCATTAGGAAACACCACCCCAACCTGTACGAGTTTGTGACGGCCATCAAGAAGCAGGAAACCACCGACAGAAGGACCAGACTCCAGACTGAAAATGGAGGAACAGTGCGACCCCGCGCACAAGTTTACAGGAACCTGGACCAGCGACTGCAACGACTGAAGCAGCAACTTGCAACCGGCAGAAAGACAGTGCTCCAGTTCCTTGATGCCGCTGGACACTTTGTGAAACTGCAGTAACTCTGAGTGTGACTTGTGAAATCTGACTTGTACAAAGCTGTAAAATAGTAAAAATGTGAAATGTTTCAAGTATTGGATTGAATTGTATCTCTGGTACCTAAGTGGTACTTCAATGTGAAACAGTCTAATAAATCACTAGTGCTGTATCTATGCAATATTGTTGTCTTATTTAAAATGGTTGACTGTAGGCAGATTGGGACTATGGATGGAAGATTCCATTAATTCAGAGGTATGCACATGACTATTCACCCATGAAAAGCCGTGCACCAGACCGTAACATGTTGTTTTAACAGTGTAGGCAGAATGGGATGTAGGCAGACCGGGAACATGCCTCCTGGGCATATATCCATGAAAGAGCATGTTCAAAGCGCACAAATTGTATTATTGCCCTGAGGGGATAGTACTTCGATGTAGCCTAACCAGCCCTTCGCGCGACCGTGTTTGTCCATACCTTCCCTTGTTCAGGTACCCAGTTGTACAGCTGGGTAGACTGAGTGCAGTGTGGATGAAGAGTCTTGCCCAGGGACACAGCACACAACTTGGCGCAGGTTACAAATGTCTAGTGCCTCCACCAGGATTCGAACCAGGGCCATTGGCTTTATAGGCCAGCATGCTTACCACTACACCAGTATGCTCCACCATCACTTGAAGAAGTAATTCGAAAAAATCGTCTAAATCGTCACCAGAAAAAATGCGTAACCCTTGACAAGTTGGCAACCGATTTCGCTGTTAGAATCGCCACTGTTCCTGGAATGAGACACCTTTCTTCCCATTGTCTATACTTATGGAAGCCCCAATGACTTGCCAAGATAAAGGCCTTGCCGCATTTTCCCAACGTTTCTGTGCTTGTCGCTTAAGCTGCTGCGACAGATCACGATAGTGCAATGAGAATTCAAATGAGAATTGCAACCTTTCGCCTGAGAAAGCGGACTAACTTATATTGCAAAACTAAATCACGATTTGGCATGGCTAGCCCAGCAAATATTTCACTCGTAAGAAAGGTCACGAGGAAAGAAATGCCATTAGTCACCACAGTTGATCACCTCAGTTGGTCAACTCAGTTGGTCACCTCAGTTTGTCACCTCAGTCTGTCCCCTCAGTCTGTCACCTCAGTATGTCAACTCAGTTTGTCACCTCAGTCTGTCTCCTCAGTTTGTCACTTCAGTTTGTCACATCAGTTCGTCACCTCAGTCTGTCACATCAGTTTGTCACCTCAGTTTGTCACCTCAGTTGGAACAGAATGGTAGTTTATACATTCAATAGATAACAACCCGTGTGTCACTGTCAACTGAAATTGTGCAATGAAACCTCGAAATTATCAACTTCGCCTTTTAATATCGTTAACAGGTAAGTCGAAATGACAGAAATAATTACATCGACAAGTGCGCCTAAGAACGATTTGAAATAGTTAAATCGTGTACTGCTAATGTACGACACGTTATTAGCAACCTTATAGATCATCTATCATTACATTCGCCACCAATTAGTCACTATTTCCATCCAATTTGTATCATCTTGTGTCACGACAGAAGGTTGAATTTGTTCACTCGTAAATGTATCTATTCAATGAATACATGCATGTAAAAAGGGAAAGTATTTTGTATTTCTCATTAAAGTAGATTTTGCGAGTCATTTAATAAAATCAAAGATCTGATATGACCTGATAATTTTCTTTACAGTCCAAGAGAGCGAGCTCACTACTTAGCAACAGCTTACAATCAATATACGTCTGATAGTGGTCTCAAAAAGTGGACATATATTTTTTTCAAGTTCTATTCATAGGAATTTATATTGCCAACAGTTTTTGGCAAAAGTTATTCCCGAACTTATTTAAAACATTTTGTAGGCAATACGGAACCAAAACTGGATATATTTCTAATGTCAAAGGAGATCATCGCCGAAATAAAAAGTACTTTAAAAAGGGATTTTTCTTCTCCTTGTATAGCGCGATATCCATGTATTGTTTTAAGAGTAAACATGTGATTCCTTTTCATCAATGAACCAATCAAGGGTCGATTCAAATTTAGAAAATTAGGGTTGGACAGGAGTGTTAATTTAGTCTTGTTTAAAATTTAGTCTATGAAAAATTTTAATAATTTACTGTTCCTTCATCCATAATATTTTTTTTCTTTGGCCTCCTGATTTCATATGTGTATTCAGTCAATCTAGACTTGCTGAATGTGGACCTAGACTATATAAAAGGCTCCTTTATATACACAGTCATGAAGCATGTCTAATCTTTTCGTTTTAACAATAATACGCCATACTGGTTGGATTGTGACTTTTAGAATAGGCAACTTAATTTAACTTAATGTGGAAATATTATACTTATATATCTTCACTCAATTTTTAAATCTATAGAATCTGGTACCCTTTGATAAGAGAAGAAGAGAGGAGAGGTTTTCCCATTTTTTAAATCTAAAACTTAATTCAATATATGCAAAAGAAGAAGTATCATATCTATGTGATTTCAAGAGCTGCTTCAGGCTAGAGCACAGGTAACTCACAAGATTAAAGAGTAGTCATGCTTTAAATATGGACGTACTCACCATTTTACAGACGCTTCAATTCCACACCGAGTCAGTTCTCATCTACTTGTTCATCAAATGGATGATTTTAAAACATTGGCCTCCAAACCACTGTAGTGAAGTCCTCTTAGGGAAATGAAGGGACTTCACGAGATGGAAAACCAATTGTTAAAAAGTATCTTTGACGTTGCAAATTGAAATATCGCAACATAAAAGCGCAATATAAAAAATATCATCTGCACTTTAATTCATTCAGCATCTTCGTAAATATCGCGATAACAAAGCGTCCGTAAAATATTACCGGGTGATTCGTTTTTCAGCTGATATTTATTAATTACTCTTCATCTTCTCGAGTTATGTAAGAACAAGATTGATTTAGTGATGTTATTTGAAAGAAAACTAACCGACTTCTTGCAGTGTTGTATATATAAGAAACACATCTCACTAATCATGATGTAGGTTTATCTTGTTTTGCATGTGCAGGCTATTTTAAATGAAACACCTAACACAATCTGTGAAAAAATATATTGAATATTAAGTTATTATTATTTATTAAATTTACATGTGTATTTAGCAACTGACGATGTAATATGGTGACACGTTGACATGGGTTTTTCTTTCAAATCATGATAAACTTTAAAGGGCCGTAGAGCATGATGTTTGGGTTAAATATGTAAACTTTTGTAAATGGTGTTATTTTATAAAGGAGTAGGGATGCTTCCCGGAAATCAGCATCCTGGTGCTTATAAGTTCAATGTAGTGACAATTAACAAGTTTATCTTGTGATTTATGATCGAAAACCAATGATGCGCGCCATTAACTCAGACGTAATTTTTAAACTTATCTACAGCAGAAATAACGACAAACATGGTTTGATAGTATTAAGCTGGTCAGTTAAATAATACACGCGTAAAATGAATTTAGACTTTTTAACATTTATACTACCGTTTTCCAATTATCATTGAAAACAAGAAAATATTGACATTTTGTCACTTTGGAGATGGTTATGCAAGTTTGGGGAGGCGAACTTAATTTATCTCAGGACATATGGTAGTATGGCTCTTAATGAAGCCATGGAAATCATAAAACATACTCTGTGTCACTCTAAAGAAACGTTTTAAAAATTCAACACGCCGCCTTACATGTACAGAGCAAAGTCATTTCTATATACAAAAATTTGTTTAAATAGGGAAATTGTCATTTGGCAATCGTTATTTGATATGGCTTTTAAGAGTAGTATTTATCAGTGTTTTGAGTCTCCCACCAACACTCTAACAATTCAGTGCCGCCAATCACATACGAGTAATCTGGAAACTTCATATAATTCGAAGCATATACCTAGGTCACCGAAAAAACAGGTAATGTTATGGTCTCCTTATCAAATCAAATAATCTTGAAGTGAATAACTATTTCGCACCAAATCCTCTTCAACACTGAATAAAACGGTATGTTAAATCTGAACACGAAGGTTATCAGTCAACACGGTAAAAAGGAGATCAACAACACCTTCCATTTTCATGTTGGCAAATGTTTCCGAATTATTTATTCAGAGGGGAGATGTTCATTCATTCCTGACCAAATTACCAGTTGTAATTCTCAAAATGCGATCTTACTGCATTTGATTTCTTGTTTCATGTCGAGATATTTTTAAAACTTACAAGAGAGCGCAATTCATTGTGGATACGAAAAGGCGTTATTAAAATTACTATTATAGCAATTATTTTTTAAAAGACATACAACAGAACGACAGACGGAAAAACAGAATATTCAGTGCGTATGTAAAAAATAAATATACTTTACTAAATGAAACAAGCGCACGTAAAAGATATCAGGCTAATGCGCTTACAACTGTCCCCACATGTAGCCTTGGTTTGTATACAATATAAGGGAGTTACAAACATTTAGTGATAATAATCATAATAATGATGATTATTATTACGACGACGACGATGATGGTAATGATAAAAATTAAACAACAATGATAACGGCAGCTACAACACTAACAGCAATAACTTCAATTTTCTCACAAAAGTGCACATTCATTGAGTGATTATTTAAGAGGCAAAATCATGTTTGTTACAACAAAAAAATGTGAAAACATTCTTCAATAAACAAAAGATAGATTGTGCTATGTGGCAAAATATGAAGAGCGAAATTAAGGTTTTAGTCTTGCGACCACTCTGTAATCGTTCAATTCGTCATCCACAAGACCAGGTAATCTAACACTTTACATAACAGATTGCTGCACTCGCAAGGAGGGGTAAGACAATTGGGAAATGTTTTCTGTTGAAAAATCAATAGTAACTAAAACGTAAAATACTTTTAAAAAATTCTAAGAGCAATGAAAAAAATGGAACTCTCAAAATAAAACAAACATACCCAAACAATATATTGACATTTTCTCCATCTAAATCATGTCACAGGGGCGTTTATCGTTTAGAAATAACTTTAGAAAGACATATACACCTATAGACCATACCCTAATACTATAAAACAGGATATAGTATTAGGGTATGGTCTATAGGCATATATGTCTTTCTAAAGCTATTTCTAAGCGATACACGCCCCTGTGAATCATGATGCAATATAACCAAACGAGTTCTATTTCGTCCTATGGCAGTTCTCAAGTATTTACAAATAATAACATAGTCCAGAAACACCACGCTTAGTCGTACAATTTATCAATCCCAAGATTGTGTTGCTGGCTTATGGTTGGAACTTGTGGAAAGGGAGGTGAGGGTTTTCGGACAGGGGTTTTGAGCTGGATGGTCTATTTCATAGATCTTCCTTCCACAGAAAGCCGATACCGATACTTTTTAAAGCTTAGTAAGAAAAATGCATTCATTTCAAGAAATAATACGTTTATATTTTTGTGTATTTCGAGTTAAATATCTCCATATCAAACATATCAATATGTTGAAATCAATATTTTCTTAAATCGAAAAAATTCTTAAACTCGTATGAAGCAGACGACACCTGTTGAAGAGACGCGGTTATCTCCCCTGCCAGATGTTTGAGCCGCGTTATCACATGACGGACTGAGATCGATCTGGTTGAGTGTAGCGGTATGTGACAGACACATGGGATATCATTGCTTGAATATCTCCATTATCGGTCGGACAGGGAATAACGACGTTATTACACGTGGAGTAGTGATTGTTGACAGTGTGTGTTACCGTCAATACAGCAACTTGCCATTCAGTTATGTACTGTGAACTATCTCATGCTTGTGTTTGACAACTCATAAGTATGTTTGGTCGCAAGAAAGACTGCGCGACCATCACGGAGAAGGACCCGGTGTTTGAGGCAAGGTATTTGGGAAATGTGGAAACTTTCTCAGCCAATGGTAAAGGATGTGCTATCATCCCAGTTCGAAATCTATGGGAAAACTCGCAGTCAGAAAAACATCTTAAGAAAGTCCTCGTAGTGATGAACTCATCAGGTGTGACAGTCAAAGAACACAAAAAAGATGAAGGGAAAAAGTTTTCAATAGAGAACATCACTTTCTGCAACGCGGACAAGACAGCTAACGAGAGGATATTCTGTTGGATTTGGAAGGTGCCCGGAATAGCCAGGCTGGAGTGCCATGCAGTTCTATGTGGCAGTCGAGAGAGCGCTCAGGCCATGGCTTTAGTGTTGTCACGGGCCTTCCAGGTAGCCTACAGGGACTGGCGAGCAAACAAGGGCAGACAAATAAGACAGAGGAAAAACTCACTTCTACACGAAAAACACATTGAGGATGGGCTGGGCGTCTATGATCCCCTACGCCGGCGAGGATCCGGGGAGGCGAACGGACGTCCGATCTCAAGTGAACATAGAGAAAATGGGGAGAGACGCGCGAGTGTGGGGGGATATGAGAATTGTAGTGGGGAAAAGAGACGCTCATCCACGACCAGTACCACGTCTGGGTTCGCGTCCAGCGTTATTCTGGACCCCGAGGAGGAGGAGACGATACAAGCGAACATGCACGTGCAGGCCATAGTCAGGGGGAACTCGAGAGGGGCGGGGGATAGTGACCAGGGGTCGGATTGACACCTCAGTTTACCTGTAATCACCGTTTCATATTCTGTTCAATCAGGTAAATCGTCAGAGGAAAACTGTAACTATACTTCAAATTCTCCTTTGTCTTACGCTATCTTGTGGTTGAAACATTAAAAGCGTTTTTAATATCGCTTAACTATACCTTGAGTATTTATGTATCTACCTGGAATACTTACCTACTTACACCTCCAACTTGATGCAAATGATGTATTACTGTATGGCGGACTTTTGTGTAACCTAACCTATCTACCTGGGATGAATGAATGAATGAATATGTATTGGTATGATTGGTATGTATCCCTTATGAATTACGGATTGTATGTGGTATGTATTCAAAGTATAGCAACCAAGTTTGCTTCTCAAAAAGTTTTGATGTGATTGATTGCACTACTTAGCAGAGAAATGTGATTTCAACAGAAAGTTATTAAGTTTTGACGAATTTGTGTCGGCAAGTTATGGGTGTCATAATGTAAATTTGCTACATGCATTATACATGTGTATCCTTTTTTTCAGTTGCAATTGGCTGATTTTGTAAATGATATTTACATGACAATTAATCTTGGCACCTGATCCACGACATAACCTTATCCGAGATGAAAGTGAGCCGAGTTCGAACCTAAGTCCCTAAGGGCTGTAATAAGTGGGATTTCCTGTAATGTGTTGCGCCTATACGTGTTATAATTCAGTAAAGGGATTGTTCTACAATACTCACCCATATAAACGTAGTAGTATATCATTTTTGTCAGCGATGGTTTTCTTATATATGTTTAAGGCCTTCTGCTAAATATATGCAATAACTGTTGGAAACAAATCCACTGTATAAATGAATAACTTATGGTTTATAGTTTATATGTTAAATGATTATGGATTTACTAATGTGGGCATAACTTCCTAACGAAGAGATTTTAAAATATCTTTGTGGTTTTACATTGGTCAATACATATAATATCATTAGAGAAGTGTACTCAGAGAATTTTATTTTGTTTAAAGGAGAATAATTTTGTCATGGAATTAATTTATGCAAATCAGTAACTGACAAACCTGAATAAAATAATACACAGGTGATGCCTAATGACATATTTACAAATAGAAACTTATAAAGTTCTATATCCGCCAAATTTTACAAGAACGCCAAAAATAACAACTGCTATTAACAGAAGTTTAAGATAATATGATGTCGCATAAAGTTATTAAATTTCAACATTTATGGTCCTGAGTGGCCCACTGTCCTCCTTAACTTGCCGATGTATGTAAGTTATATTGTAAGGGAAAAGTGGGTGCAATCGTTAAGACTATCTGGTTTCAGATCTCCGTGTTTACATATGGGGTATTACAGTGCCCTCTGTGTATGGACGTGGGTGTTTGAACATTTCCCTACACCAATATTGACTCTTTGCATGTAAGTCGTATATCTGAATACAATCTGTTATGTTAAACCTAGAATAAAGTTTATATATGTCACTCGCTTTTGTTTGAGTTATGCATTTCTTTATCATCTTTAAGGCTTGAGAATTTAAGATCATAATCAAACATACTATGAATTGTTGTTGATATCTTCAGCAACAACTTACTCGTTGTGCATACACCGTCTTCTGTTTGAAACCCACGCAACCACATAAACCTGAATAGAAACTTTGATTTACATGTTATATTTTTTTTAACAAGGTATAGGATCTTATATCATTTTTCTGAATACCTACAAATACATCATATCTGGTGCTGTACGTTTTTACACATCTGTGCTTTCAGAAACGGTGTTTTTGGTGCATATTGCATGTGCTTATGGCATAAATCGGGGTTAGATATCTGTAGGGTTGAATTGGACATATATGTATGTTGTCATCGATATTGCACCCTAGAAGTATACTTCATGCTATTCGTGATATTCTATTTTCTAAAATTCTATGAGATTAAAAATCTAACTCATTTTCTGGGGAAAATCGTGAAATTGTTTGAATAATTGTATTACACGAGAGATCGTTTAATGTACAATATAATCAAAGCTGTTTGAATAAATGTCGAGTTTGAGTTAGAATTATCATTTAAAACATAAAAAAATGGTTCACATGTCTGCCAATCCAAATGAATAAGACAAATGGCCATACAATAAACCCGATAAATACACACGTACATGTAACAGTAAATAGAATGACTGGAACAATTATTTCTTCACTGTGTCTTCATATGCCATTGCCCTTTAATAAACACTTCTTCTTTATTAAAGGATTTAATCAATCGTATCTGTTTGGAGCTGTCCAATATATTTGATTTGAACATTTTAGAAAATGTCATGGACTGGTTTTCCGAAGAGCTTATATAAACTAAGTTATTCATTAATGCTTTTTAATGAAAGAAGTCACGAAACTCCGGGATATTGCGTGTTTCCCATAATGTCTCCCATCAATCAATCATGGTTTATATCGACCAGCAGACCACGTTATGATAACGTGACGCCAGTCATGCACGTGCACTGTTATATCAGCTCTGCAGGAGTGGAACCACAATACTTATAAGGAAATTAGACACCATAATTACTTGCGCATTGTCTCGTTTGGTTCGTTGCAACGGGTCAACATCATGTTGATAATACATTTCCTGTGATTGATGTTCGGAGTCTGTTTGTGGCAGGGTGAAATAAAAGCAACTCCCTAGTGCTCACTGCACCCTGAGTATGTCGAACTGAAGTGCTTGATAACTCCAAATGGCTGGACTCGAGGACGAATCACTTTCTGGAGGGGGGTGTATGTGGCAGGGTGAAATAAAAGCATTCCTACTGGCTTTAGCTAGAGGGATATCTCTTTGGCTGAATCGATAGAGTGTAGGACTCTCAACCGGAGGTCCCGGGTTCGAATCCCTCAAACCCTTCTGTTACATGATGACTCAAGGAGTTTTAAACACTTGCTTAATGCGAATCAATGTCTTGTTCGAAAATATTATGCTGCATAGGATCATCTAAGTGCGTATATGTATCCATTGAAATATGTACCTGAAAATGAACAAAACTGAGACTCTACTTCGTCTCCCCAAATAACGCTTTCAACCAGTATCGCAATCGTGTTCTTCCAATTGCACGCAAACCATTCTCATTGAATCTAAACAAATAATTATCACAAGCTCCCCATCAACATAAGCGTGTCATTGATATTCTATACGTTAAATTGCGTGACCTGCGATATCATTAATATTCTATACGTTAATTGTGGTACATGCGATATCATTAATAATCTATACTTTAAATTGTGGTACATGCGATATCATTAATTTTCTATAAGTTAAATTGTGGTACATGCGATATCATTAATATTCTATACGTTAATTGTGGTACATGCGATATCATTAATATTCTATACGTTAATTGTGGTACATGCGATATCAATGATATTCTATACGTTAAATTGTGGTACATGCGATATCATTAATATTCTATACGTTAATTGTGGTACATGCGATATCATTAATAATCTATACTTTAAATTGTGGTACATGCGATATCATTAATAATCTATACTTTAAATTGTGGTACATGCGATATCAATGATATTCTATACGTTAAATTGTGGTACATGCGATATCAATAATATTCTATACGTTAAATTGTGGTACATGTTTATTGTTCCGCTTCGACTTACTCTGAGATATTCTGAAGAAGATGTTATATGTGTAATCCAAATTTCGCCAATCACATTTTATTGTCTATATGTTAGAATCGAAGATATTGCATCAAACATGGCAGAAACATGGCGGGTTTCGTGTATCATTCAGAAGGTACCATAAATAATGTGTTGAAACACTTAAAGGCACTAGTGCACGCTTTTACGGTTTAAATTGGCTTTTTGAAGGTTTACGAGGACTCATGCATTCACTTAAACTTTCTATCGATGCAATGAAATACTAAACATTCTTTACAATTTACTTGCAATCATCAATGAAAACGTTAAGACAGCCGCTGTCGGCTTGGACATATAGAAATCTATGGTTAGCTGTGAACAAAACGGATAAATTATTGACACTTGGAAACGGCTGAACTAGTATTGTGTGCAGCTATTGAATTTACCTAAACTCTGAACTGAGAACAAATTATGAAATATGTTTTATGAAAGCAATGTTGTAAATTAACCGTATTAACAGTATTAGCATTGTTATTAGATTGACCATATCGGCTGCCGTTTCCGCTTTTTATGGGTATGAGCAAAATTTTAATATTTCCGATATCGTAGTTCATGCGGATTTAATGTAACGTAACATTAAATTCTTCCGGCATTTAGAAATCCACTTTACTACCTGAATACGTAAATATTTTTTAAATAACTTATGAGGTAGATTACTTAAGTGAGGATAGTGAGTAATATGCAGTATGTGTGCATTCGTTGTGTTTACGAAATATTGGCGTGCACTACTGCGTTTTACATCCACGTAACCACTTTGATGAAATATTGCAACCAAGCCCAATATTCCTCCGGTTTAAAGAAGCAGAAGAAAAAATTTGTTTTTAATCAGTGTCACTAGCCGTTACAAGAAGTACATGTACAAAAGTACGTAGTAAATAATTAAATGTGAATATAGATATTCTGTTATCAAGTGTTTATCGTAAGCTTCACCAGATTTATTAAATGTTTATTGAACGAGAGGCCTTCTTAATTGAAGTCGTGTTAATATTTAATCCCGAAGAAATATCTGCGCATTGATTACACATTTGCTTGGTTTGAGTCTTATCCTGGGAAAGACATACATTAAACAAACGTAATTCAATGGTAATAAACACGTCGCTCTATTTATAAGGTAGTCGCCTATTGACCAGGACGGATAATTATAACTCACTTAAAAACGAAGATTTCTCACTTAAAACTGAAAAAAAGAAAAAGTAATGATATCGATGTTTTCAGCAAAGTTTGCAAAAGCATTGTTGTTGTTTCAATTTCGTATTTGTAATTTGTAACGGATAAATATTCATGCATCTTCTGGAATATTGCAAAAAAAGTCACAATAACGTGACCATTTTGCTTGCGCAAAGACGTGACACAGAAGAAAAGAATGTCAGTCAAAAATTATATCGTCTTTTATAGACATTAGTGTACGAGTATAAGAATATTATAGAAGGTATGATTTGATCTAATAACACATTAACATTGTTATATATTTCAATGGTGTCTATGAATCGTTTAGCAAGACTCAGTGTTTTACTGCAAACTGGCCTCAAACGGTAAAATAGACTATCAGCGTCTTAAAATTGTCGACAACGTCAAGACATCTCCGAAAGTAGGTAGCAATATCATATAAATTAAATCTAAATGCTCCACTACTAGAATCTGCGTAACGTAGTGCAGCCATGTTAGATTTTATTTTAATGAGATTGGTAGGTAGCAACCTTCACAGAGATCTGAGAATTCCACCCGACGACAGAGTAAGCACATACTCCAGAACGTCGTGATGTATACAATAAAGAAGTAGCTGTTGTGATCTAGAAAGTCATCCTGTTCTTATGTATGTATACTTCGTCTAAATGATCTTCAGGTTCTTGATGAGAATCTTGTTGATAAAGCTAACTGTTTATTAAAACGGTTTGAATTTGCAAGCACATCGTTTACCTCCATGTCAGACGTCCCAAACACGAGGGAAACAGATGCTATAGCAAGTCGAGTCTAGTCGCTGTATAGCTAATATTAGGAATAGAGAGCAACTCCGGTGTATTTAAAGATTATACTACAATGTGTCAAATAGAATAATCTGCTAAGAAAAGTGAGACATTCTGATGTTATTGATAAATATACATCGGGTTATTTGCAAGGTAGCGGTATTGGTTGGTGTCATGGAAATCGTCTAACGTTGAATTAAGCTTCTTTTTAATCAACCCGTGCATATTGGAAGTTATTCTAGTCAACTTTTCTTATTTTTTCTTACGGTCCACAGTTATGACCAAACGATGAAACTACGTTTTTGAACGTTTGATACTATTTAGCCGCAAGTTTGGTAGGGCGTAAGTTTTAATGATATTCACCGATCATGTTTGACCATGACTGTTTGCTCAGGTATAATGAGTGAATCTTATCAGATTATCAGTCAAATGCAACCTTAATGAAATAAGGTCTAGCCATTCGCTCAAATTTGTTTAGATGAGCCCTATTTAGATTGACGGTGGATAGCTAACGTTAGATCTTATGAAGCCCAACATAGTTTTCTTGTCTTGTCGGGAGAGACATCTGACGAGTTAGAAAGCTCTTGAGTTCACTTCCAAAACCCTCGACATTGCGAACTCAGTGCTAACCGGAGTAATTTCGTGTCATTTCCGGGCAGCAGGTCAAAGGGACATCCACTGAATGCCTTAAAACTTAAAAAAGCGATCAAACGGGGTATATCAATAAATTGAGCGAATTTAAGGGCTTATTTTGGTAAGATTGTAGGCAAATGCCATGTCTGTGACATCAAATTGGATTGTTCTTCACATATTATATATCTCATTCCTTATAGTTTGTTGATTAGGAGAATTATACTCTTTTCAACACTCTTAACGAAACAGTGATAATGTCATGTAATAACACGTGATTGTAACTTTGGTGGTGTGGTACATGACACGGTATATAACTGCAACAGATGTAGTATCACAAACAGTAACAGCAGGCAATACGTGAATAAAATGTCTATACATATACCGACAAATCGATGGGAAATAATGAATAAATGTTTTAAATTGCAAGTCAGCAGCTTTTGCGCCATTTCAGTGTAAACTATGTAATTGATCCGATAGCTTGATGTGTACTTAAACCGGAACAATTAACCATTCTCATTTTGTTAGTCATCACCTTAAGAGTTTGGAGGAAACATTGATCATGCCTTGTACCTGTGTTAGGTTACTGTAACCTCACCTTAAGAGTTTGGAGGAAACATTGATCATGCCTTGTACCTGTGTTAGGTTACTGTAACCTCACCTTAAGAGTTTGGAGGAAACATTGATCATGCCTTGTACCTGTGTTAGGTTACTGTAACATCACCTTAAGAGTTTGGAGGAAACATTGATCATGCCTTGTACCTGTGTTAGGTTACTGTAACCTCACCTTAAGAGTTTGGAGGAAACATTGATCATGCCTTGTACCTGTGTTAGGTTACTGTAACCTCACCTTAAGAGTTTGGAGGAAACATTGATCATGCCTTGTACCTGTGTTAGGTTACTGTAACATCACCTTAAGAGTTTGGAGGAAACATTGATCATGCCTTGTACCTGTGTTAGGTTACTGTAACATCACCCTAAGAGTTTGGAGGAAACATTGATCATGCCTTGTACCTGTGTTAGGTTACTGTAACATCACCTTAAGAGTTTGGAGGAAACATTGATCATGCCTTGTACCTGTGTTAGGTTACTGTAACATCACCTTAAAAGTTTGGAGGAACATTGATCATGCGTTGTACCTGCGTTAGGTTACTGTAACATCACCTTAAAAGTTTGGAGGAACATTGATCATGCCTTGTACCTGTGTTAGGTTACTGTAACCTCACCTTAAGAGTTTGGAGGAAACATTGATCATGCCTTGTACCTGTGTTAGGTTACTGTAACATCACCTTAAGAGTTTGGAGGAAACATTGATCATGCCTTGTACCTGTGTTAGGTTACTGTAACCTCACCTTAAGAGTTTGGAGGAAACATTGATCATGCGTTGTACCTGTGTTAGGTTACTGTAACCTCACCTTAAGAGTTTGGAGGAAACATTGATCATGCGTTGTACATGTGTTAGGTTACTGTAACCGAGTACGAACTATCTAAAGAACGTCATAGTTTCAGAATGTAGTATCAAATAACGACTTTGATAGAAACTTAGAATATTCTTTAGTTTGTAACAACATTCTCTGTGGCTCTTTGAGAGAGTGAAAAATTATATTGGTGAATGATAGCATATGGTTTACAAGCGGTTGAAATCAGGATCTCTGTAAACGGAAGCGTGGTTTTGTGAGAGACGAGGAAGACAAAATAAAGACACAACGTGCCGTGCCTGTTAATAATTGATAAAAGACCCTGAAACCAGGAAATCGACTTCTAAAACAAAAGTCGACTCCAGATGTACCCGAACTATGCTTGATAACCGGGAAGCATATCGAATAGATTTGACTACACTTAACGTATGCGTATAACCAAAACCTTACAATTGACAAAGGGTTCGAACCCCTGATTGCTTGATCCAGAGTCACATTCTTGATAACAAATATATCAAGTGTAAAACTATATCTTCCGCTCAACGCATTAAAAAACCTGCATTAGTTTCATTAAATAATGATGCAAAAAATAAAGAATCTGCTAAAAAATAACAGAAAAAACTGTATGTTTAGTTGGAAGAATTCTGTGTTCTGATACCCGTAACCATGGTGATAAATGACGCACCTGTTCACCTGTTCAGAGCACGTGAGCGTTACTTATCATCTACACACTAATGCTATTAGTGTTATCTACTTCTCTTAGAGAGGAATATGTCATTCTCATTGATTACTTTATGCATGCAACGTACACGATGCTTAATGGTATAGATTTATAAGTACATGATAAGTATAAGCAAGCAGAGAAAGCAACTTGTGACATAAGTATGAACCCGTGTTGGTAAGAGTTGTGGACGACGTGACATTATTCGTATTGTTTTCGGTTACAGAGTCATCTTTTGAATTCAACCACCAGTAACCTACAGTGCATTTAAAAATCATCATTTCCCTCTTAGCTAATTTAGTAAAATGCTGCTTACACTACAGATTTTTGTTGTGAAAGAGGTGTGTAGAATCAGACACAAAAGTTTTCGATGTATTCTAAAAAAATATTTTTTTAAAATGTAAAGGATTGGACCATTTGGGCTCATTCTCTTTAGTTTCAATAATTAAAAAAACTCTCTTGGGTGTGAATCCAAAACTTGACCCAAGATTTTTTTCCGAACGTCCGAACTTTTAAAACACATATGACCAGCAGAAGATGGTTGACGATATGAGTAAAACCCACACTGAACATGCCAACAGCATGATACATCCCGTTGCATTGCTATCCATTCTTTGCAAGTGACCATTATAATGCATGAATTATCAGTGAAATGCATGACAATTGACCTCAAATCAAAATTAGATCTCTTTGTTAAATGTTTCACTTGACCCATCGCAAAGTTCATTGCGTATGTCCAAGATTTGCATGTATGTTTAAGCAGTTCCGGGGTCTGTGCCCATTGAAACACGCAGAAGATTACTACTTGAATATATGTATGTAACAAGTTGGACTATGTTTGCTTTAAGAAGGTCAAATATCTCCTATACCTACAAGCAAGACTTTATATTTCAACACGACATTTCAGTGATAAACAAAAGTGATTCTTCTATCTTGGGTACGAAATGTTACCTCCAGAGCAGGATATATTGGATATTTCTTTCTCGAGAACAAACACTGCAATGTTCAAAGTGATGATTCACTCTCAGATGTTCTTAACCGTTCTCAATTGTCATTTTTAAACACATTTGTCAGACACCGAAATGATAAACTTTCGATCGTTTGCAAGTCTTGTGTGATCACTTGACTGACAAACAATACCGTTTCGTAAAGTAAAATAAATTTCTCTCTTTTGTGGAAAAAATTACCCGTGTATATTTATCCCTCGTATTGCATATCAGTTCAAAATCTCTAGGTTTTCAAACATAATTTTAGGAGCGTAGAGCTTCCTTTAAGAGTGTTTTTAGCAGGTATTGCCTTAAGAAATTGATGGTTCATAGTTTAGAAAACTCCTTTGACAAACAGTGGTAGCCTCTTCAACACGCTCGTGCATTGTATCATGACGCAGATTTGTGTTAGGGATGCATACCTCCGTTATAAGGAGTTCTTTCATAAGCCATGTTGTCTTGGTAACCCATTTAATACTAGAACGATGATGTGTCGAGCATGTGTTATCTGATACAAGTATATATTCTATGAATGGATTGACAGTGAAGTTCCACTTTCGTCAATGTATCACGTTTTCCATAGCAATTCATATATTGCTTTAAACAGTGCCTATCGTAGGTCAATATTAAAACATGACCCAAAGATATATATGTCAATATCTAGCTTAAGTGATACCTACGTGTCTAAGTGAGTGGTGGAGGTTACTTTGTCTCTTTGTATCATCAGTATGTACCTTTCAGGGAATAAAGGCATGAAACGATGTTAATAACCTTAAATCGTGTTGCCATCGGTTGTTAAGATTTAAATGATGTAATTAGTGTTTTGATGGCACACTTTCCTGCTGCAGTTACTATGGAGGTACGTTTCATTATCAGAATGTACTTTTCAAATATTTGACGAGGCCAAAAATCCTTAACTGCAATGGCCGCCAGTGATTTTTTCTTGATACTTGTAATGATTATTTTCTTTGTGACTATGGATGTTTTGGTTTAATATTCAGTTTCTTAGTATAATACATTTGACATAAACTAATGGTTAATGAAGAGCATTTAACGAAAAACATTACAAAAACGTGTTACTGTCCCTTTAAGGCAAATATACCAATATTTCACCACCAATTCATACCTCCTAAACTGGTAGCTGTTCTCTGACCATCTGAAGGGGGTCCACAAACCGTTCTGCGTTTAACGTGTTATTCAGCTGAACACAATTACAAAATACATATTAATACAATAACTTCAACTTGCATCAATAGAATTATCGATTATTTATCATATGTATCTGGGATTAAATTTGTCGGCATGCACTTTTCCGGAAAAGTTGTCATTTTAATTATTTTTCAAAAAGGTCTTCCACTGGAGAAAGAATGAAATCCATAAATGACAATTTCCACCATCGTATTTCCAATGTTGACCACTATTTAATGTACATGATGAGAGCTCATTATTATGATGAACAGTTTTTTGATATACTGATAGTAACATTGCATAAACCAACGAAATCACATATAAAAAATATCTACAAAATGAGGACTTAGTCTTTGCTCTGAAATACAAAAAGAATAGTTCATTTTTTATAAGTTCAGTGTGGTCGATTAAACAAACTGTCACCTTTAACAATCTCTTCAAAATTGACGATACATTGACAATAAATTGAATTTATCCAACTAGTAATCTGAATTATTAAAACATAACTATTGCATACACTATTTCATATATAATTTTGTACGGAGCATTGTAAAATATATATCTATAATTATGACAAAAAATTTCTACACAATCTATCTATGAATATTTTGAAAGCTAACGATGCAGTCAGTCTTGACGATTAAAAACTGCGTCATAGATATTATCATTTATCATAGGATTTGGTGTATACTGTAGGTGTGTGCGTGATGGATACCTGTGGAAACAAAGCTTACCTGTCCTCACCTGGTGTTTACACCTCAGTGATCGCGAGGGCGGACAACATTGCGTGACCAATCACTGCTCCACGGTCCATTTACTCAGATTTACACAGGTATGTTTAATGTGCACATCAATAATGTATGATTGTTTCATTCCGCATTTGCCTGTATACAATGTTTGATGTCCATGTCAATACGTTTAATCGATGACGAGAAGTAGGTACGAAAAAAAGCCGATAAAACTATTGGCTATATATTGAAATAAATCCTAGAGACATCGAGAAATAATTTGATAAATGGAAATTTTTAAAAGCTTGATTGAGAAGGTAACTTACAGTGATCGTATTTGAAATTTTCATCTTAGGGAATCTTGCGACGGGAGTGTTGTCGAGTAAACCCGTTAAAAAGTGGTAATTGTTTCAGAAAGGTGATTAAATCACAAGCTGTTTTACAATTTAATCAAATGTTAGCATTCTCTGTGTTCGTACTGCTCCTCGAGTAGGAACATTATTAGATATGGTAAAAAAATAATCAGATTAGCGTTTTTTTTATACAGAATAATTACGCAATATACTATAACCCCGATTGCAACACAACGTTTATCATTTTTTTTACCTTTGTTCTTCAGCTGTACGAACATGAATGCATTAAAAGTTTGTAGTTTTATTCCAAGCTCTTCAAAGCAGAATTGAACCAACAGATTTACAGACAACTTAACGTCTTGTTCCGTAAAGAAGGGATCTTCCATATCAGTCATTGGGATCACAGTGTTGGTTTTATTAGATGTAGACAGGTTTTCACCTGAAACAAACACTTGTAAGTGAATTAGATCTTTTAACACTACAGTCACTTAAAAAGAAGGCCTCTCAAGAGTTGTTTCAAGATATATATATCGCATGAATTACTACAATCATCATGTATTATGATCCCAGCTAGATCGGGAAGCTTCTTTTTGGTTTGTGTTTAACAACAAGTGCAAAGTGTGCCCATGATAAAAACACAAGCTGCGTTAGAGTGCATCCTCAAAATATCTTCAAAGGTGACACTATTGACAATGTCGTTTTTGCGTGGTGTATCTGAAAAGAAAGGGTTAGGTAGATTAAGGACTGGTGGACTCGAAACAGGCGCTTTTGATACCAACAGCTGAATGTGTTGTATTTACAGTAGTCGGGGATGTTGACAGTCGCCTGTGTAGGGGATGTGCAAGAGTGGGGAGATGGAAGTTTTGAACTTTTTCCCACTTGTCGGGGAGCATTGCAAACACTGATTATGCTCATATGGTCTGTATTCCTTATAATTTTAATGCATTGAAGCCAAGGCAAGTCTCTCAAATGCTAGAAGTATAGACATTCAATGTTAGAACTAAACGTCAATGATTAAGATATTGCTTTTATAATATGCAATCATCCTTTGATTTTTGGTGGGTTTTTTGTTAAAGGTTTCAGAGATTTTCATTTATCAAAATCAATAGAATAATGCTTGTTGGCTTGATAAGTGTGAATGTATGAAGAGATACACCAACATTTTTCTTGCACACTGACACTTTAAATCTGATTGGGGTCTCGTAATGAGTGGTCACCTCTTTTAGAGGTGCTTTGAACTTTTTATTCACTTAATTAAACCATATTTGATTTGTTCTTCTTTGGCGTTTGATAATTGACAGCTAACTGTCGAATCAAATATCTATAATTAAGGATAAGTATTGAGTATAAGAAAGGCTAGGACATTTAATTACACAGTTATGAATAGATTCATAGTTTCATCAAGAGGGTTTTACTTCCATTTGTATATTAGTTTTACATTGTATTCAAATACAGCTTATTTTCCAAATAATGAGGATTTTCCCTGTTTTATCACGTGAGTCGAACATAGCTTTATATTAAAACGACTAGATTTTAACAAAATAGATTTGGTTAAATAATCAGCATGGATCTATAATAAATGTAATTATAAAAGATGATATTAGATGGTTGAAATAACCCATAAATTGAAAACACTGTATAGACTTGCATTAATAGCAGTGTTTGTGTTAGTATGGTCGACTACCGTGTTAACAGCCTTTCAGTTCCTAACTCAGAGTTTTCAAACATTTGTCAAGGATTTCGGAGACAGTTTATGTAATTCTTGCAGAAAAAAACAGCAGAACAACAAATTGGCAAAGCATTTATCGTCGGACCGTTACATGTTTGTTAAATCGAAGAGCGAATTCAGATCGAACATTTCCGACAAAGAGCTGCTGCAGTTGCTTCCCTTGGCATTTTGAAATCAACTAAGTTTTAGGATCGTTCGTGTATCATTCAGGTAAAGGCATGCCACCGAAATAGAAGGGAAATAACTCGTAGGATTGGTCAAAATGGTGTAAAAATGAAGGCAATTTGTGAATTTAGTTGTTTGTTGTCTTGTCCCCCAAGAAAACCGTGTTGACCAACACCAAACACCAGCTGTAACTCGTCAGCTGAGAGACACACCCACACTCGTCTTGTGAGGTCTGTAGCTTCCTTCTGTGACGTCCTTGAAAGTTATCACCAAACACAGCTAAATGTCATTGTGGCTAGATTGCTTCCGAATTTTCTCAAATAAAATATTCAAAAGCAAATAGTTTTTTGGTACTTTATGTTGGTCTTGGTTTACATTAATCTGCTCAAAAGAATATGTGTCATTATATTCAGGTAACATGTATTTAACGCATCACAGACTTATGATTACTAGTATATCAATATCAAACAAATTTTAATAGTAAAACATCAATTTATTTATCGATTTAATTCCATAGTTTAAATCTATTACCCTTTTTAACATTCAATGTTTGAAGGACCTTCACTCGAATTTCTCGAGGAGAATAAAAACAATTGGTGAAAAGGCCAGCCTAATTCCAATTTCATGAAGGGTTTACGGAAAAGGGTGTATACGCGTGAACTTAATGTTTTACATTAAGTAGAATAATTTATTGTTAAGCCTGTCAGTTTAAGAACTTTGACAGACCACTCTGCAGATCTGACCGGATACAGTCACACCTGCTCGGAGGAGAAAGGCAGAAGGAGGGGGAGGGTGACTGTTTGGTAGATGCTACAGGTGCTTTACCAAAACATATAGTCTCTTTGCTACCATGACGTCGACTTTCATAAACACGATGATAATGAGGGAGAGGATATAGATCTACAGTTCTGCAGCTTATCTCGTATAAATTGTGGGGGCGGGATAGCGCAGTGGTTAGCGCGTTCGGCTTCGGATCAAGAGTTCCCTGGTTCTAATTCCGCCAGGGGCTCGGCAAATTTGTCTGCGGTCGAGAACTTTTCTACACACAGTAAGGTTTGGGTGCAATGCTATACTGAATTCCAGTGCAGTACAATCCATGGTTCGCTGGTTCCAGCCGATTCTCGCAGGTTTCGCCGCACTGCATAGCTAAATTGGTGTTGTGGGCTTTTCCCCTGCAATGATACCAGCTGCCGAGATATAAGTGAAATCTCTCTTGAAAGCGAAGTTACCAAGCATCTGACCATGATGCCTTTAGATAAGTTCAATGGATATAGTTGACTTTGATGTAGTCAACCTTCTCATGGATTCTATCATTTCACCTCTACCATAGATTGTTACAAGATACGTAAATGCGGTTATAATCATAGCTACATATTGGGTGTGAACTATCAAATATCTATATACTTTATGAATAATATATATCTCAATATGGGTCGATGGAAATGGTTCTTTTACTTAAAATTTCCATTCTATAATTATTGCATTTGGTTTGCAGTTTTACATGTGCGGTTAAGATGGCGATCTATAATGAGAATGAAATCTTTAAATGATCCTTCACACGTTACATGGTATCCGTGGTGACAAATACATCGCGAGGAACATGAGTTAGAAGACTGAAGACAGTCTACATCCAAGCACGGTGGGGATGTAATCTATTACACCGACTTAAAGCATTGTTTTTTTTGCGTCAGCTCACACAAACACGCCAGGAAAGTTGGTTTTGGCAGACCGGGTTCGATTCGAATGTCCTTTGGGCAAACACCATGCCGGCTGTACTTAAACAACCCACCAACTTACACCTTGGTGAGACGATCTTCTTCAGGGAGAGTGTAATTACGAAAACATGTTTTTTATGGAAATAAACGTGTTCAATGACATGATTCCCAATGATTCAAAATGAGGAAAATTGAGACCAAATAATTACATAAAGTTAGTTTGAGCAGTAAGCAACTAAAAGATGATGACTTGTTAAATCGTTTGATAAAAAATATCATCCATAAGGATTAAGGGGAATTTTCGTTTCTAAACATATTTGATATTAAACAAATTGTTGTTTTCATTTTTAAAGTACGTTTATAGGTTTTCATGAGGTCGAAAGGCTAAAACTACAATTGGATAGTGACGATTCGCCAGGAAGGAAAAAACAGTTTTGAGATGGAATTATTTTTTGGTCTCACGAAACATTATAAAGTTAAAATTGTGAAAGAACTTAAATGAGTTGTGCTTTATTAATGTATTGTATACCCGAGAAGAAAGACTTTAAATGAGTTGTGCTTTATTAATGTATTATTAACCCGAGAAGAAAAACTTTAAATTAGTTGTGCTTCATCAATGTATTATAAACAAGATAAGAAAGACTCTAAATGATGATCTGTAAAGTTGATCTCTGCTGTTTATAGACAACAATCTGTGTATCATACAGAGTACAATGGAGAAACTTAACAGCTTTTAAAAGAATAAAAAAAATAAATCAAATCAAATTCGTTAGAATGTGTCAATATCACACATTCTCTCAGTGTCATTTCGATACTTAACTTTGATAACTTTCACGTATTAATACAGTCCCGTACATCTGATATCATCACGTCATTGCATTGATACTTGATTTTAATATCGTGCATTGGTGGATATTTTTATGTGACATGGGTCTCTGTTTCCGTGAGATCGTAAATCAACACGGCCAACTCTCTGACCCAAGTGACCCCTATTTATGTAAACATGGACTTTATTTTATCAAGACAAGCCAAACACAAGTTGATAACACCTCTAACGCATAATCGTCACCAATGTCAGATATATGGCAGTGATCCCTCGGTTTTAGTTTACAGGAGATAAGACTATCTCACTCATTTAACTCCTTTCTCCGGCTCTTCTGTAGTGTGATGTGTTGTAAATCTTCTTATCAAACCTAGGTCTTTGATATCAAACAACTCGTCGCATTTTAGAATAGATAATGCATTCCTGAAGTTAAATCATAGAATAAGTAAAACACATACATGCATATTGATAAACTTTAGTAGGAGTTTTTATCTCGTATGTCTCCATTTTAATTAGTTGAAAAAGTTGGGTTTTTTTAAAAAAACCCAACATTTATTCGCCTTTAAGATGATTTGCTGTGATTTTAGGTTGCTGAAAAATGCGATTTTATCTGAAATGTTTGCTGACCTCATATAACCTGTTCATATCGGGAAATGTAAAGACAGTAAATTGAAGCGAAATCTTTTTCTTGGTTGTAATATTGCAACCCTTGGCAGTGGGTGACCATATCATTGCTAGAACCCTTTCATTGAAGTTGTCATGGTTATTCTTTCTTCGTTAAATTAGTTGCAGTATACTGTTAGAAGATAATTTTTCCTGTTGAAAAATAAATATCGTTATCAGTTGTGAATAATGAAATTCGGCATTGAAACTACCTCTGACTTCGCTTTCAGTGTTCAGTCGACTACTTAGGATACAGTTGAGTATCTCGTAGCAGAATGTTGAATTTTACGTCCTCTTCAAATTTGAAAAGATTCCCGGGTTACGCGTTTATAACTTATTATAACCTTTCTTTAGTGAAAATCGAAACAGTTCTTTTTGAAGATTTAATAAGAAGTGAATCAAACCTCATTTCAAACCAGGAAAATATTTGTGTACACATTTGAAAAAAGTTGATCATTTGGAGCTGGAGTGTAGGAACAAGATAAATGTTAGTATCTAAGTTTGTATTTTTACTTCGAACCACTGACCTCTTGATCCGAAGCTGAACGCCCATCGCAAATTCAGCTTAATGCCATCGAAAAAAAAGGAATGTTTGGCATTTATTCATTTCAGTAGTGGTTACATAACAGCCTAACATCTAACGTATTGTGCATTTGTTACACGAGGAATGTCCCAAAAGTATCCAGCTTGAAAATGAAAACATGCCTGAAACGCAACCATACTGTTCGTGGATGAAGATGGCATGTAAATGGCATGAAAATCACGAGATGCATACTCTTCAATTGCATTTAATAGCCTGTCATTCAAAGGTACCCTCACATCTTTTACCGAAATGGAGAAAAGGGAATGTAGGACTGTTATCAAATATCTGAGTTTAAACAAATACACTCAAAACGAAATTCATGGGGATATGTTACAAACATTAGGTGACTCTGCTCCTTCATATAGCACCATTAAACATTGGTGTGGTGAATTTAAACGGGGTAGAGTACAGTGTAAGCTCTAAAGACGAGCCCCGTCCTGGTCGTCCATCTGATGTCACCATATGTGAAAACATTGAGGCTGTTCTTGACACAATAAGGCAAGACATATGAAAAAGGTATCAGCACGCTGGGCCCCCAGAATGTCATATGAAGACCAAAAGCGAAAACATGTCATGGTTAGTCAGCAACTTCTTGACGAGTATCGCGCAGACTCAGAATCCGTTTTCGCTCATGTCGTTACTCAAGATGAAACCTGGGTTCATCATTTTGATCCTGAGACAAAAAGCCAAAGCATGCAATGGAAACAGAGAACATTACCCTCCCCTAAAAAGTTCATATCTTCTTCCTCCAGTGGGAAGGTCATGTCATCCGTTTTCTGGGACTCTCAGGGCGTAATAATGATTAATTATTTAAAAAAAGGTTCTACAATCATTGGCATTTATAACGCAAATGAACTACGACAATAATCAAGGAGAAACGAAGGGGTAAACTGCGCAAAGGTGTGTGGCTGTTGCAGGACAATTTTCCCGTTCACACCGCCCAAATTGCAGTCAGTGCAGTACAGGATTGTGGGTTCAGGATTCTCCCCCACCCTGCCTATTCTCCAGACCTAGCCCCCTCAGACTTCTTCCTCTTCCCTTGGCTGAAAACAGAGCTTCGTGGCCAAAGGTTTGAGACTGACGATGACGTCATTGCAACAGTAGAGGAGTTTTTGGGGTCTCGTGATAAGGAGTGGTTTTCAGAGTGGTTGCAGATGTTACAAAAACGCTGGAACAAAAGCATTGAGGTCAAGGGTGATTATGTCGAAAAATAAGTCATAAACATTTGAATGTTTCTTTGGTTTTGATGGTCAGGCCGGAAATTTTTGGGACACCCCTCGTATATGCGTGTATATTCTTATGGTTAGCAAGCGTTTATAGTAAATTTGTAAATAAACAGTTACAACAATACACCAGTAGTGTATATATACTGTTTCAACGTTGCCTCCCCTTAAATAAATACATTTGAACCAGCGATGTTCCATCTTCGTTATGCTATTTTTTTAGAACTCCGCATCTTTGGTCCCAAGAAATTTCTCCACGGAAGAAATCAGGCTGTTGTTGCAAAAACACGTCCACGACAATTGTTCTTCAGATTGGGGAAGAGGAAGAAGTCCCAAATCTAGAAAGTAGGGTATATGTGGAATAATTTCAAAGCCACATTCGGTCGAGGCAATGACAGCAACACGTGCTGTTTGGACGGGAGCCGACGCGTATACCGACCCAAAACTAATTGCCGACCTGGCATCTTCTTCAACACTCTACCGGAAACGTTTACATTCAATGAAACTGTGAAGAATGCAAGGGTGTCATCACCCAGTGGTTCGACATGCCTTCATGGAATACAGCACTTGGTGACTGCACGCTTTTGCACATCATTCATTTCCCCCATTATTTCACCCCTATGCACTTTTGGATGTGAGATCTCGACATGGATGTTTGCAATATTTTGTCACTAGCTTCAGAAAAGTTTATTTTCCAGGTTTAAAATTAATTTGGAAGTAGTTGGTTATTATACCATGCTTATTCTACGAACTTAATTTAACCTCGTATTTTATCCAGAACGTTTATAGAGGTATGGTTGGTATGTATGTTTATATCAGAAGGACTGACTTTTGGTGAATAAGGAACTCTGTAGACCCAATCCATGCATGGTGACGGAGCCACTCTATTGTGTTAACAGTGGAATATTTACATGAATCAACTGCTCATTGACTTTCCAGGTAATGGAGGTGTTAGTTTTGGGGGGAAATGATACAGGGTTGAATGGATATAAAGTTTAAGAATGATATATCTGAATAGCGTCACAATATACTTTTAAAGGTGTGAGAGTCGAGACTCGAACATTTTGACACGGCGATTTATCCATGGTGCAATGTCCGTTATATTGCCTTCAATGAAGCGCTACTAAAATCTCCAAATCGTTTGATTATCTAAAATCTCATGCTAAAATGACCGTATAACTGGTAAACACATTAAAACTGTGAACTTAATTAACAATTATTTCTGGAGGACAGGGGAAATATACATAATAAACTTACATCATTACAAACACAACGTTGTATGTATAATGTTGTGTGACATTTATATGATTAAACGGCCTGGTTTTCTTGCGACGAGCCGCTACATTTCATAAAATCGTTTTATGACGTCGGCGACAAAATACGAGAACTAGCGCTAATACAATCGTGCACATGAGCACATATGAAACTTATGTCACTACTTATGATTAACAATATGACTGACAAAACATGATATATAGAGAATCTCACCCAAGTGTCTTCTGATATCAAATATATCAACGAGTGTTGATATATTTGATATCAGAAGACAGGAGGGTGAGATTCTATTTATTATCAACAATCATTTTTCATTTTGATTCCGTGAAAAATGTGTATTTATGAACACTGCACTACTCTAAGACTCTCAGTGGAGTGATGTCATGGCATTGTGACGTCATAATATTTATGACGTCATAGCATTGTGATGTCATTACTTGAAGACGTAAAACAATTGTGATGTCATGAACTTGACTGTAATAGGGCATTGTTCAAAATCTACTGTCAAAACGATATCTCCTAGGGGATATCGCTTGATCTTCCACAAGCGACATCTCCTGTGAAACACAGTTTTGAATGATAAATGACTTGAAGCGCAGCGTTGTTTAATGTCGGGACCCCAAGTTGAAGAAAATACTCAAAGTAAACAAGCGCTGTGTCAAGAAGTAGGTCTGGAGTAGTGTCAGGGAACAATGAAGTCTCAGTCCTCGTTAGATTTCAAACATGAAGACCTGTAAAGAAGTCATATATTGTAACTATCAAATACTTGTTAAAAATGAATCTAAAACGGTCTTTACACACCATTTATAATATGTACTAGTATTGTTATTCCTATTCACCCAGTGTGCTTACATAATGAAGATTTCGTTCATGGAACGAACCGTATAATATCAAATCACCGTAACTTGTTATGTGCCTTAAGAAAAATAATTTGCATGTCGCACCAACAAAGTCATTATTCAAACCAACAGATATGTATACCAGACCTTGTTTACATTTGCATATGTAAAGCATAGATTTTTAAAAGTGACATATTTATCACCTATTAGTTATTTAGAAATACACCACCCTGTCAGTAGTGTGTACATTGTACACAGGGTTTGACATAGGTAATGGATTATGTACTTGAATGTCTTCTCTATAGAGCGCATTCATGAATATCCTTCAATACATCGTCCATAAGAGTGAGCGATTTCAAAAGTCTTCAAACGAAAATAGCGCCGTACAGCGGAGAGCTTGTATTCAACATTGTCATGCATTAAACCAATAACAATGTAACACATTGAAACCTTTCCATTTCCCCTATAATAGCCCTATCCTGCATCACCCTCTTCAACTACGATATCAATTTGCATAAATACTTTTATAGTGATTACTTTCACTCAGAGTCAAATGCTACTACAGGTATTCAAAATGAATGGGGAAATGCTGTGGGGCAAGGGAACATGCTTTATAAACTAAACCTCCCATGCTCCTAGCCTCTCTGTTGTCACTATGGAGGAGAGTATTGTCAAGAGAGGTTCATGAACATAGGTCACAATGAGACTGTGTCATCTTAACCTCACTCATTCTCCAAGCGTATGGATACCACAGTCGCCGAGCATGTGTACACTTGTATAACTGTATATAGTTATATATTGTGTCCCAATTCGTGGACGACATTCAAAACCACCTTTTATTTTTTTTAAAGTGAATTTATTTTTAAGATCGATGAGTACACATGAAATTAAAAATCCGAAATCACCTGTCAATCATTTCATAATTTTACTTTTTGCTTGCATTATAGACTGAAGTATCAAAGGTTCTACTTTATTCATTGAAGTCAATATTCATTTTATTTGTCTTCTATCGATTTACAAAATATATGAATCTAGTCACACCTGATGAAGGAGTAAGCATGTACTCCAAAAACGTCGTGAATTTCTAATAACGAAGTTGTTATCCATTAAAGATATTCTTCCTTATGTACATCAATTCTATATGCTATGATAGTCGTTCGAAAAAGTAACCTCGATCGAGAACCGAGGTCAACTAAATGTCAGAATATTGATCTTGAAACTACAAGAAAACTTTTCAGTGAACATACGTATCATCGACCACCTGTACATCATGTTATAAGCGATGCTTTTTTCCATGGCAACAGCTAGGTTGTGTGGGTATTCAAAATGACCTCTACGATTCAGGGATACAAACTTGTTACGGGGACTCCCAGATCATTTCATCACTAGATATATAGTATTCTGTTAATTGCCAGCCAACACATTTAAAGCATAATTGCTAGCGGATACGGTTCCTAAACTAACATTATCGTCACACTGTAACGTCATATACACATCTTGGTGACGTCATCCGTGCAGATTTAAAAAAATTTAAAATCTAAGAAATGAAGTTCATTCTAACCAGTTTTTTAATAACGTATTGTTTTGACTTGAACTATTATGATTAAAAAATGGGACGTCTTGATGTAGTATATCCTGCTGTATAACAAATGAAGTATCGCCAAACTACGCAACACGTGAAACTACTATAGCCTCACGTAAACACAACTCAATGCTTTCTAGTTGAAAACCTATCCGTTGATACATGGAATGGAGTGAAGTGGAAGATTCTGTTTCAAATTGTCTTTTTAACTACAATATTTATGTATATAGGCTTCTTCTAGGATGTCAAATGCGGTCACCGGGGACTACTTTTAGACAGGCCAATTAACTCCCTACAAGTATCTGCGCCCCAGTTCCCCACTCTACCCATTATCAGATCAGTTAGCTAGTGAACACAGGTAGGAGTACCTGACATCTCATTTCATTGCTTCATTGGTAAGTACATATTTCACAGCAATGTATTTCATTCGATGTCAAGCAGTTGCATAGAAAGGATTTTTGTGTTTAAATCTGGATAAGGGGTTTACTCAACCTTGACGCAGGTATACGTGTAGCGATGTCAAAGTAGCGTGAAACAACAAAACTATAAGCAACTTGGGGGTTTTATTTGCAAATTCTGCTGAGGACATGTCCCGATAAATTGAAATGCAAGATTCACTTGGGATACCATCAAATGCTAAGTGAAATCAATACTGAATGATATTAATTAGACACTTATTCTCAGCTAAAGGGCAAATTTCAAAATGTAATTGTCAAAAAATAAACTTTGCAGATATGTCAAGAAATGTTAAATTTTGAAAACTACATCATCTGTAGTTACCAAATCTATCCTTGGGGGACCCAAATCGTACTTGATAATTGATCACCTGGGTCATCAATACAAAGGGTATAAATCAACCAAGTCAGATACGTTACGTGCCACGGACCTGTTTCATTGCAAAATAAACATATATTTTTAGTTACTATTAATTTTGAATTGGTCTGTTGTCAGAAGAAGAGTTTGATCTATGGATAGGATGTAAATTTTGTACGAAAATATCTAATCATTGAGACCTGTGCGCCATTACAAAGCTATATTTCAAAACACATTTGTAAAACGTTTTAAAACAATAACTACAAAAACCACATTATTGCTGCAAATCCTTTTATTGAAAAACCAACAATGTTATCTCAATGCCAAAGGCATTATCTATGAACACCCAATATATTTCTGGGTTTCTAAGAAACACAAACCTAAAACAATGAAACTCTTTATTGGTCAAAACGTAACGTAATTGATGTGAACTATTGATAACCAAAGTTGTTAGTTGGTTAGTCTCCTATGTCAACCTCAAGAACTCTTCCAACATGCAATGTTCCATCATACATGGAAGCCAGACAACTTCAACAACTGGTATGCACGGCACAGGAAATGGCGAAATAGCAGGTACTTGAGCTTGTCCAGCATCATTTTCAGGAGCTTGTCCGGCGGCAGGTTCAGGAACTTGTCCAAGGGCAGGTTCAGGAGCTTGTCCATTTTCGGTTAGAAAGTCAAGCAAATGCCTTAATTTCAGCTGAAAGTACTTGTAGTGCAAGTTAAAGAATTGAAAGAAGAAACTAAAACAATTAAATACGCCTTACAAAAGTTTCATCAATTACGTGACATAATTCATCAAATACGTGACGTAATCATCAAATACGTTATGTGATCATTTAAGGTTAACAATGTTTATGTCAAAATCATTTACGTCTTAGCATGTATTTTGAAGCAACTCAAAATAAAATAAATATTTGAAAATAAGATAACTGCTTTAGAATTCTTTTCAGCTAACTTCATAGCTTTCTCAATTACGTTACGTATTCATCAAATACGTTATGCTTATAAATCGTCTAGTGTGGTCAAAATTGGTGACCTAATATACTCCATTTTGTCATTGAGAAATCAATGAATATCATACATATAATTTGACATAATACAGATAGAAATTAAGATGAGAAAGAATCTGTCAGATGACACTTCCTACTTACCAATTTTGAGTGGTTTTTTTCCGAACATCAAAGTCAGTGCAATGGTCCCCTTTGATGATTTTCGGAAGTAGATGATCAAATTGATAGGTAGAGTCTAATTTCTAACCCGCCGCAATCGGACTATGCAAGATGTTGTTAAAGACATTATATCTCATTTTATATCATTTAAAAATTTCAAATTGAAAATTGTCATCAGGATGATGAGTGGGCTGTGAAGGTTCTACAAAGAACGTTAAAGGGACACAGAGTATGTTGTTGGAGTAAAATTATGTCAAACTTCATAAATGGTGTAATTTTATAGAGAAGTAGTGTGTGTCTCTAAATATCAACATCTTAATGTTTATTAGCTCTGTGTAGTAACAATAAACAGGGAAAGACGAGATTTGAAATCGAAAAAAGACAATAGTGTAAAAACGTAATTTGGAAACGTATTTACAGCAGACACCACGACAATTTGTGGTTTGATACAAGTTTGGGAGTGCTTGGTAGGTCTTATTCATATTCAGTTAACTGGAACGCAGAATGTTCACTTGAAAACATTAATATGATTGTTTTTCGATTAGAATTGAAAACAAGAAAATGTTATAATTTTTCCATTTTAGAAATAAAGATAGTTTTTTTTATAGAGACACATTGAAGATAACTCAAGACATTTGATATTTTGGTTCTTATCACAGCCACATACCAAAACTTATGAAACATTCTCTGTGTCATTTTAACTTTAACAAACCAAGGCTTGCATTGTTACTTAATTCTTCTTTAAGGTTTTGTGAGAATATCAATTCATTGAAACTGGCCAATGAGCTTTGAGAACTGTCACTTCATGGATTCTCGTCAGACAAATTCTGAAAAGGTGACATCAGGTGACAAGTTGATAAACTATGACATGTGAACTGACCTACACGAATGATAGTAAAGTTGATTGACTAGGGGCGGGGAGGATAATTAGAAGGTTGAATTATCGGACAGTTTAGAATACAAGTGCTAATATTTACAATCGTTTTACATAAGAGACAATTTGAATTTATTACTATTATCATATGCGTACTCTTTCTAAACAAATATTTATACTTATTTGATTTATTCTATACCTAATTGATTAATAAAACAAAAAGATGAGATAAAAAAACGGTATATAGAACCGTAGCCCCGAACTCAATGAATGGTTGAAACTTCAATTTCTGACTTAAGGGTTTTGGAGGATATTTGGGTGGGGTGGGTGATTGGGCATTTCGGTAAGTGGAACCGATATTCCTGACGAAATTGCCTTTTGAGATTGAAAGACAATTATCCAAAAATGAGGGAACCCAGCCAAACGTTGCATTTAATTAATTGATTTGATTTTTCTATGTTATATTCAAATAAATCATTTTATCATTTGGTAAGAAGGATTTGGGAGGGGGAAGAGGCACAGACCCACATGCTGCTACTGACCTATTTTATTCGAGTTAGGACATGTATGCTGTGACGTCGGAATTCTTGTATGATAACTTAACCCAGATAGAGCGGAGATAGGCCAGTGACGGAAGCATGAGGTTAGATACTTAAACGTACTAGTGCACGCCAATATTTCGTAAACACAACGAAATCACAGATACTGCATATCTCTCGATATTACTCACTATCCTCACTCAAGTAATCTACCTCGTAAGTTATTTCACAAATATTTACGTATTCAGGTAGTAAAGTGGATTTTTAAAGGCCGGAAGTATTTAATGTTAAGTTACATTATATCCGCATGAACTACGATATCGGAAATATTAAGATTTTGCTCATAACCAGAAAAGCGGAAACGGCAGCCGCTATGGTCAATCTAATAACAATGCTAATACTGTATCGGCTAATTTACAACATTGCTTAAATAAAACATATTTCATGATTTGTTCTCAGTTCAGAGTTTAGGTAAATTCAATAGCTGCACACAGTACAAGTTCAGCCGTTTCCAAGTGTCAATAATTTATCCGTTTTGTGCACAGCTAACCATAGATTTTTATATGTTCAAGCCGACAGCGGCTGCCTTAACATTTTCATTGTTGATTGCAGGTACATTGTAAAGAATGTTTAGTATTTCATTGCATCGATAGAAAGTTTAAGTGAATGCATAAGTCCTCGTAAACCTTAAAATAGCCAATTTAAACCGGAAAAGCGTGCACTAGTGCCTTTAAACTGAGCATGGGATGAACAACAATGTAAAAGCAACAATATGGCCTTATCAAATGAAATGAAAACATAAGAAAAGGGATGTATGAATAATGACTATGATTCTTTCTCAATCAACCCTTGTTCTATAACATCCATTGTTACCTTTGGTGAATTTAAGGCATACCGTTTTTAAAGCACGTGTAGTTTGAATGCGTTCCATTCAATGTGACTACAAGTGCTCTATTCATATGATATGAAGGCTGCTTTGTGTGATGCATTGGAACGAAAATATATAAAAAATATATAAAAGCCTTTTGCCAAAAGGAAAAGTGTCTACATTTATATAAAGTCTATTTGTTACTGTTGTCACTGTTTTTGTGAGATGAAATGAAAATTGAATATGGAAAATGCAGCAGGAATTTGAACACGTGATCGGTGTGTCATTTAATTGGTCACGGCAGGATCAACACTATTTCGCAATGTGTCATTTTGGGGAATAGATATTCGTCATTAATACACACTCCTTGTGAGCAAAAGGATACACATTGCAAAATCCTAATAACGACATCTCTTATGATACAGCCTTAGTTGTTGTGGTTGAAGATACTTCATTCATCAACTCCTTAAATGAAGCCAGAATTAAAAACTTCAGAACGTTTACAGTGGTAAAGATTTCTGAACAGGGACGAGGATGTCGGAGGACAAGAAGAAGACGAGCAAGAGGACGAGGCTGATATTCGGGGTGTCTCTCCTCGTCTGTTTGGCCGTATCTCTGGCTGTCGGCCTCATACTGCACTTTCAGGGGGGTAGGACCCCATCCAGGTAGGTTCATTAAATACAAGATGTAAAGGAGTGTGATTTTTTGGGTAAATATATATTTTCATGCCAAATGTATTATACTTAGAGGGTCAATCACCTCATTACTCAACGCGATTTTCCGTAGTCGTAAAAGAAAGTATCAAACATAAAGCACAAACCACTTGCGGCCATTTTAGTGCGAAATGGATTCGCTTAGCTTCGCTTAGCCTAAATCTTACCTTAAGATAAATCTAACCTATGTTTGAGAACTGCTTCTTTTTATTAAAACAGATTGTCTTGCAAGTGTTGACAGTGATTTTCGTTTTCGTTAGATCTCTTGGTTTACCTAAAAATTTTGCAATTGTCTCTATAATGTTTAAGCTTAAAAATTTATTTAGAATTGACGTAAACAAGAAGCGCTTATCATTTGCATTTATAAGAAACGGTATTTTCTATGTTACACCGTCTTCAATGTTTAAGTATACAATCATCCGAAAAATCTTGATGTATTTTAAGGAATGTTTTAAAGACTCCTTGTCAAAGTTATCCATTGCTTGTGTTTACATTACTTTCTTTGAAGGCTGCCTACATGTACGTTAAATCGAGCAAAACTATTCAGTAATCACCTAACATAATGAATTATATGGGGTCAACTGCATCCGAGGAAGACAAATGAATTGTCATTTTTTCCCAGCTCTCGTACGAAGAGCAAAACGGAAACTGTCGTGAGTGAAGCCGATAACCGAACGGAAGCCATCGTGGATTGCAATCCAGAGGAGGGAGCCAATCAGGAGGACTGTGAGAAGAGAGGGTAGGTAAACTGCCAATCAGAAGCACGGATAGAGGCAATAATTGGATTAAAACAATCAGGTTTACCTTGAAGATCAACTAATGGATGATAGACCATTAAGAATTACTGAAAGCAGCCAATGAGCTTGACTGTGAGAAAAGATTGTTGAATAGATAATCAATCATGATAACCTTTGCTGTGATAGATCAAACAACAACCATGAAAAGCAATGTTTGTCACGGGATTTTAGAAGTTGCCGAGCATAAATTTGTTTATTTGATAAATGATTACCTATATCATACCTGGTCTTATGCAATACTACTTTCGTCAAACTTCTAAAGACGCTCTTTAAATGCTGTCCATAGAGGGGATTAGCTAACCCTACATGTCTGTCCATCAAGGTGCGTGTGGGTGTCCCGCTCTGACAGGACCCTCCCCTGGTGCGTATTCCCCAAAGGTTACGGCTACAAGATGTTGGGTGAAGCGCAGACCACACCCACGGGACTACGTGTGGAGCTAGAGAGGACTGATGATCAGGAGTACCTGACAGGGTCGGCATCAGTGGACCAGCTCTATCTGGACATAGAGTTCCATACACACGCGCGGCTCAGAATCAGCGTACGTGCTTCTTGACTAACTAACCATCTGTCAAAATGATTTGTTACCACAGAATTAATTTCTACCTTTCTAGACACGTTTGTCGTATTTTTTTCCAAATTGCAATATTATTATTTCAAAGAAAAAATCCCAGATAGAAACCCAGCCCAACTTGATATTCCGGTACTCAAATTAATTGAAGCAAATGGAGGTATTGTTTGAGTGAGGGTCCTTATTTGGACACCATTAAATTCAAAAGCTTTTTGAACACTTGTTTTGTACTGCCAGAATGGGATGTGGGATTATTACAATCCCCACAAATAATAGACCATAACAGAGGGTATAAATGTCGTCGATCTGAATACTGTACTACTAAGACAATGCATCGTCGTGTACATCAAGTGTCCACATTTTTAACGATGTTTTTCAACACAAAATTTTATCCTTCACCTTACAAATATTGCTCGTATACCAACATGTTCAACGAAGGGTATTGTCAAACTTCACAGCTCCGTCCAAAAACCGCAGGAAGGTGGGAGATCCCGACCTCTGTGCTCAATATCCCCACCCCAAGCCCCGGTGCAGAGGAGTCAAGTCGTCTCTATAACGTGACCATAGTGCAGGAACCAACCTTCGGCGTCGTGGTGCAGAGAAAGTCGACTGGTGCAACAGTGTGAGTCATTATTCGTGATCCTGATAGAGGTTACTACCTCAAATACTTTCACGTATGTCTATTACACAGAGGATACATTCTTGCTCATTCACCAAGCGGGACAGTCAACAGCATTGAAACCGTTCTAATGAAAATTATTCTTCCCCTCAAACTGACTTCTGTCTTTTACGCGTTTGCTTGCACATCGCCCATGGGCAAGAACTCTGGGCGTTTAAGGGAACAGAACGAATACTTATATATAACACATCTTACCAGCAATCGCTTTCCGTTTTACCTCGGCTGCTTCACGTACATTTTGTTTTCTATGACGTTTTGTTGTTTACCCAATTTTACACACACCAACAATATGATATCTGACATCTGTTGCCAGGTCACATAAAGCCAACTAACACTCTGTCAGTCAGTATTCAAATGTATATGCTATGTTCCAAGGTTCGACTCCAGTCTACCAGGGTTGGTCTACTCAGACCAGTTTCTACAGATGTCCACCCGACTGAGCACCGACTATGTGTACGGTTTCGGGGAACACAACCATCGGCGGTTCCGTCACGACATGAACTGGAAGACGTGGTCCATCTTCACCCGGGACGTGGGGCCCATCGTGAGTTGATAGACATACTTTGTATGAAATATCAACCTTTGGTATGAATTACAACGTTCTAAAAATTATCGGCGTTCCTTCTTCAGGTGAATGCCTGCATGTAAAATACTTGCATAAACAGTGTTAGTGAGATAAAATAAATAAACTGAGGTCCACAATCATGTTGTTTGATTCTAGTGAGAGGCGTTTAAGGGGACAAGGATTTCTTTTGAATGACAAATGCTCCCGAGAGCTGCAGTATTCCCTTCTTGTCTCCTTCTACTTTTAGAATGTGTGTACATGTGACTTATATGTACATGTCTGTACACATATCAATATGTCATATTGGTTGTTTTGGTAAGAACTTAAGATTAAGATGAAGGTCGTACGTAGCCAATTTTAATCATAGTGACCGACGAAGATACACGAAATTTCAGTCTTAACAACTTAATTACGATCAAGGTATAATTCATTTTGTTGTGTCACTGTTAGGGATATATTGAAGTACGACATAATTGTTCGGTTCTCCTGCAGCAATGCCGAGGCGAAAAGTAATACATTTACAGCGTTATATACCGATATTGTAAGGCAAAAACACCAGGAAAACTACATCATTAAAACATGTATGAAATAACACAAGCCAGTGGTTTTTTATCCATAAAAACATTTAAAGCATAACTTCATTGTATATCTTCACATAAAGATCACGTTAGTTAATTCTGTAACAAAATTAAATGCTTGCACAAGTGCACATATGTTATCTTTTCCCCGCTTATATTTACCTCATAGCTGGTTTCTGTCTCCAGGATGCATGGAACCTGTACAGTGCCCACCCGACCTATATGAACGTAGAAGAGGACGGTGCTGCCAACATGGTCTTCCTGAAGAACAGCAACGCTATGGGTGAGGACCATGGTCACGTTATGTGAAGCACATGGTGCTATGAATAATAAGAATAATAAGAACAATCAACAAGATGCAAGGAATTATGGTTTATATGTCCCGAATGAGTTGGTTATTCTTTTTCTAAACCAAAGTCAAATTTAAGAATACTTACGGTACTCATGCAGAATACATTCATGAAGGCAAGATGTCATTGTATTCATGCGCGACGAACAACGATTATGTTCTTTTCTTCATTTGGGTCAAATGTAGTCCCAGCAATTCTTTACGTATCTACGGATCATATATTATACAAGAAAATCTCATATGAACGAAAAACTAAAACAGAAAACTTTTAAACAGTTTTCGTTTCATGTTATTCAATACGAAAAGAAATACAATGTTTATTTTGGAGTCTTGTTGACACGTTTATGCTGGACTCACTGACCGAAAAAATAGTTCTGTTCGCCAATCAGATTTCCAGTTATATTTAGAAAAACCGTAATTCCCATGAACATTATGAAAACTTTAGTCGCTTGTGTAATGAAAGGTTAAAATACAAAAAGCAAGTCGGTTTTCTGCAAATGGTTTGCTTTATTAGGGCAGGAGAAATAAACTCATGTAACTACACATGTATCATGGTAAAACACCTTCAGGTGAAATATTTACTGTCTTTGTAGCAAGGTTTATTGTTAATGAATATATGAACTTTCTTGAAACAATAATATTTAAATAACGTAACAAAGTTATGTTTCCGATTATTGTTTTGCTAACCAAATTATCTTCAAGTTTAAATTGACGCTATTTTGGTGAGAGGTTATTTTTTTATACATTGGTCACATGATTAAATCAAACAGACATTGGTGTTTGGTAACCGACAGACCAGTTACCACGATCATGTTCCAACGAAGAGTCATTTTTAATTTGTGTCATTTACAGAGGTTGTGCTACAACCCGACCCACACCCGGCTATCACTTTCAGAACCATCGGCGGCGTCCTCGACTTCTACATCTTCCTTGGTGAATCCCCCAATGACGCCGTCTCGCAATACACAGAGGTGGGTCCTTAAGTTTGCTGAAACAGTGAAATGTATACTACGAAGGATTATTAGCTGGTTACCTCGTCTCTAACTAACTAATACAATTCCCAAATCCTCACTTTATTCATAGTTTCATCGTTGGTAGATATTCAGTAATTTTTAAGTTTTTAAATCTAAAGTATGAGTTTGGTTGAATAGAACAAACTTGATTGCTTGATTCCGCCGTGTTAACGAAACAGAGGTTGAATTTGTTTCGATACATTTGGTATTCAACAATATAGGTCACACATCTAGGTTTATTCCTTTCTGTGCAGGCTATAGGCCGACCAGTGATGCCACCCTACTGGACCCTCGGATTTCACCTGTGCAGGTGGGGATACCGCAATATCAGCGAGCTGACCATGGTGATCAACAGGAACAGAGCAGCTGGAATTCCTTACGTAAGTTTGAATAATTATAAACCACTTTCTGTTGATTTCTGAAGTCAGGTGTAGTCACAAATGAGTTTTTACCAATGTGATTGTTAAGTTTTAGTATTCGCGTCTTCATCCCTTTTGTTTGCGAATATGTATAAAAGTACTAATATAAAGCTTGGCAGATGCGTGTGAACTTGCAAAAAGAAAATATTTGTTGCACCTTCCCACCTCTTCAACTTGACATTGTATACATCGTTCCATACCTCACATCATCTCCACTCTAATCAGTTGGTAGGTTGGCAAGTTTCAGTCATACTCTAGTGTCTTCCTTCCATGATGTACTTTGTATTCAGGATGGGCAGTGGATAGACCTGGAATACATGTACGACAAATACGTATTCTCTTACGACAGACGCACCTACACTGGACTCCCTGAACTGGTCCAGGACCTACACGACCACCACCAGAAGTTGGTCGTCATCGTTGTGAGTAGGAACTTGTATCAATACTTTATAATCTTGTGGGAACTAGTCTCTCCTTTCCTGTTCCATACCTAATCAAAAGGATAAGAATACGAAGATATTTAGAATATATTTGATAATTCGTGAACTAGGATAAAGAAGAACAATACATACAGAAAATTGTTTTCAGCGTAAACACAAATCTAAGTAAAAGAACTCCCTGATGTTCCTAGTTCAGTTTCACCTGTTTGTAATGTGGTTCACACCATGGTGAAGTTCTATTTTCATACATAAATGATAGCATGGAACAGAAGTAGGCTAGCAGCACCATCATTGTAACATAAGTGGCGTAAGAGTGTCAAATCGTTGACGAAGGTCAAACGCCCACCTACGTATAAGTACGCGATAAATATCGTAATTTAACAGTAAGAACCAAATCACAAGAGGTTGAAACGTTATTAACTATTGAGACAGTAGAAATGTTACCAACACCATAACCGGCACACCATCCGGTCCATCAATTAAACTCTGTTAACCAAATGTCCTGGGTATGCAGGACCCGGGTATTGGCAGCAATGCGACGATCATCAAAGCGGTTTCAAACAACAGCGCCGGATACGACATGTTCTACGACGGTGTGACTGAGAACATCTTCGTCAGGAACCCAAACAACAGCGGGCCGCTCATCGCTGAGGTGAGCGAACACAAACATAATAGATTTATTAGGAAAATATCCTTAAGTTTGTTTTGTTAAAACGCTTCAAATTCTATTCATGTTTAGGAGCCGAGTTCAAAACTCAAAAACGTTTAACAAATAATGACAATTATCACTTTGTACAAACTATCAAAGTATATAGATTAACTGTTAATCAGTTGCAGACCGCTACAAGAAGTGTAATGCATTGGCAAGGACCTTCTTTATACTTACAAATACTGAAGGTATTGAATAAAAAAGATGAAATGAAAAGCACGAACGGCGAAGACGTGTTTACCACTTTCAGGGCTAACTTGGTGGTTAAAACGGCTCAGAGATCCTAGGTGAATTCCTACTTCAACCTGATATCGCTGATAATTTCATTCTTTCATCGTAAGCCCAAAAGGTGAATTTTACAATTACTGACAAGGAATTTGACAATAGTTTTTAAATGAGAGGTGTAGCTTATACATGATTTGCTTCAAAATTATATCTTAGGAACAAGGCAATGCAAAAATATGACCCCTTCTGTCTGTTACATCATGCAAACATTCCAATTATTGCAACTTCTATAAAAAAACTTAACCTAAACCAATATCACATGATATTTACATTTAGATACATAGCAAGTGAACAAACTTTTGGTATGCAGCTGTATTTGACGTATGTCAATTCCAGGTGTGGCCAGGTGAGACAGCGTTCCCCGACTTCACCGACCCAAAGACAGAGGCGTGGTGGCTCAAGTGGTGCAAGTACTTCCGAGACAACGAGACTATCAAGTACGACGGACTCTGGATTGTGAGTTGATGTCTTCCAGTTGTTTAACATTCAAAATCCCTTGAAATCCTTGGTTAAAGATGACTTTCAGAGAAAGTTGCTGTTTCGTTTGTTATGTCGATTATCGAAGCTTATTGCAAACATATCTCATAATGACTCATTTGCATCGTAATGTTAATAAGAAGAGATGCAAGTTGCCTTAAGCTTATCAACTATTTAACCTTTTTACGAATTAAACAGAGGGGTTTCTATTTTACATGATCGTGTGTATAATCTATGTATGTATTTCGCCTTTTGAGAATGAGAGAGTCATTTATGACACGTTCAATATATTTTGAAATGTGTGCATTCTTGCAGATTATTCAATCTCCCCATTCTCTCCCAACAGAGCTAGCTCCGTCATAAATTCCTATACAACCTCTGTCTTAGAAGGTTTCTCGAGCTTCCATCAGTTTCCCCTACCGGCGCAATATCTCAACTATCAAACTACCTGGCAATATTTCAGCCAATGAATACACCGAATGTATGAATATGCAATGATGCAGTCGCAAAATGAAGCGTGTCTTCTGTAAAGAACACTCAAAGTGCAAGGTGCATATTTGAATAAAATTTAGCTTTTGGAATGCTTACGGAAATAAAATGGACGATTTAAACAACTAACTTTGTTTGCATCCAATCAGATTTCTACGTTTCTAGCTCAAGAAACTTTCGTAGTAGTATAGGAATTTATGACGGAGCTACCACTGTTGGGAGAGAATGCAATCTCCCAGGCACTACTGGATACTGAAGGTCTACACATACCTTTAACGAATTGTAGGCGCAAAAGCACGTACCTTTTGAAAATGAGAGGCCGATATTCAAAAATGTTTATCATGTTTCATATGTATATTGTACTTAAATGTATAGGCATGTCTTTTTACTCTAAAATTCCACAGAAATATAATTTAATTTGGCATTTTATATAATGAACGCAGTATGTTTTACAAAATAACTGCTATTGTGCTATTCAAACAAGGGACCGAGGTTGACTCGCTCTGAAAACGTATTGATAATGACAGAGTCGTGTGTTTTTAAATAATGTAAAACAGGTGCGTTAGTCCTTTCACCTTCACTTTCCAGTTGTGGAAAATATTGTTTCTCAACACGCTAAATTTGGAAAATAATCATTCGAATTAATATTTTATTATTTGAAGTGTTAAATCACCACACATTTGAGATACATGTACTCTACATCATGAATGTAAAAGAAAATAATTCGTGAATAATGACTGTCTCAATAAAATCGACCATGGTTCGAGGACAAAAATATAAAAAATTGTCTTGAATGGCAAACGAACCAAATCAAACGGGGAGATGCCTCTGCATAACGGTCTGAGAACTGCCCATATAGTCGCATGTTCTGACGTAAATACAGTTAAAAGTCACTGAGCGCCCACAAAGGCTCCTTGTACCAGAAGTTAGAGGAAAGGAACTCTATTCGTTAAATATGATCACAGCCATTATGCTTTTAAAACGTAATGATTTGATAACTCCACTTTAGATGTTGTTCTCCTCTATACTGGAATATACGGGCTGTCGTCAGACCATGTGGAGAGCTAAAACACCAAACGATTAGGGTCTTTATTTGGAAAATGGTAACTTAAGACATGACGTCGTGAATAGAAATAAAGTGAGTCCTCATAGAATTGTTATACATTTTATGCATCATTTCCTGTCCAATACGAAATGTCCTAACGGTTTGAATGCTCATCACCAAATTCCGAAATGTCATTTAAAGACTCCTTCTCACATTTGCATTTTATTTCTCAAAATCACGAACTAAAATTCAGTCAATTTCTTCACGAGATCAATAGCGATATCTTATTATTTTATCAAGTGATGTCCTGATTGTGCATAGGAACTGAAATATCAGTAGATGGTCTCTTCTCTTCTTAGTACTAAAGCGACTTGATAAATAAACATTATAACCTTATCCATCATGTTTTTTTGTTTTTGCATTAAAGTTCGATTTTGACCCCGAACTATTAACGTTGAGGCACGAACATGTAATATATGGCACTTCTGATTGGTTAAAAAGCAAGTCAGTGAAACTTTACATGGATATGATTTTTGTTTAAGGATATGAACGAGCCAGCCAGCTTCAAGGCCGGGTCTCTGAATGGCTGTGAGAAGAACAAGTTGAACAACCCTCCTTATGTACCAAGTATGTGTTTGATTATACAGGACACGCCATTGCCAAATAAAATACATCTGCTATCAAATATCCATTTCACTTCAAAATGTCCTTTTTTTTAGATGTTTTCAATAATACAATGATTACATATACATCTGAACACTGTAAAAATAAGTAAATGATTTAATGTGTGTCATCCTCCATTCATACGAGTTTATTTCATTTGTATATTTGTTAAAATATCTTGTTTAATGCCTTGGTGTAATAGTGACAAAACATTTTATTTTTAACTAACTCCCAGACATCCTTGGACGAGGAGACGACGGACGTATGTACGACAAGACGCTGTGTATGGACTCAAAACAGCACCTTGGCAACCATTACGATGTGCACAGCCTTTATGCACACACAGAGGCCATACAGACATACAAGTATGTATACCTTATATATATATATAATATAAAAGAAAAGAATACATGTGGTAATATTTCTATGTAGGCAATAGTTGAATCACATTTATTTGTAATATACAAATATCCCCTGGTAGAAAGCCACCCATGTAATAATAAGAGACGAGTTTTTCGAATCAACAGTCACAGAAAATATGTCCTTTCCAGCTCTCTGAAGCAGATCTTTCCGGGGAAACGTCCCTTCACCATGACTCGGTCTTCGTTTGCGGGAACCGGCAAGTACGCTACCAAGTGGATGGGAGACAACCAGGCCAACTGGGACAATATGAAGTGGTCCATCATCGGTGAGTCGACATCCTCCAGGTAGTTTAAAAGGGGGCGGGAGTCAAGAAAAGGAAAGAGGTTGGGGTCACCAAACAAAACAAAAAGTTTGTTTTTAATCTATAAAACTTTTCAAATAGGGTAATGAGGAGATCCACCAAAACCCTCCATCACCTTTGTATCGGACTCTGTGCACTCCCTACCTAGGTTGCTATACTCATTTGAAGTGAAGTAGCCTCACGTACATCTTGAACGCTTTCTTGGCTAGCAGGAGAGGCTCACGATTGGTTGAAGTCGAAGTGTGGTGTGCAGTCTGCGACGTTGTTTTGATTATGCATTGGGACATTTCCTGTACATTTCCTGTCCCGAAGACTCATCCATGTGTGCGATTCAAACCTATTTCTTCGAAAATAGAAGTCAGTTGGAGCCGTAAAACGGTTTTTGAATGAATAAAAAATGGTATTCGTTTTGCCAATTTTCAACTGAAAGGGATCATTGCAAGAGCCAGTAAATTCTGCCTATTTGCATTTTAAAGGTTTAGCAATTTCTTGAAAATAAAATTTAATATTGCTGCACTACGTTATACAGATAAAAGATCTCACTTGGCTCCTTTACTCAAGCCGCCAGGTTAACCTTAACCTCAAATTGACCTCTAAATCTCATCATCTTGCTGCTGATACCATCAAGCATGTTATATGACTGATAAATAATCATCAAGAAACATCTTATTGGTATATTTACATGTTTAGGGTTTTTTCGTTTCTCAACATGTTTATGGTTAATTTTTTTTCACGAAATTAAACATTTTTCAGCGTACATTAATCACTAAAAGACGAAACGTTTATTCAACGTATCTGTGCACATACGTTGAGGTATGCAGAGTTTGGTTCGTGAAAGATAACACCACAGTGATCAATTTGACTTTAGGTCCAACAAAACGAGCTACAGAAAATTGAAAGTACATTAAATACATTTATTCGAAGTGGTTCGACATTCGGAAAACAGTCGGAAATGTTCGACTTTCGAGTTCTGAGAAGTGTACAAGCGAAATAGAATAAGCCTGCACCATAGAATACGAGGCGAACTCGCTGGTTGGCTGATTTGAATTATGATTATGATTATCGCGTAACGGAGCCTGGTGAGATCTACACGCGTAGATTTCATTTTAAAGACATTGTTAGTTTTGTGGGCAGAAATGATTTGAGCAACTTCATTGTTGACACAGTAAATGGTAAGAGATTAAGTCAAGTCCATCTTGAGGATTTTATTACGTTTCTCTAGATATCTAGTATATTAACTGTCTCTTTTTGTGACATTATTCATTGTTCCTGATACGTAAATGTTCCAATAACGCATTTAACTTCCTTTGCAGGTGTACTTGAATTTGGACTTTTTGGATTCGCGTTGGTAAGATGGTTATGATATTGTAACTCATAAAGCTGAATAAAATTATTACATTTCTTGATTTTCAAAGTGTAATAATAAAGCCGCAGAAAATCCAGCTGAATATAATTTATTACATTTCTTGATTTTCAAAGTGTAATAATAAAGCCGCAGTAAATCAAGCCGGGGAATAAAATTATTACATTTCTTGATTTTCAAAGTGTAATAATAAAGCCGCATGCGCAGTAAATCAAGCCGAATAAAATTATTACATTTCTTGATTTTCAAAGTGTAATAATAAAGCCGCAGTAAATCAAGCCGAATAAAATTATTACATTTCTTGACTTTCGAAACGTAACAATAAAGGCCAAGTAATGAACGTCGTAAATACACTTTAACTACTTCCTCTAATTCTATACTAAGTTGAAACCATTAGTTTCTCAACAAATCCAACAATCATTTCAATGGATATCATAACTTAAGAGCAAAATCAAATTTGGAAGTTGTATAAAATAACCGTTGAAATTAAAATTGCAAACTCTTTCTTCATTGTTTTATGGGAATAAAGGGATTTTGTATTTAAAGATCTTGCATTCCAATTATGCATTAAGTAATCAATCGATCATCATCATCATAAATCCAAAGAATGGAGCGGATATCTGCGGATTCTGGTATGAAGCTGAATATGAGATGTGTGTACGCTGGCATCAGTTGGGAGCCTTCTACCCGTTCGCCAGGAACCACAACGGTCTGGGGGATGCCCCGGAGTACTTCAAGGTGAGCACTGTGGTCCTTGTTCGTTTAATCGTAATTTTCTTTCAAAATCGGAAATGGTGAAGTGAATTTAAGAATACTTTTGTGTTCAAAAAGTCCATGTTGAGACAAATTCTCACGGATTGTTTCTCTTGAACACGCTCAAACTTCACATAATCCTCTCCTTGTTCCTCACATATCATTTGTAGACTTTAGCGTCCATTATTTCCATAATGAAAAGTTTTCATTTTTCATATCCTTCCAATAAGCACTTAGTCGGAAGTGACCATTTAAAGTTTACCTTCGTGTTATGTCAAATAACTTTATCTACGGTTACTTGAATTAAGGTTTGCTATGTAATGATATCCCGGTAGATCAACCAAGAAACAAGCAATGAAAAGCTGTATATATGTGCCCACAGTTAGAATTGTGTCTAAGCTTAAGGGAAGTTATAGTTGCTATGTAATGATGACATGTTATATAATCAAAAATATAATTAAAGAGCCACTCCTTGATTTTCATAACATATTATTTGCCTTTGATACGAACCTAAATGTCATATGAAATTATATAAAATCATAACATCTTAACTTTTCATTCCGGAAAGACATATACGTATATATTTATTCTTTTAGAATAACAAACTGAAGATTGGTCTTCATATACGTTCATTACTTACCGGTTTCACAACATTGTGATCATCAGGGTAACTAATTGTGTTGCTGATGGTATAGCGTTAACAATATATATATAGAAAAACACATTTGTTGAAGAAAACCAAGATGATTCATTCACTATATTTATTCACTATATTTATTCACTATATATATATATATATATATATATATATATATATATATATATATATATATATATTACTGATAAATACTGATTTTCCATGAAAATCTAACAACATCTTTATAAATGAATAGAGATGTAGATATCACGTCCAATATACATGGATACTTGTTATATAACCTAAAAAACACTATCAACTCCTAACTGCACTCCTGGCTGTTTTAGATAAGTCTCCAAAATTACGTTTGACTTTTTGACGCGCGCCACTGTCCGGTTTTCGATCATAATTGCGACGCTCTACCTTCATGCTGTTACTGTAAAAAACCAACAAGCTTTGAAATGTGTATTTTTGGTAACAATCGATACTTCTCGGTCAAATGACGCTATTGATTAAGTTTGGCATATATGACTCCAACAACTCACGGAGTGGCTCTTTAATGGACATCATTATATATGTGCTCACAGCACCAAGACCCCGGCGCCTGGGATGACAAGTTTATCTGGATGACAAAGGAGGTTCTCTTCACGAGATACAAGTTGCTACCCTACTTCTACACTCTCCTCCATCTAGCGCATGCGCAAGGCGACACCGTCATGAGGTCCCTCATGTTCGAGTAAGTATTCATGTAGGGCATGGTGTTTGGAAACTGAACCTTGAACACATGTAATGAAATGCAATTATCTTCGTGGTAACGGTTTTTACGGTATCTTCTACGACAGGCAGGTATTTATGCCATTTAACAACATTTAACATCAATTAAAAAAACATGTGAACAAATTCAGGGTATGATTAAATATAAATTAAATGGGTTCCCTCTTTCTGATAATTGTTTTTCTCAAAGTTCAGAACCTAAAATGGATATTTTGGCTCAGAGGGTTAATGGATATGAGCTTATGTAGTCTTCGGGAATTGGAGTGTATGTGTGTGTGTGGGGGGGGGGGGGGGGGGGGGAGGGGGGAAGAGCGGGTTCAATTTGTTAGCTCGTAGGGGGATGTGTTGTCTTTTATTATGATTGTTCAAGGTTTCATTTACTATAATATGAAATCCTCTCTACTTTGAGAAAGAGAAAATGTTTCCAAATTTATTTCAGATCGCAAATAATAAGCCTCTCACCAAAAAGGTTTCGGGATCGAGTCTCACTGGTGATGATCCTAATATCCTATTTTGTGGTACAGTTTTGTGACAATAGTTGTGCTTGCTATTCATTGACGTGTGTGTTGCAGGTTCCCACTGGACATGGTAGCGCGAGAGGTTCAAGAACAGTTCCTGTTGGGAGATGCTTTGTTGGTCTCACCTGTCCTCAACCCGGTACAGATATTTGATATAAATGATCATTATTGATACAGATGAACCTTTGATACTTCGATTTATTGGAATATGCTTGTTGATTATGATTGATAATAAATGTAATGTTCTTCTTTAAAAGCCTGCAAGAGCAATTAGACCAAATGTTTGGACAATTATTTCCAATAGTCCTGTCAGTACTACTCTTGTCAATAAACACAAAAATAAAAGCTATGTAGATATGATTATGATACATGAGTGGAAATATTGAATGAAGATTGAATTAAGGAAACTATAAAACTGACAGTTAGTTCCAGATTTTCTAGTATATTAAATGAAAACGGAAGTTGATCCAAAAGTCTTTCAAAATGTGGTGCTGTGTCAAAAGCACGATGTTATCAGGTATGAAATCTTAATAAGGAAGGAATGGTTTAAATGTAGAGATCAAATTGTTGAATGCATGCATATTTATTCCACTGCAGGGCCAAACGATTGTCAATGCCTATTTCCCAGATGCAAGATTTTTCGATTTCTTTGGGGTAAGTATGTCTTATATATCAATAAATTCGTTATATATAATTATGGTGAGTAACCATATTGATAAGTGATAAAGTTAAGTTAGGAAGTTAAGAAAGAAACAGATAAAGCGATATACATCAGAAATCCATGATAATTTTGCTGAACTACATGGACCAGTCATCAAATTACGTAAACCTTGACATGAGTGACATTTTAAATATTCGTCAGTTATCAAGTGCAACAGTACACTTATATAGTCTGAAGTTTTTCGAATAAATAAACAAGCTGAAGATGCATTGTGCTTTAGTGGTCATTACTCACTTAATTTTGACTCTCATCTCTTTATTGATTCACCGAGACTTATCCAAACTGAGACATGATATTCGCCTAAAAAGGTCTACGGGGAAAAAAATCCATTGCCTCCGAGGCACTACTCCACTTTGATGAAACGGTCAATTACTCCCCCACCGGATGTTTGATACGAAGCAGGGGAAGCAATATTCGTTCTTTCTTCAAGAGAACCATTGACTTCATTATTTTAATGATACACATGCTCATAGTCTCACAATTGTTCCCATTAAAACTTTTGTCGACTTGATAATCATTACTACACAAATGTGCCCTTGTCTAAACTATATCTGTCAATATAATGAATTCTCCTAAAACAAAATATACCTTATACAAAGATTGGTCCATGGACAATGGCCCAGACGATTTAGGTAATCCTGCAATCTTGTAAAGGTCGAAGAGATGCATTCAATTCAGGGACCTTTAGCATCCTATGGATTCCCTTCACATTTCATATATACTATATAACACATTATTTTGTTTGGGCTTCTTTACCAGGGTGATGAAGTGGAGGGACGACAGACGCATGTGGAACTGTACACACCTTTACACAAGTACAACCTACACGTGAGGGGAGGTCGAACCATACCCTGGCAGGTACCCGCTACCACAACACATATGAGGTAGGTAGGAGTCCTACCAAAACTTCTACATGCACAAACTTCTATGGCTTAAAAGAACAATCGAATTTTTTTTTTATCAAATTGAATGATTAAAATCTTATGTGCTTTTCTAATAAAGCTATTTTTTTATTTAAAATGTTTTACCTTTGAAGTCATACGTTTTATTCTGCTGATAATGTTCTGTATATTGTTGACATTATTTCAGGCGACTTGAATTCTTCATATATTTCTCTTTCAACTGATATATTGTGTTAGTCTTCATAAAGACAAATCAAGTATGTGTATTTTACTGTGTTTATAAAATTAGAGCCATGAATACCGTTGAATGTTGTAGCCGACAGAACGAGTTCGGCGCTATCATAGCCCTAGACGACAAGGGATTGTCTACGGGGAATCTCTTCTGGGACGATGGAGACAGCTTGAGTAAGTTCCTGACCGATGGGGGATGATGTACAAGGGGTATTCAATCTATGTATGACTATGGAGTACGGGTCCAAACGATAACTGATGGAAGAGCATCCTCGAGTACCAAACACACACTTGACCACTGATCTTTTGCTGTTGAAAAAATAGCCATAAATGGCTATCTGTTGTCTATAAACGATATTCGATTTTCTAATAAACATTGAAACACAAACAGATATCATCCGTAATCTATGTCATCACGTATATTAGAACTGATGTTTAGTAATTGATTTCATCATGGAAACCATTAAAAACCCTTACAAATATATCACAAAAGGACCAGTTTCGTATATAGCATTAAATACGCTTTTTACAGATACATACGAAGATGGCAAATACTTACATGTCAAGTTCGAAATGAAGAAGGTAGGTTTCATAGGATTTTTTAATTCTATATCTGTGATAATTTACATGACACATTCTTCACATTGTGTAAAAATACATTATTTTATGCAGTGGAATCCGGATGAAAATACAGTACTATCCTGTGTAATATTAAGACGCATGCATGTCGTTCTGCCTGTGTAACACAACTACAAATAAAACATTTTACATGTCTACTAATTAAAATATGCAATTAATGTCATTGATAAACTTTGGTTAGTGTGTATAATTCAAATTAATGGTTACAAAGGGCAAGTGCTCTCAAATTGTTCAAAGATAATATAGTTTCCTTCATATTGAGGTTGCTCTCAGATATTCAAATAAACGGTTACGTCATCCATACAAACTCTGATAAACGTCTGGACTGTTTCCTAAATAGGCGAGTCAGCATATTATCTTCGAAACCTCATCTCCAATATATTACTAATTCTAAGTTATGTCCATGTTGTTAATTAACGCATTAAAACATATAAAAATTTAATAGTCAGAAAATAGATCGTAGATACAATCTTAAGTGTACCTACCTTGTTCCTTTACTATAAACTTATTTACCTTGTCAATCATTAAATGAAAGTTGTGCACCAATCTCTACGTTATTATTGTACTTCCACCCAAGATTGATCAACAGCACATGCACAAGAAAGTAATGGTAAAAGGTACCTTAAGTGAACTCTTAGCCTTACTCTTCCTGTTCAGTCCCCGTCTTTAGAAAATACCCGGTTTATAAAAGTATGTTGAAGAATTGTGGTTACTGTGTACCTATTTATTTTACTCCCAAGCCTGGCATAATGGACATATACCCGCTAGTGAACGGTGAAACAACGGATCCTCCAAAAATGACCACTCTGGAACTGTATGGAATCTGGACAGTGCCTTCGTCTATCATGGTTGACGGAGTTGAACTGGACCCTGTCCAGATCAGGCCTGTCAGCAAGGTGACTGAATTAGACTGTTCATTTAATAATACTCATCGAAATAAGTCACGGACCATACTGACTTTCAATACTGAGACATTTTCCAATTTTTATATTGATCCACATTATTGCTCCTAAATCGATCAGATAGAATGATCGATATGTATGGACTTAGCTCTTATCGTAAATATGGGTTTATTAAAGAAAACCGTACTTTCTGTCTCAGGGCATTTTCTCCCTATATAAATTGCTTAAGCCATTCATTCGTATTGAGTTTCTCAACCGAATCCTTAGTAGTGAACATACGAGCTAAAGACTCCAGCTATTCTGTCCCTAAAATCAGTAATTCGAAAATTTCTCAAGTACGACCACAGGAGCTACCGTCCATGGTTCTCTACATTGACAACCCTGCTAACAATCTGCCGCAGGTGGAAAGGTCTTGATCTTAACGGGTATAGGCCGAATGATTTGTTTGACCAAACTAGCTGATTTCCATCAATCAGGATTCTCGTTCAATAGCATAAGAAAGTTTACGTCAACAGAGGTTACGTGGAATGAATTCACGTGATTAACCGCTGTTGTGAAGGAATGGTTTCTCATATTGTCATATCATATTGTATTACATCTGATATTATCTTACATTGTCTCTTGTATAACTGGATGATAATGGTATACTTATGTGCCATATGGACGCCAGGAGTTAAAAATCGAATACCTAATAAACGCATCATATTTCAGAGAACATGATATGGCCAAAGAAACCAAAAGACTGCAATTTTTACAGCGTGATTAATTTAATTGATTGCAGATCATACAGCTTCTCGACTTGAACCTTGACCTCAAAAGTAGACACAACGTTACTTGGACGCCTTATTGAGGTCCGTGCTGCTGTAGAGTTTGGAGAAGAATTCAAGAAAATATTCCGACATTCGGATATGCATCATGCTAGTTTCCAATATGCTGAATTGTAACCATATTCAGGAATATTATAAAGTAGATATACTTAATAAAAGTTCCATTTTAGTTAAAATACGTAGTTTCCCTTTTAAATAATTCAAGAATGTGTTTCAAATTGAAACTATTATCAAATATCAGGAATTTTCAGAAGCTGATTTATTAGAGGTGTACGTTTATTAATCTTGATCGATTTATTGATCTAGATCTACCAAATAAGCTCTCTGTATATAGTGAGGTGATTATAGTTACCTAAAGTAACACTGCAGATCTTGTGTATGAATGGAGAAGTTTGAATGTTTTTTATGTCTCATCCGCACTGTTCCTCAAATGACTTTGCTTGACAGGCTTTGTTTTGAATTTAGTTGTTATCTTATGGTAGGTCACATAACATCGCTTGATTCTTTACTATTTACATGGGGTACAGAGGTATTGCGTTATATTACATATTAATGTTTAATTGTAAATTCCCAATGTTATAGGAAAGGTTCACTTCATATAAGCATATGATTTTATTTTGAATAAAGTTTTGTTCAAAAGCATGTACCAGGAAATGTATTATACAATGGAGTTGTTTTTAAATGATCTTATGAATTCATAGCAAATGCCTTTGCGAAATAAAATTTTTATTTTAGAAAATATCTGCGTTGTTTTATATATCTATATCGACCGCAAAGTGAAAAAAGTGTTAAATATATTAACTGACCAATTGAATCATGGAAACGACCAAAAGTAGAAAGAAGTTGAAGTTAACATTTCATATGAAGATTATTCAATATATCAAATTTAAATGGCCTAGGGCTTATGCTTTATGAGTTCAGGTCTGGAAATTTTTTTAAATTTGCGTGTCCATGGAAACGCCTAAATATAAAAGTAGGAAGAAGTTGAAAACCCAGAAATTAAAGGCACTATTGACTGTTCCATATATCGAATTTCAATGAGTTAGGCCTTATGGTTTTTGAGTTCTGTCCTGAAACAATATTTTAAGGTACGTTTTCATGGAAATGACTAAAAATAAATGTTCAAACGATAATTATTCCACATACCAAATTTCAATGAGCTAAGTCATGATTTCTTTCTGGCCCGGAAAAGAACAGCTCGCACGCACGAACGGACGGACGAACAGGGGTCATTTCTACAACTCCATTAAGCCACGTTTTGGCGGGAGACAATAAGTCAATCAAACTATTTACAGTGATTGCTTGGGATTCTTTTATGAAAATTAATTGTGTTTAAGCTCGGGATTCCTTACGAACTATTGCGCTGATAAAAATGGTTGTGCGAATATAAAAAGAATCGTTCATAAAATCCCTTGTTATGCGGTTGGAACGAATTGTTGAACCAGTTGCAGCACTGTAATGGATCGTCTTAAATACTGAATCATGTTGCTTGTCTAAGGAGAAGTCATTTGTTTATTGCTTCATTGAACGAATTTGATAACAAAACATAAAGAAGTACATGGCCGAACAGAGAAATAAAACTTTAATCTTGGCTCATTAAGCGAACAAGATTCTTCATGTTATTCTTAGCTTAAGATAACATGTTGCAAAGTTCCTTAAATCAAACTCCACGCAAACAAATTTTCACAATGCACCGACTTCAATCGCATTGTGTTACATCATTTATTTAGTTTCCTTTTACGTATTACTAGTATTGTTTAAATGGCTTATCTCCTTGCTGACACACCTGTATGAAGGTAAGTCTTTTAGTCGGAGATGGTAGAAGAGTCATGCGCCATGAGCATGCACCAGTGTATGGATTGGGGCGCTTTAGACGAAATTACTATGAGTCTAAAATATGAGCCACTGTTACTATATAACACTCTATATAACTTTCTTAAGCTTTTAAAATACTGTACTGTCTACATTGTTGAAACACAATATAGTTTTAAAACGTGTGTAGGCAGTAAAAGGTAAACACAATTGAAAATTACACCCATTCCTCAAATATCTCATTAACGAAAGGCGGCGGCGTAATGTAAGGAGACCATACGTAAAGTTGGGAGCGCAGTCTGATCTCGACATTTCCTTAAAGCATCAAAATAAGTAAAATGTACAAATATCAAATCATTATTTATATCATATGAAACACTTGCTTTATATGTATATCGAAAATGAGTAAGATAACGTAAGTTTTGAATTTTGGAAATGGACATTTGGTTAAGTTTCATGTATGTCAGGTTTAAACAGTTATCTATCACAAAACACAAAGGTATGACAGAACAAAATTCTTAATATCGTGTGGTTAATTATTCCATTCACATATTCGTTAATGTTAAGTAATATATATTCAACTTAGATTATGAATTGAAATTAGATGTGACAAGAAGCAAAGGCGGAGGGCAGAGAGCGCTCATTCTAGCCTGTCTTCAATGTCGTGACTGGGGAGTATATGACAGACAGACATATTATTCATTTACGTCTCACCTCAAATGATATAAAAGTATGCTTACAGCATTAAAAACGAGCCAATCCTTTCTGGAGTTTTGAGAGACGAACAACATAAAGTACATTATGAGGTTACTAAATTACAGGTGTATTTATTACCCCAGAAACTATACAGTATATAAAATAGCATAACGTAAACTTAAAATTGCCTTGCAGGTTGTGGCACAAACATGTACAACATCTGGGCACGAACAGGTTGTTAATAAAAATTATTAACATCATAACACTTAGTTAAAAGATCTATAACAACTATCAGTACACGAACGTGTACATGCAAATAAGGAAGAACCGTAAACATATAAGGTGTTGTATAACGATCCTGTATAACATTGTTCTCGGCTGGATAATAAGACACCGGATATTTTCGGTGTCCGTAGGTGTCATATATAATTTAAATATATAAAATGTATTTGTGATGCAGGATATTAAGATGCCTGAGCTAGTTTATGAACGGTGTGAGGGGTGAACAGAAGTCAGTTATTGATGTTATTGTCCTTCATAGTAGTGGAATTTGTGGTAATGATAAAAATAGTATAAAACAATTCTTGCCAAACCCTTGCAAATAATATTAAAGATAAAGGATTGAAAGACTCTCCTTTTTTGTCCTGATGGTCCAATTTGCTATTTTGTGTGTGTGACAAAGGCTAATACAGGTTAGTCACCATTACCATAGACCGGTAAGTAGTACATCTCCGTGGTATGTGGAAGGGATTTGTGGGATTGAAAGCCACTTCCTCTCAGTCAGGGGCCGATATCGGGTCACGTAATCAAATATGCATACCGCAAATTAATAATGATTCCCACCTGCTTCCGAATACTATCAAAGTCCACCTTGTGGTGTGTAGTAACAGATACGTATTCGCTTACTGACAGTACTTACATCAGAGTGCGTGATCCACACGAAGCACGTGAGTTAATGATCAATGTGAAATTAACCGTGCCTTATAACCCGTAGGTGTTCCGAAGCACTCATTGACCCGAGATGAAACTCCGCACACTTCCTAAACTCCTCACAGCTGGGGGTGAAATGCGTGTCTTACTTCCGCATTAGTAGACCTCATAAAGGCACAAAGGTTAAATTAGCATGCAATTAATCATTTTTTACTCTTGGGTTTAAATTAGCCTTATTCTAATTGTACAAGAGTAACACTATCGAAGCTTGCTTTGGAGGGCCAAATGCCGTAACTATAAGTGTGTATTTTGTATTGAGTTCAGAAGATGTACATTTGCTGTTGTGCATGTCAAACAATACGAACATAAAGAAAAATAAGTTCTAAATCAATCTCTGGATATAACATATGATAAATAACTCACCTAACAAAACTTTTCATTTAACACAGATCACCCCTTCTTATCGTGAGTGAGTCTGTACCCAAAATCTATCCCCATTGTTCCTGCTGACCATGTTGCCGAACATTTAAAATTTGGCAAATATCACATTCCTAAATCATTTTTGTAGTGGTCATTATAATGGAACACAAATGGAAGTTGGTTAGAGTTATGACGAGAAATTGAACGATTCTTGAACGGATGTTTTGTCTTTCGCCATGGTTGTGTGCATTATATCAATGTAAGTATATTCCGTGTCTCGTGGTCAGTTCACATTCTGGTCCACGTCAGATTATACTCGATAAATTGAAGCGTGAATATCCATCGTCTGTTTTTCTACATACAAAAGTCATTTGATCGTGAAGTATTGACTGTTAACAAAAAGACACATTTTAAAGCTTGTTTGTTTTTCACAGTGACAATATGACGGTAGAACGTCGCAATTATGATCGAAAACCGGACAGTGGCGCGCGTCAAATAGTCAAACGTAATTTTGGAGACTTATTCAAAACAGCCAGGAGGGCAGTTAGGAGTTGATAGTGTTTGTTAGGTTATATAACTAGTATCCATATATATTGGACGTGATATCTACATCTCTGTGCATATATAGGGCTGTTTTTAGATTTTCATAGAAAACCAGTATGTGTCATATATATGTCTTTTGGACATGAAAAGTTAAGATGTTTTGATTTTACATCACCACATATGACATATAGGTTCGTATAAAAGGAAATAATATGTTAAGAAAATCACGGACTGGCTCTTTAAAATGGAATATTGAAGGATAGTTTGGTATTGATTTATATACTAGATCATGAGCTCTACCTTCAGTTATTACGATTTTTTTATGGTATCGATAAACGCTTTTCGTCTAGCTAGTACGTGATACGAGTGCAACGATACAAAACAAAATTAGAGAATATATCAGGATATTTATAACGTGAGGGTCCATCATACATCGATGTATCTCCATAAGAGACAATATACTATTAACATAACTCGTTTCAAACGATTACATATGTATCAAATTGTAATTATATTATAAAAATAATGATAATAATAATTAAAGATATAATATAATTGCTTGGCGGAAAAGGAATTATTATTTATTAATAAACTAAAGCCAAAGCTTAATTCAAAACTTTAATCTAATATTCTTCAATTCAATGTCCATTTGCAAGTATGTTTTGTAATGCAGTCTATATATATGTAATGTATCTACGCAATATATGTATCTATGCAATGTATTGTGACGTCATAATTGTTACTCATGACGTCATAACCGACTCAACGCCAATCACCTTAAGGATGTTCGCTCCTCACCTACTGCCCATGACCAAATTGTCAACTTACAAGTCAAAGTTGCAAAACCTAAAAAACCTGAAATCATAATGTTCTTATATTATAAACCAAAATGAAGCGGTAATTTCTCAATTTTGATGATGTCTGATTAAATATTCATCAAAATTAACAAACGTAGTATTTTTACGACAACCGAAATGAAGTTACGGAAAGTGGTTATTTCGGCCGATTGCGCATAGTCAGTGAACAGTGGAAATAAACAGAGGCGGCCCAGTCTCATGTTACAGTCGCATGTGTTTACATTCGCCCTCAAGTTTAGTTCCCGGTGTATACAAGTGTTGAAACACAAGATATCAAGTCACCAAATTGAGGTTATGAAGCTGCCTAAAGTGTGTAATGAATTTGCAAACCCCGCGCGAAGCAATGACCAATGTACCATTTCTCCGAGGCAAACATGACTAGACAAAACACCACCAAATCTCGACACTTTACATGGATTTTCTCGATTTATTTGTTGAAGGTGATGAGGGAAATAATCAAGCTTTCCCTATTATATACTGCCCGACAGTGACAGGAAAAAATTCGACTAAAACCGCTGCCACTGAAAACTAAGAGTAACAGTAAACACATGTCATGCTTGTCGGCTGATAGTACCCTGTTGAAATTAGGTCATGCTTGTCAGCTGATTCCGATGCGAGCGACAGGGCGAGGCCAACAAAAAACAACAAATCACTGGCACCGGTATGTAAAATGTATTATGAACTTTAAATCTTCTTACTTTTCTGTCAACATCATTTCAATTTATGATTTAACTTATCTAATTTCATTTCATAGTGATTAATTATATATTTCTGTATCTTATTGTAATTAAATAACCTACTCTCTTGCTGAAACAAATCAAATAATACTTATATATTTTTTGTGAATTTTAGCAATGGGTCATGACATTTATCTGTCACATTTTTCTCATTGAATGCACTGTAGACATTATTGTAGACTTAATATTCATTATTCTTGTCATTTAGAACCTGAGATCACCACTGAAAAAGATGCTGTCAGCTAAAGCTGCAGAAATTGAGGTAATAAATTGATAATTATCAAATATATAAAGCAAATAAACACTTTTGATTCACTGATTGTATTTGATTTATTCTGATCATTGAAAAAATCATCATTGATGAGAATATATTATTGAACTGAAAACTTATATATGTTGTTGCTGCAAAAAGTAGAATGTATAAGCAGAAATGATGAATATTAAAAAAAGTTTTTATAATTATTTGGCGGCCAATGACTGAAATATTGCCTACGCCCTAGCAGCATTAGACAGCCTACTCATTTGAATAATTAATTCATTACATAACAATAAGTTATATTGTTTTTAGGTCACAATTATATATGTTTGAAGAATCATACTAATTATGACAAATCAAGAAGGAAAAATCCTAATTGACCATTGTCAAGAATTAATTACTTTCATCATAGGTATTTTTGTAATAATAAAACCTTTGTATATTTCTGTGTTCATGAATGATCATGTAATATTAACCTAATGAGAGAAGAAAGGTCAAAAAGGTCTTTGAGACTAGACATAATCAAATTTTCAAAAAATTAATTCCCCTTAAATTCATAAAATATTGTTGGGAAGTTTTTTGAGGCTAGTGATTATGTTATGTGAGGTGTACAATGTTCTTTAAAACAAGATGACATTGAAAGTCACATCTTTCCTACAAGCTTGTTGCTCTTATTCCAAAGGCCAAATTATCAATTATGTTTATCATTGTATAAACTGTAATGGATTTTTAAAAAGATATGACAATATTGGCTGTTTGCCATTATGAAATGAAAAGGAATCAATTCTAATGAGTGTAGTTAACAAACTTATTCATCTTTTCAGGTAGATGTGTACTTTCATCCGATGCAGAGTAGAGGATAAACCGTTCTAATGGATGCTGTGACATACAGATCATACAAACCTATGATTTCCCAGTGTGTCTGTGAATCTCAGTTGGAGAATAATGACTTGATACATTCCTTTTTGGACAACATACAATAAACAAGGATTTATAGTTTCTGGTTGAGTTAAATTAATATTTTGTGTACCTGACAAGACACATTTCTCTAGGTATTTTATGTGCGCTTCAAGTTGACCAGTTGCTTCCCTTTATGATTTTTTGATTTTCTGTACCTTTTGAAATGTGGTGTGAGAAAAGAAATAAATTGTATTTTTGTGTTATTTCTACTGTTTTGTATTTTCTTCATGTTGATTTATTATAAATCAAAGACATATGGTATGTTTAAAGGGAAAAAACGTGTCTGATGTATTTTGAATTAATTCATAATTTTGCTGACTCATCAATTTTCAATTGTAACTATCATTTGAGCCAGTTTTATTTACTGTTTATCTTAGCAAGTAGATGTTGTTGAATGAATATGATTTGTATGTATGCATTCAGGTAGATTTTTAGATAATGAGTGGAGGAAAGCATGTTTTTAGTACAAAAATAGCTTGAATGTTGTTTATTTAATTGAAATGTTTCAATACATGTTGCGCCGTAGTGGCTAAAAACCCACACTACCATATATATTTTTTACCTTTTTCTGGAAGAAAATTATGTTAACTCTAACATATTTTCATATTAAAAAAAGTTTAATACAGGAAATAATTAAAATTTAAGATTTCTCAAAAAAGGTCAAGATTTCTCCATAGACTCCCATGTTAAAACTGTGACTCACAAAGGGATCTTTGTCTTAGAATATTTCGAAAAAACCCACACTAACCCCTATTTTTTGGGGTTCATATTTCAAGCAAATACACTTAACTTTTGAAAAATACAAGTTAGAAAAAAAGTTTAATACTTTAAATTTGAGGAGCGAACATCCTTAAGAGACCTTATGGTCGAAAGTACTTGTGCATATATATATATATATATATATATATATTAGTACAATCATTACCATTTTGGGCTTTATACATGAACCTTTTTGGCTCATCTGCCTTTTTGGCTCACATTTGAGGAGCCAAAATAACATCGGGCTATTCAAATAAATCAAACACTTCTGAACATCTTATTATTAGCTAATATACTCTTTTGGTATTGTTAGAGGTATATGGAATTGAAAATGAAAATTGTTGACAAATATTTTTTGGTAAAAATCATGAAAATATTTTCATGTATAATCTCGGTTTACCTTTTTGGCACACGATATTTGATCAGCTAAATCTCGAGACTGAATGTATATAATGACATCCAAACTTTTAGCATATAATAGGCTCATTTACGTGATAAAATAAATGCAAAAACATATCGTTTATATATTCAAATAAGTTTTTCCATTTTATACATCCAGCCGCACAATCAGAGTTGGTCGCCGACCATTCTTGTCATTTGGCTCCAGTCGCAGCGCAGCGTAACAATTTCGGAGAACCATATATGATGCTAATAGTAATAATTAAGTCGATATATTAGATATAATGCATATCATTCTAATACATGCTACTAATTTAAATGCATAAGGAGTATTTTTTTCTTTTGGTATATTCATCTATAAACAAAATACTGAAAAGTTTATCGTAAACACGATTTGAGCGCGCCGGAAGTGAACATCGCAAGCATTCCATTTCAAGTGGCTGCCCGACTTTCATTTCGTTGCTGTTTCATGTATTCACAGTGAGTATACCAATTAATGTTTTCAAATTTGAATATCTTAGTAATAAAAAAGATAGTAGCACTGATTTGACTCTGTCGTAAATCAATCTTATCACCGTTTTGGCCTTGTTTGTGTCACTTCGGCACGGTTGTATCGTAGTGTTACCTGTTTCCGTGGTATTAAATCAAAATACTCGTTTTCATAAAACAGAAGAGTCTTGACTAAACATAATCTGGTTGCAGAGAGAAACTAAATGATGACATGGCAACTGTTGGAACTTTACCTGGCTGTTTATTTACATTTTAATGCAACATTGGCAACTTGCTCTAAGCTACCGAGTCGAGTTTTCGATCATGTTGTCCTTTGCTGTCTTTTCTGAGAAAGTGGATGGAAATTCTCTACTAACCTTGAATCTAACATTCTATATAGTTTATCATGTCTTGGTAAGTATTTATGACATTCCTTGACCAAATTATTCCTAAATTGCCGGTTGTTTTTACAATGTGGCCCCAAGACGAATTCGAATGGCAGTAAAATCTCAACTAAATTATCATTGGCTGTAACAGATGCCTCTGATTACAAACTAATTTTGATGGGAAATAAACATCAGCAAGTAAGTTTATTGACTAGTTTATATCTAAAAAATACGATCAAAATCAATCATGAATAATTAAAAAGGAACATCAAAATTTTATAGAAAATGTTAAGGTCTGTCTGATACTGAATTAGCAAATTGAAAGACCTATTACGTAGTGCATGGCATTACGTGACACATTGTGTCAGAGGGAAATGTCAAACTGAAACTGTTGTTTTGATCGTTTTCAAGTTAGGTAAATTTGAAGTCTGCTTCAAACAATTTGATCTGGTAAGCTTTTCAAAACAAATTTTTATTACCCGCAACCAAATTTTTATTAGCCAAGACATGAAAAATGATGAATATTTGACAAAAAATAATGTGGTAGCAGTTGCCTGTAAGGGACTGCAACCAAACTTGAAAATCACTCGATTTCATGATGATTTTCCTTTTTGCAACCGAACGCCAGGATGCCTAATTATACAATATGTTACAGTCACTTATTTCAGCTTTTAGTATTTTCAAGGACTAGGTAGCATTTTATAGACATTTTAGATACCTCGTCATTCAGACCCCTAAATTACTCTTAGGCCAGATTTATAGTGAAAAATAGCTTTTAATTTAACATTAACACATTTTGAAAGTATTTACTTAGTCATATTATTATTTTATTTTCACAAATATTGAACATAAAATGTCATATTTCTGGTCAAGTTAAAAAAGTCATTCTTCTGTTCAGTGTAAATTTGGCATAGGAAACCTTTTAGTCACAAAATGTCTTGTATTTAATGCGGCTAAAGATTTAATGTGAGCAATCCAAGCAATGTTTAACTGTTTGATTAATAACTTGCTTTCTTTGCAAAAGAAAATTCTACTAATAACCAAAATATATATAAGAAATAAGCTTTCTATGATTTCACTTATTCATCAATAGAACAGATTACACCCCAATATTAAGTGTTTCAGGATAAGATCAATATAGCTTTACAGGAAAATATTATTTGAAAAAACTTTATTGCGATTTTACTTTTAGAATCAAACATAAGTTTTCTCCAAAAATAGTAATACATGAAAAGCATAAAATTTCATTTAATTTTCATCACTGAAGAGAATTATTAAATAGAATTTGATGGGTGAAAAAATGACCATTTCCTGCTTGGGTCCATGTAAAAGAACCTATAGCTACAGTTGCCTAGCCAAAATAGGCTAATAGATAACCTGACTTTGCCTTTTATAAATTTGATAAAAACTGTGAAAAGAGAATATAGTTACAGCTCTGCAGCTAAGAACAACCCATCAATGAAATAACTGCTGACTGGTCATGGCCAGTAAGAGGATAACTTAATCATTTGTAAATACTGTGAAATAGGTGACCATGAAAACAGGTTACTTGAGTGTACATAGAGATGCAGGATTTATGCCATAAGATATCAAACCTGTTGAAAACATCATTGCTTCTATATCAGAAACCTTTAAGACATAAATCGAATTGATCATTGTAGTCCATGATCACAAATATTTGTAACAAAGACAGTGTTTCAGTTCTAACTGTTACTCAGATGAATTAACCCCCTCAAATTCAATTTGTCAGCAAAGACAAGCTATAAAGACCAAAGATGTGGATTTTAGTGTTGATAATTCTTTTAGCACTCCATATCATTATGAAAAGATATGGAAAAACGAATATTATTGATATATTTGGGTTTCATTGTTTAACACAAACTTGACCATATGTTTATATTTTTGTTTTTTAACAGGACAAAACGAGGTTTGGGCCTCAGTTTAAAAATTTGATGGTAAAACAGCGCAATGGTAAGTCTTATTGGTCAGTAATTTCATTTTCAGTTATAATGTAAATATTTGACATTTTATTTTTCTAAACGACTGCTTATAGTTTGACTAAAAGAATTAATGTCTTAACGAAGGTAACATTTGATTTTTATTTCAATGGTATATTTATTACCTATATGTGAAGATTGACCCATATAGTAAAATTATATGTATGACAATGCAGTAAAAGGTAATTATAGAAATTTTATGAAAAGGTTTATTTAGGTATCTTAGAGAAAGACCATCACATTTTCTTTCAAGATAACTTTTGATTTGTTTTACTAAGACAGGTTTGAGAAAAATTAAAAATAATTGAAAAATCCCTCATTTATTCAGACTTTTAAAATGTAAAATGGTTGTAAAAACTAGAGTTGTGTTGTACAGTTTTTTCATGAAACACACAATGATTGGATCTCTATATATACAGTCATTGGCCAAAAGTCTGTTCGCAAACAATGTTACGTTGCCATTGTTTAGAGGGCTAGGTTAACTTTGAAAGCGCTGATGAAACTCAAATACAGATTGGGAAAGATAGAAAAGTTTATGTGTGGAGGAAGTCTAGTGAGCGCTTGCCTGATTGTTTGGGAACTCGAGCCGATCATGAACGAAATTCAAAGTTTTCAGTAATGTTTTGGGGATGCGTGTCTGCAAAATTGGTGTTTGAACTTTAACGGTTGTTGATGGCAACATAAACACAGACAACTACATTTATGGCCTGTTGTTGCCAGACATTTTGTTAATCGCAACTGGATTTTTCAAGAAGACAATGCTCCTTGTCATGTGTCCATTTGGGCTAATCGTTGGAAACACTAAAATCATATTCCTACTTTGCCGTGGCCACCACAAAGCTCAGATCTCAATATCATTGAGAATGTATGGAAAACTGTTAAGTATCAGCTGAAAGCAAGATTAGGTGACATTGACTTGAGACAGGATCTCTCCGTGTAGTGAATGACATTTGGAGTGGGCTTAGTCCAGTCTACATTCGAAGTCTTTATGACAGTTTGCCGATACGAAGACGAGATGTACTTCGGGCTCAGGGTCATATCTCTAAATTCTGAAATTTCTGGGTAAGTACCTATTTTATATTTACATAGATATGCTCATTTAAACTTTGGGGTTGACTACTCTAAAAATAGCCGTGACATCACCAGTGCGAACAGACTTTTGGCCACCGACTGTAGTTATTTTATTGGAGAAGTGTTTGTTGGTTTTTTGGATGAGGGGAGATGAAAGAAGTCTTTTGATGGTTGGTATGAGTACCATGAGATATCTTGTACTATTATACTATTATTCTCCAGGTAAGTCAAAGTATATCTAATGTAATGATTTTATTCTATAAAATTTTATCTTATGATTGGCTAATGGCATTGATTCTAGTGTTCAATTATCAATAAACCTTTTGCTATCCTTTGAGATTATGCTGTATTTGCCTTTTTACCCAGAACAAAAAGCCTAATAGATCTGAAGGGATGTAAACAGACTTCTTAGATAAAGCTATTGTAGAATGAAAGCCTTTAAAATCTATTTAATATTTTGCTGCAGAAAGTGGAGGCCTGGAAAGTGTTAATGTTGTGTGGATGTCACTTATCCAATAAAGGTAATCAATTTTATGATATGGGACTATGCGGCCACTTATAATGGCCAGTGTGTCACCTCCTTATATATATTTATTTACCTTCAGAGCAAAAAGCAGGAAGTGCTTCATAGGACTATTAATTGTATATTTGTTGGCCCTGAGGCTCACAATGAGGGCTACAACAACCACAGGAACTTTGCCTCTGAACTGTGGACTTGATTACCAATATGGCAGTTTAACTTCTGTTGGCAGATATTTTTTATTTAGATGCTTTATAGTAAATATTATACAGTCTGTATATCTAAAGAGAAAATGATTTAATTTTGTGCTCATTGGGCTCATAAGGCTTAACGAGCTTATTGTTTTGAATCCTTTGAACTTGAAGCAAGGCAATCTAAATTTTTCTAGGTTTATTAAATTTGCACCTGGCTCCTTGAAATTGATTTTTTGGGTCTTTTATACCAAAATTTATTTAGAAGGTGAAGTTTTCAGAATGACATAATCTTTTTATTGATACTTTTTAAAATTATTGTCTTCAGCATGTATTTTTATATGTAAAATATACAAATGTGCAGTATTATTATTATTTGTTTATTATCTGTCTGGCCTCTAAAGCCAGGTGGTTTTAGGGTATTGCCAATCTTCTGGGGTCTTTTTGGCATTGTCTGTCAAACTTTTCACAATTTTTGTGCATTTATTTTCACGGGATCATATTAAGAAACCAACTGGTATATGAAGCTCACATTTTTAGACAAAGTTTGTAAATTGGTCTTGATTGTCCCTCAAATAGACGGGAAGATTGTTCATCCTTGAACCTTTATTTCATTTCTCTCCAAGTAATGCTTGGAGACACAATTCACCAACATCTTCATATCAACATTAAAATATATAAAAATCCAAAAAAATTCAAAATCAAGCGTTGCTGCTCATACAGGCTTTTTTTCCCCCCAATCACTTGATATCACCCTTCATTACACATGTTTTCAACATCAGCTTCTTATGGAGTACATGCAACATTTGCACCTTTATGCACCAGGTCCAAGTTTCATGCACATTTTTGCGATGTACCGATTCAAAGCTGGATGAATTGACACATTGTCACATGATTTTGAACAATTATTCTGCTATTGCTGTATTCCCAACTAGGTGTTTGCATGTTTTCATATGCCCACCAACAGTCATTTACCAATAGATTTGTGGGTTCTCTTAAGTGCTTTTGGTTGTGTACTGCACACCAGAGGTGGTGACAATACTGAATCAGTGTGCGCACATATTTGACTCCAATTCACCCACATTAAGTATTTTCTATTAAACTTTCATTCTGCTTTTTTTCAGGTCAATGGTGGATAAGTGAACTGAAGATCTTATGAAACCTGAACGAGTTGCTTGTCCCCATGGATGATAACCTAACGCTGTGCAGAGTAATTTGGGGTCTATTCCAGGCCACAGGTCATCAGGATGTCTTTATCAGGCTGAAAGCATGAGATCTTAAACGATCAAGCAGTGTAAGTTTTTAACAACCTGAGATCTTGGCTACAGACTCTTTGATTAATGAGGTTTCTACTTTACAGATTTGGTGATCCTGTGACCTCTAATAAGTGCCACTAGGGTCATGCCCTAAAACCTATTTTCATCTTTTTCTCTGGAAGCAAGAGGCCTGAAACTTTGTTTATAGACTCCTTAGCTGATAGGATTCTAATTTATCAATTTGGTGACCCTGTGACCCTTTATTTAGGCCACAGGGACCCTGCCCCAAATGCCTATTTTCATCTTCTCCAGAAGCAAGAGACCTTTTTAGCTGAAAACAGAGATTCAACAGCATATCTAACCATCAAGCTTTTTCAACTTACAAGTTACTTTTGCACGTAATGCATTGAACAAGTAATAATGAATCTATGTCATACGTGACGCGGTATAGTTTGTAAATTACATATTTTATGTCCTTGCATAAAATCTTGTTCACATTGTCCAATTCAGGTCTGTAAGGATCAGAATATGTAAATGACTGTCAGTATGGTAGTTTAAAAATAGTTTTTCAGATGTTTCAGCTGTTTTAATGTCTTTAGTGATTACTTTCAACTCCAGTTAATGTTTCAAATGGTTGTAACAAATGGTTGTAACATGACATATAAGTAAAGACAGCTTCAGAATATATTGACAAATTTTGATATTTCAATTTCTTACGCAAAAGTGTGAGTGATTAATGATATGTTGAAAATTAAAATTCATTATCATAATCAGTTTATATCACAACATTTTCAGCTTACTCAGTCTGTTTGTTACTATTGATGTTTAGTTACTTACTGTTTCAAACTTATATTATTTTTATAGTTAGGCGATTTTGTCAAGGACGAGCAGAAGGACTCGACCTCTAGTGACTGCTTGCAGGCCTGGCCTTCCTTTCACCCTTTCAAAGTGACATTGCAGGTTTGGGAGAAAAATCTACTATTATTTTCATTGTTAGTTTCAGTTGTGTCTTCAATGGGCTAGTAAGACAAATGGGCTTGGCTTCACAAATGATCATATATATGATATATGTTTTGAATTTACGTGATATAGTAACACTTATTAGTGATAATTTTCCCAAAAAAGCAATTTGAGAGACATAATGTATTAGCATCCGACCATAATTTCATGATGTACATGATTCCAAGATGTTTTAATTTCTAGGCCATGACTCAGAAGGGTCAGGTTTTTTTCTTGAGCATATCATTACCATCATTTGACCCATCCTCACTATATTTGGTATTCTTCCTATTATTCATGTAGATGCCCCTTTTGTGGGTTTAAGTTCTATTTCAATTTTATTTTTTTTCTGTTTCCTTGGCAACAATGTAGACATTGATTATGCCGATGGTTTACATCACGGCATGTTGTCCCGCATCTGTAAACTTTTAACATTTTTAGCTCATCAGGTCTGAAAGACCCGATGGGCTTATGGCATGGCATGGCTTCCGGCGTCCGTCCATCCTTAAACTTTTCACTTTTTCGACTTCTTCTCCAGAACCAATTACTCTAGAGAGCTGAAATTTTATGTGCATACTCCTTGGCAAATGGGGATTCTAAATTGTAGATTTCTTGACCCCATGACCCCAAATGGGGTCACAAGGGTCAAAACCTTAAAAATATATTTTAATCTTCTTCTCCAGTTCCAAAAGGTCCAGAGAGCTGAAAAGTTGTGTGTAGACTTCTTGGCCAATGGGGATTCTTAATTGTAGATTTTGTGACCCCATGACCCCAAATGAGGTCAGAGGGGTCAAAACCTGAAAAACCTATTTTCATCTTTTTCCCCTAAGTTCCAAAAGGTCTAGAGAGCTGAAAAATTGTGTGAAGACTCCTTGGACACTGGGGATTCTAAATTGTAGGTTTGGTGACCACTTGACCCCAAATGGGGTCACAGGGGTCAAAACCTTAAAATCCTACTTTCATCTTCTTCTCCAGTTCCAAAAGGTCTTGATAGCTTAATAGTTGTGTGTAGACTCCTTAGACAATGGGGATTCTGAATTGTAGGTTCGGTGACCCCTTGATCCAAAGACACATCATCAATCCCCTCTCTCAGCATGGATGGACACGTCCATTTTCATGTAGGGATCATAGAGTGACAAAATTTTAATCAAAACTGAATCATAAAGATTTATAGTCCACCAGCCAAACTCAAAAAGGGCTCTAATTAAGGAGTTTGCTCACCCCATCGGCTAGAAAAACAATGAATGCATTTTTAGCCTCCATTATACCTATATATCATAATTCAGGGGGATGTCAAGTTTTGTAGTGGTGCAATTTTCTAAAAAAAGGCGTTTTTCGCCCAAAAAACTCTAAAAATCCAGGAAAATAGTGTTTTATTTTATAAATTTGATTTTGATTCTACAATTGACTGTTTAAGCATATAGAACTATACATTATACATGAGTGTTTATTTTGAAAGTAAATCATTTTATTTGTTCACACCTTAATAGTGTTTTTTGGGCTAAAACATAAAAAAATGAAAGAAAACTGTATTTTTTCTGAAAAAAGTATTTTAATGTTTTCAGGTGAACTTTTTACACTCAATGATACAACAGATAAGAGAATATGTTTTCATTAGTGGACTCTTTGCATTATTGACATGATTTGGTCATATTAACTTACATGACAATTGTAATTTGGCTGTAATCCAGGGAGGGTCGTCCATCATGCACACAATGGATGTCTGTTTATATGGACTGATTCAAACACCAAGAAGATGTCATGAAAGATCTAGCATTTTCATGCTGTTAATATTTAAATCTAACATTATCCTATGTAAAACAAGGAATGAAATTAAATTTTTTAAACTAATGAGTTCACAAAGGCTAATTCCTAATTAATTACTAATTTTGTGAACTCTTAACACCTCGGTTATAGGCCTCTCCTTTCATGAGTTGATTTACAACTGCAGGTCCATAAAGTTTTGACTCCACAAGAATGTCTTCAAATTATCCACTTTCTTTCATGATATGCCCACTATTGCCGATGAAGTTCATTGCTCTATGAAAACCTCCCATCTCTAACCCATCCTCCTGAAATTCCACTATCATCTGTGCTTTGCTGTAAATGACCTCATCATATGTTTCCAAGGTCCATTATTGTCCAAGAGCAAAGGAACATGCGCTGAAAGGCTTTCATCATAGTATAGAGTCATAAACTGTATTGAAATCTACTGCAGAGGCAGGAATCATGGGACACTATCCAATGTTAGTCTGTCTGATGTTCGTGTCGGTTGTCATTGTCGCATGATATACAGTCCAAGAGAGTTTCATATGGAACATATCAACCTTCCCAAGTTAGATGTTGTAGTCCTGGACCTTTGCCTGCCATAGGTGGCCATTCTAGTAGTTTATCAGGTTTCATGACTTTAATAGTCTTTGGCATTGTATTCTTCCATTGGCTGACAAAACTGCTAAAGGTGCCTGAATCAAGTGTGGCTGTCTAGTTCGGTACCATTTTTACAACATCATGGTGTTTTGCATTCATGACTGACTCTGTTGAAGTGTTGAAGTTTGACGGTACTCAGCTGTGACCTCCTGATCCAACAAGATGTCTGTCCACTTGGCATCAAATCTCTGAACTTCATTATGGCTGATGGGATGTCTGTGGAATCGTAGATAATTTGCAGCGTCAAGACATGTTGAGCTCAGATTGAAAGTTTGCTTGGCCTTTTCATTTGGGGTGTCCAATGGAAACTCATGAGAGCTGGCAAATATTCCGATTATATCTTGTATCTGGGCCTCCTTTCACAAAGCAACCTTAACTAAGGTTAACCTTAACTCCCATGCTTTAACAGTGCACTAAGGTTACCTTAAGGACTTACAATCACCTTAGGGCTTCGTGAAAGGGGCCCCAGCACTGTATGACTTATGACAAGCTCGGGTCTTGTTGTAGAAGTCCATATGAAAACAATCGGATCCCCATGCTGAGCTTCAATCTTTGCCTACAGTTTATGTTTTAGAATGATGATACTGTATCTTCTGGAAGTTGTTTGATTGGAAATATTTGATTTTGATATTAGGGATTTGTCCTTCAAACACTGTCTAAAGTCTTGTCACCCCGCACAATAATAGACCATCCCTCAAGCTTGGTGTGAGTGAGTTTGGGTTTAACGTGTCGGCAATCTTTCAGCTATTTCACTAGGTCGACTTAGACTTTGATTGACGTTTCAGTTGCTTGACTCAAGTAAACACGTTTGTCACTTGATTTGATTTACTTATATCTGAATTTTCTTATCCAAGAGAGCATAATTTGAAAAAAAATATTTTAGTTTTGCTGTAATTGAATTATTAATAAACAAACCCTGCTAAGTGCCCTTTAGTCCGTAATTTATGTGGCTATTTACTTTTGTTTATTTTTTCTCTCGGGGTTATTAGATATAAATGCATTTATGGTTAGACAAAATTGGCCCGACACAAGGACGGACTAAATAATTTTACAGTCCGTCCTCAACCAAAGTTACCCGTCTCGGACGTTGGAACAGGCTATCTTTCCTACACTGCCCATGACCCCATGGTCTAAACCCAAACACCTATTCCTATCAAAAGTCTGATGAGCTATAGAGCCCATATTTTTTACTTCCTCTCTAAATCCATTGGCTCTATACACCTAAAATCCTAAGATCAGACACCTTGGCAAATAGGTATTTAAAATTGTAGATTTTTTTTACCCTGTTGCCCCTCATAAGGGCCTGGGGGGCATCCCCTCACAATTTAGCTCATTTGACATCTGTCCGTCTGCATGAGGATTCTAATTAAATACTTCTGACCCTGTGACCTCAAGGGACCACACCCTATAAGCCTATTTTTATCTTCTTCTCCAGAAGCCAGAGGCCAAAAAAGGTGAAATCTTGTATAGAGACTTGATGGGGATTTTATTATATAGATTTGGTGAAACCATGACCTCTTGGGACCACAGGAACCACGCGACCATATATAGACTGATGAGAAAGGATGGCAAAAGGCAAAAGTTGAGACAGATCTCATCTGAGATAAAATCCTAAAGGCTTGTGAGCCAAAAAGGTAATATATGCTTTAAGTAAGACCTACTTATTTTTTGCATTGATGTGCCTTTTGAGGGTTAGACCAACAAATGATTTTTATTTTTTTTTATGGTTTCCATGGAAACATGTCTAAAACAGTGAATTTATGACCAGGTCCTTTGTCCGGAGTATATTTTCTAAACCGTACATGCTATCATCACTAAACTTCATACACTTATCCATGTTGGTGCACCTCTTGAGGGTAAGACCAAAAATTATTTTTATTTTTTCGCGTTTTACATGGAAATGTTACTAAAACAATGACTATCTGACAAAGTGCTTTTTCCTGAGCATATCTCCTAAACTATACATGCTAGCTTCAACAAACTTAATACACTTATCAACCATGATCCCTAAATGAGCTTTTTGAGGGTAAGACCAACAAAGAAAGCCAGACTATAGTTTGAAGCGGGGGTATGTGAGCTGTGCTCACTTCTTTACTTGTTTGGAACAGATCTCATCTAAGATGTAATCCTAAGGGCTTGTGAGCCAAAATGGTAATATATATGCTAGAAGAAAGACCTGTTTGTAATTTTGAATTCTTATGGTAATTGTGATACTTATCAGTAGAGTATATGTGATTTGGTTTGGACAGGGAGAGAGTGTCAAAAGGCAAAAGTTGGAACAGATCTCATCTGAGATATAATCCTTAGGGCTTGTGAGCCAAAATGGTAATAAATATGCTAGAAGTAAGAGCTACTTGTAATTATGGGCTTTTTTGGTAGCTGTGATACTAATCTGTAGAATATAAACTGTTTCTTTGGACTGGGAGAGATTGTCAAAAGGCAAAAGTTGGAACAGGTCTTATTTGTGATGAAATTTTAAGGGCTTGTGAGCCAAAATGGTAATATATATGCTAGAAGTAAGACCTACTTGTAATTGGGCCCTTATTGAAGTTTAGATACTATTCTATAGAATATAAACTGATTCTATGGACTGGGAGAGAGTGTCAAAAGGCAAAAGTTGGAACAGATCTCATCTGAGTTATATTCTTAAGGGCTTGTGGGCCAAAATGGTAATATATATGCTAGAAGTAAGTGCTACTTGTCATTGGGCTTTTGTGGTAGCTGTGATACTAATCTGTAGAATATAAAGAGTTCCTTTGGACTTGGAGAGAGTGTCAAAAGGCAAAAGTTGAAACAAATCTCATCTGAGATGTAATCCTAAGGGCTTGTGAGCCAAAATGGTAATATATATGCTAGAAGAAAGACCTGTTCGTAACTGGGCTCTAATGGAAATTGTGATACTAATCTGTAGAATATGAACTGCTTCTTTGGACTCGGAGAAAGTGTCAAAATGCATTATTTGGAACAGATCTCATCTTAGATGTAATCCTAAAGGCTTGTGAGCCAAAAAGGTAATATATATGCTAGAAGTAAGACCTACTTGTAATTTTGAATTCTTATGGTAATTGTGATACTTATCAGTAGAGTATATGTGATTTGGTTTGGACAGGGAGAGAGTGTCAAAAGGCAAAAGTTGGAACAGATCTCATCTGAGATATAATCCTTAGGGCTTGTGAGCCAAAATGGTAATAAATATGCTAGAAGTAAGAGCTACTTGTAATTATGGGCTTTTTTGGTAGCTGTGATACTAATCTGTAGAATATGAACTGTTTCTTTGGACTGGGAGAGATTGTCAAAAGGCAAAAGTTGGAACAGGTCTTATTTGTGATGAAATTTTAAGGGCTTGTGAGCCAAAATGGTAATATATATGCTAGAAGTAAGAGCTACTTGTAATTATGGGCTTTTTTGGTAGCTGTGATACTAATCTGTAGAATATAAACTGTTTCTTTGGACTGGGAGAAAGTGTCAAAAGGCATTATTTGGAACAGATCTCATCTGAGATGTAATCCTAAAGGCTTGTAAGCCAAAAAGGTAATATATATGCTATAAGTAAGACCTACTTGTAATTTTGAATTCTTATGGTAATTGTGATACTTATCAGTAGAGTATATTTGATTTGGTTTGGACTGGGAGAGAGGGTCAAAAGGTAAAAGTTGGAACAGGTCTCATCTGAGATGTAATTCTAAGGGCTTGTGAGCCAAAATGGTAATATATATGCTAGAAGTAAGAGCTACTTGTAATTATGGGCTTTTTTGGTAGCTGTGATACTAATCTGTAAAATATAAACTGTTTCTTTGGACTGGGAGAGAGTGTCAAAAGGCAAAAGTTGGAACAGATCTCATCTGAGATGGAATCCTAAGGGCTTGTGAGCCAAAATGGTAATATATATGCTAGAAGTAAGAGCTACTTGTAATTATGGGCTTTTTTGGTAGCTGTGATACTAATCTGTAGAATATAAACTGTTTCTTTGGACTGGGAGAGAGTGTCAAAAGGCAAAAGTTGGAACAGGTCTCATCTGAGATGTACTCCTAACGGCTTGTGAGCCAAAATGGTAATATATATGCTAGAAGTAAGAGCTACTTGTAATTATGGGCTTTTTTGGTAGCTGTGATACTAATTTGTAGAATATAAACTGCTTCTTTGGACTGGGAGAGAGGGTCAAAAGGCAAAACTTGGAACAGGTCTCATCTGAGATGTACTCCTAAGGGCTTGTAAGCCAAAATGGTAATATATATGCTAGAAGTAAGAGCTACTTGTAATTGGGCTTTTTTGGTAGCTGTGATACTAATCTGTAGCATATGAACTGTTTCTTTGGACTGGGAGAGAGTGTCAAAAGGCAAAAGTTGGAACAGGTCTTATTTGTGATGAAATTTTAAGGGCTTGTTAGCCAAAATGGTAATATATATGCTAGAAGTAAGAACTACTTGTAATTATGGGCTTTTTTGGTAGCTGCGATACTAATCTGTAAAATATAAACTGTTTCTTTGGACTGGGAGAGAGTGTCAAAAGGCAAAAGTTGGAACAGATCTCATCTGAGATGGAATCCTAAGGGCTTGTGAGCCAAAATGGTAATATATATGCTAGAAGTAAGAGCTACTTGTAATTATGGGCTTTTTTGGTAGCTGTGATACTAATCTGTATAATATAAACTGTTTCTTTGGACTGGGAGAGAGTGTCAAAAGGCAAAATTTGGAAAAGGTCTCATCTGAGATGTCCTCCTAAGGGCTTGTGAGCCAAAATGGTAATATATATGCTAGAAGTAAGAGCTACTTGTAATTATGGGCTTTTTTGGTAGCTGTGATACTAATCTGTAGAATATAAACTGTTTCTTTGGACTGGGAGAGAGTGTCAAAAGGCAAAACTTGGAACAGGTCTCATCTGAGATGTACTCCAAAGGGGTTGTGAGCCAAAATGGTAATATATATGCTAGAAGTAAGAGCTACTTGTAATTATGGGCTTTTTTGGTAGCTGTGATACTAATCTGTAGAATATAAACTGTTTCTTTGGACTGGGAGAGAGTATCAAAAGGCAAAACTTGGAACAGGTCTCATCTGAGATGTACTCCTAAGGGCTTGTAAGCCAAAATGGTAATATATATGCTAGAAGTAAGAGCTACTTGTAATTGGGCTTTTTTGGTAGCTGTGATACTAATCTGTAGCATATGAACTGTTTCTTTGGACTGGGAGAGAGTGTCAAAAGGCAAAAGTTGGAACAGGTCTTATTTGTGATGAAATTTTAAGGGCTTGTGAGCCAAAATGGTAATATATATGCTAGAAGTAAGAGCTACTTGTAATTATGGGCTTTTTTGGTAGCTGCGATACTAATCTGTAGAATATAAACTGTTTCTTTGGACTGGGAGAGAGTGTCAAAAGGCAAAAGTTGGAACAGATCTCATCTGAGATGGAATCCTAAGGGCTTGTGAGCCAAAATGGTAATATATATGCTAGAAGTAAGAGCTACTTGTAATTATGGGCTTTTTTGGTAGCTGTGATACTAATCTGTATAATATAAACTGTTTCTTTGGACTGGGAGAGAGTGTCAAAAGGCAAAATTTGGAAAAGGTCTCATCTGAGATGTCCTCCTAAGGGCTTGTGAGCCAAAATGGTAATATATATGCTAGAAGTAAGAGCTACTTGTAATTATGGGCTTTTTTGGTAGCTGTGATACTAATCTGTAGAATATAAACTGTTTCTTTGGACTGGGAGAGAGTGTCAAAAGGCAAAAGTTGGAACAGATCTCATCTGAGATGGAATCCTAAGGGCTTGTGAGCCAAAATGGTAATATATATGCTAGAAGTAAGAGCTACTTGTAATTATGGGCTTTTTTGGTAGCTGTGATACTAATCTGTAGCATAAGAACTGTTTCTTTGGACAGGGAGAGAATGTCAAAAGGCAAAACTTGGAACAGGTCTCATCTGAGATGGAATCCTAAGGGCTTGTAAGCCAAAATGGTAATATATATGCTAGAAGTAAGAGCTACTTGTAATTGGGCTTTTTTGGTAGCTGTGATACTAATCTGTAGCATATGAACTGTTTCTTTGGACAGGGAGAGAGTGTCAAAAGGCAAAAGTTGGAACAGGTCTCATCTGAGATGTACTCCTAAGGGCTTGTGAGCCAAAATGGTAATATATATGCTAGAAGTAAGAGCTACTTGTAATTATGGGCTTTTTTGGTAGCTGTGATACTAATCTGTAGAATATAAACTGTTTCTTTGGACTGGGAGAGAGTGTCAAAAGGCAAAAGTTAGGTCTCATCTGAGATGTAGTCCTAAGGGGTTGTGAGCCAAAATGGTAATATATATGCTAGAAGTAAGAGCTACTTGTAATTGGGCTTTTTTGGTAGCTGTGATACTAATCTGTAGCATATGAACTGTTTCTTTGGACAGGGAGAGAGTGTCAAAAGGTAAAAGTTGGAACAGGTCTCATCTGAGATGTACTCCTAAGGGCTTGTGAGCCAAAATGGTAATATATATGCTAGAAGTAAGAGCTACTTGTAATTATGGGATTTTTTGGTAGCTGTGATACTAATCTGTAGAATATAAACTGTTTCTTTGGACTGGGAGAGAGTGTCAAAAAGCAAAACTTAGAAAAGGTCTCATCTGAGATGTCCTCCTAAGGGCTTGTGAGCCAAAATGGTAATATATATGCTAGAAGTAAGAGCTACTTGTAATTATGGGCTTTTTTGGTAGCTGTGATACTAATCTGTAGAATATAAACTGTTTCTTTGGACTGGGAGAAAGTGTCAAAAGGCATTATTTGGAACAGATCTCATCTGATATGTAATCCTAAAGGCTTGTGAGCCAAAAAGGTAATATATATGCTATAAGTAAGACCTACTTGTAATTTTGAATTCTTACGGTAATTGTGATACTTATCAGTAGAGTATATGTGATTTGGTTTGGACTGGGAGAGAGGGTCAAAAGGCAAAAGTTGGAACAGATCTCATCTGAGATGGAATCCTAAGGGCTTGTGAGCCAAAATGGTAATATATATGCTAGAAGTAAGAGCTACTTGTAATTATGGGCTTTTTTGGTAGCTGTGATACTAATCTGTAGAATATAAACTGTTTCTTTGGACTGGGAGAGAGTGTCAAAAGGCAAAACTTGGAACAGGTCTCATCTGAGATGTACTCCTAAGAGCTTGTGAGCCAAAATGGTAATATATATGCTAGAAGTGAAAGCTACTTGTAATTATGGGCTTTTTTGGTAGCTGTGATACTAATCTGTAGAATATAAACTGTTTCTTTGGACTGGGAGAAAGTGTCAAAAGGCATTATTTGGAACAGATCTCATCTGATATGTAATCCTAAAGGCTTGTGAGCCAAAAAGGTAATATATATGCTATAAGTAAGACCTACTTGTAATTTTGAATTCTTATGGTAATTGTGATACTTATCAGTAGAGTATATGTGATTTGGTTTGGACTGAGAGAGAGTGTCAAAAGGCAAAAGTTGGAACAGATCTCATCTGAGATGTCCTCCTAAGGGCTTGTGAGCCAAAATGGTAATATATATGCTAGAAGTAAGAGCTACTTGTAATTATGGGCTTTTTTGGTAGCTGTGATACTAATCTGTAGAATATAAACTGTTTCTTTGGACTGGGAGAAAGTGTCAAAAGGCAAAATTTGGAACAGGTCTCATCTGAGATGTACTCCTAAGGGGTTGTGAGCCAAAATGGTAATATATATGCTAGAAGTAAGAGCTACTTGTAATTGGGCTTTTTTGGTAGCTGTGATACTAATCTGTAGAATATGAACTGTTTCTTTGGACTGGGAGAGAGTGTCAAAAGGCAAAAGTTGGAACAGGTCTCATCTGAGATGTACTCCTAAGGGCTTGTGAGCCAAAATGGTAATATATATGCTAGAAGTAAGAGCTACTTGTAATTATGGGCTTTTTTGGTAGCTGTGATACTAATCTGTAGAATATAAACTGTTTCTTTGGACTGGGAGAGAGTGTCAAAAAGCAAAAGTAAGGCGTTGTAATCCCAAGGGCTTGTGAGCCAAAATGGTAATATATATGCTAGAAGAAAGACCTGTTTGTAATTGAGCTCTTATGGAAATTGTGATACTAATCTGTAGAATATGAACTGCTTCTTTGGACTCGGAGAAAGTGTCAAAAGGCATTATTTGGACAGATCTCATCTGAGATGTAATCCTAAGGGCTTGTGAGCCAAAATGGTAATATATATGCTAGAAGTAAGAGCTACTTATAATTGGGCTTTTGTGGTAGCTGTGATACTAATCTGTAGAATATTAACTGCTTCTTTGGTCTAGGAGAGAGTGTCAAAAGGCAAAAGGTTGAGCAGATCTCATCTTAGATGTATTTCTAAGGGCTTGTGAGCCAAAATGGTAATATATATATAAGGGAGTAAGAACTACTTGTAATTGAGATCTTGTAGTAGTTTTGATACTTATCTGTAGAATGTAAACTGATCTCTTTGGACTTGGAGAGAGTGTCAAAAGGCAAAAGTCGGAACAGATCTCATCTAAGGTGTAATCCTAAGGGCTTGTGAGCCAAAATGGTAATATATATGTAAGATAAATAAGTAAGATCTACTTGTAGTTGGGCTCTTGTTGTAGCTAAGATACTAATCTGTAGAATATAAACTGCTTCTTTGGACTTGAAGACTCAGAGTGTCAAAGGGAAAATGTTGGAACAGATCTCATCTGAAATATATATACATATTGAACCAAAATGGTAATATATATGCTAGAAGTTTGTCATACTAGCAATGATTCCTTTTCTAGTTTTGATTTGTAATTTCTTTTGTACTTTGAGAGATAAGATCTGAAATTTCACTGATTTAACAGATAAGGGTGTTGCAGGGGTGCAACTATAGGATGGTTAACCAAGACCAGTTTGTAGTGCATCCTGCTGCATCAGCGTTTTTGTCTCCGCCTAGCTGAGACTCTCATGTACCCTGATTTCCTTCTGCCTATAAAACTTGTATTGCTTACAGCTGGTTACTCATGGCTATTTATTGCCTAAATTGACATTTCTTTGAAGTCGCTATTGCTGAATGCGAGTCATTTCATTGGCTTGCTATATTTAGCGATACAAGCGTTTTAGGCCAAAGGATATCAGGGTATCAGGGTACATGATGGAGGTGGGCAGAGACAAATACGCTGATGTAGCAGGATGTTGGTAGTGGAAAGTTTTGTTCAGAATAACACCTTTGTTATGAGACTTAATGTTCTAGATTGTTATAAAAAAAAAATCAATGTGAATATTGAAATATTTTTTTGTTTATTTGTTTTTGACCCCACATCAAAACGTTTAAATATAATCAGTCTTCATCTGCTTAAGTGAAAGTTTTTCTGCTTTCTCCTTGATATTCAAATGATACTGTAAAATCATAATATTTCGCGGGGGTTTAATTTTCGCGCTTTTCGCGCAAAGTCATAATGCGCGAATAATAAAACATCGCGAAATATTATGGTCATGAACGTGAAGAAAACCAATAACAGACAAATAAGTTGGTTGACACATTTTATTACACACAGGATTGTTTGGTTTGTTCATTAATGACGAGTCACTAATTAGAGCTCTCACAAGCGTGTACGCCGATATGCACGTTGTTTATTGTGCAAACACAATCATCACAATAATCCGGCCTGGCGGAATCCACTCTTGATCGCCAATATGCGTGTCCTATTGTTTTGATTGCAGTACGCTTGAGCTTCGATTCGGAGCGTATTGCGGTACAGGACCCTCGGTTTATATATATTTTCGGTTCGGTATGATATTTCTTTGAACGAGATCTCGAGGATTCACATCATTCAAACACTATTGTTGGGAGTTAAAGATCAAACTAATTCGTTCCGAATGTTTACTTCCGGAAAAGCTTGGCGACAGGTATCGTTACCACTTCAAAACTTGAAGAGGTTTAATGACAATAAATAAAAAATTTATCGTTGACTTTTGAATAAATATTACTGTTTTCATTGTAAATTACAACTAGTTTCTTTGCTGCACGGTGCATGTAGTTTTTCTCACTAAATGTTTTATATTGCTTAGTCGAAATGCGCGAAAATTAAACCCCGCGAATCAGTCATTTTTTATGTTTGCGCGAAAATAACACCCCTCGAAAATAAATGATTTTACAGTAATTTGCCATTTGGGATTGCTTGTAAAGCTTGTCCTTCCATGCCATGTTTATTGAGTTATAGCTCTTTGATATTTACAGAGCTACAGAGACATTGTGATGGAACTTCATTTTCTGTTTCAGGAGATCATAGTGGCAACTTCAGTGGAAACCATCAAGGCCTGTGCTCTTGTTATTGGTTGTCTTTTCCAATACTTCTGTCAACAAGAGCCTCATCAAAATGCATGTAAAAAAAAATATACAGATTTCTGTGTTTGCAATAAAAAATAATCAAATCATTTATGTCTTCTGTTTCAACATGTCTGTGAAGCAGTAAAAACATTTTGTTACATAAATTTGTTGAAATCATTGGCTTTAGATATATAAAGGTCAATCAAGCATAAGGCTAAGCCAAAAAAGGCATATCTGTGATGTATTAAGTTTGATTAAGCAATTATTGAAAAGGGAAATATGCTCATGGCAAACTGACTTTCCGGCTGTCAGTGTATGAAATTCAAGAATTCAAATCCTGCCAGAGGCTTTGTCTGCAGTAGGGAACTGTTCTACACGCATTGAGTTAGGTGCAATACTGAATTTCACTGCACTACCACTAATGGTTTGCTAGTTCCAGCAGATGCAGGATGCTTGCAGGTTTCACAGGCTTCACCGCATTGCATGGCCACCATGATGTTGTGGGCTTTCTCCCTCCAATAATATTAGCAGCCAAAGAATAAGTGAAATACTCTTGAATAGGTGGTTATTACCTAAATGAGTATTAACTTGGTGAATGTCACTAGATTTTTTGGGGGGAGAGAAGGAATGATGAATATTTTACCGTTGGATGTAAAACGGCACATTTTTGAGATTTTTATGCAAACAATTAGGTTTAGAACAATTTATATATGAAAGAAATAATAGAATCTACTGGAATAACTATATTGTGCTTATTTACATGGTGCCAAAACTGTAATATATATGCGATAACATGGTGTGCCAAAAAGGTAATAATTTTGCCAAGAGCCAAAATTGTAAATTTTGCTTGAACAAAAATGCCTAACAATTTTGGCTCCACCTTTTTGGCTCACAAAAAATATAATTCTCATAAAAAATTCAAAAATAACAATTAACTGTTCAAAACCACTTTTTATTGTTAGCTAAATGATAATTAATATTTTAACTGTCTTGAATAAGTCATTTTGCAGCTAATAAAAAATGAGCCAAAAAGGTAACAATTTTGCTATATGGTCAAAAAGGTAATAATTGTACGTATATATATATATATATATATATATATATATATATATATATATATATATATATATATATATATATATATATATATATATATATTCATCCCCGTGATTTTAGTGACTTCCATTCATGGAATATTCATGACAGGTTTGTAGCTAAGAAAAAAACATTAACTATGAGAATCGGGATACAATGGTATCGTGATGCTGGTTTGGATCTGAATACAACATTCTGAAGCTTATACTTGTACTAGAGCGGCGTTCGAATTTTCATCAAATCCTCTTGCCGATGCAAACTTCTTAACATGTCGTGAATTAAGAACCAAAAGATTAGTCGGTATTCCAATGTGCAGCGAATAAAAGTTGGTTTTTATCACATGACATTGAAATTGGGTTTTAAAATAATTATTACAGAAGAAGCAGATGAATATTTGTTATTCCCATACAACATTAATAAAATTAAAAAACTATAATTGTTTTGCACTCGAGAGTACAAAAGTCAAATAAAAATATAAATCTATTTATCCTACAGGAAATTATTATCTAATGGAATGCTTTAAATGGTACCTCAAGTGGAGATAAGTATCAAGAAAACCATACAATAATCCGATAATAGAGGCATTGGTGTATCTATATTGTTATCATAATTACCTAATCAAGAGTAAACTAGAACACATAATACCATAGGGATTTTTATGTATAAAGGGTTTGTCATTGAAAGAGCAACCACTTAACTTACCGAAAACTTTCGATAAAATCTCTAACCTACAACATGTGAATGTTGATAAGCATGATGTTTTCCTATCCTGTTGGTAATGTACGAGGGGTATCCAATAAGTAGCTGGGCCTAGAGTTTTGAAACTCTCTTAGCACAACGATAATCTAAAGTCAATGTATTGGAATTGGATTTACGACTATCTTAGCGTACGGAGATAACCTAGAAAATCTAGGCCCTCGTCTATAAAGGAAAACGATACAAACTTTCAGAACTTTGTTCTTAATCTTAAAACTTCTCTTATGTCATTGTTTTAACTTTCTCTAACATCTACCGAAGGTTTACACTCAATATTGAATGGTATCAGGTGTCAGTTCTCGCCAAAGATAAACAGTACAAGCATGATTGTCTGAACAGCATTGATTGTTTAGGCTGAAATATTGCTTCATAACAACCCCAATCTGAAATAAGCAATCCAAAGGTTTGATTATTGATTGTAACTTGAAATCATTCCATGCTTCTGTGAATATGTTTCAACTGACGTATTTTAACATGTCATTATATAATTTATGCAAGAGAACCAAGGGGAACGATTATTATCGTTTTATGCTAAATTTGCAGAAATCATACCCCAAAGTGTCCAGATGATTCCTTTATACAGGAACAAATCAATCAGATGTGAGAAAGTATGTGCTGCGACTTTGCCTACGAGTCTCAACAGATATGAAAACATTTCAAATATTTAAAAAAGAAAAATAGTTAGACCAAGCAATTGAGGGGCACCCCTCGTACTTCCCTAAGATTCAGTAACATTCATAATTCCACTGCTCACTACTATGAAAATATCAATTTTAAAAATCATTGCGAGGAAAAATTACCCTATTAAGCTATTTCTTGTTTTCAAGTTATTAATGACTTATTTCAAGCCAAATCAACTATTTGTGTTCATTAACCTAATTTCCAGCAAACAACTCCTAATGGTGTAGCCTAAATATAGCGTTTACATGGTAACTGAAATATAACGATAACAGCATTTTGCAATTACGATACAGACATGCATGTGTATGAAAATGCGTTTTTAAAGGCAATGAACTCATATGTGCCGTATATGTAATGAACTCATATGTGCCGTATACATAATGTAACGAACTCATATGTGCCGTATACATAATATAATGAACTCATATGTGCTGTGTACATAATGTTATGATCTCTTATGTGTCGTATAACTAATGTAATGAACTCATATGTGCCGTATACATAATGTAATGAACTCATATGTGCCATATAACTAATGTAATGAACTCATATGTGCCGTATACATATGTAATGAACTGTTATGTGCCGTATACATATGTAATGAAGTCATACGTGCCGTATACATAATGTAATGAACTCATATGTGCCATATACATATGTAATGAACTGTTATGTGCCGTATCGTATGTAATGAACTCATATGTGCCGTATACATAATGTAATGAACTCATATGTGCCGTATACATATCTAATAAACTCATATGTGCCGTATACATAATGTAATGAAGTCATATGTGCCGCATACATATGTATTGAAGTCATATGTGCCGCATACAAATGTAATTAACTCATATCTGCCGTATACATATGTAATGAACTCATATGTGCCGTATACATAATGTACGATTTTGCACAACTTTTAGTTAATTCCCTACTGGGCTGTTATCATGTAACAAGTGATCGGGCCACTGACTATTTTCACGCAATTTTTAGGAAAGATAGATACATTTCATTCCAAAAAATTATCAACATTTGACACAAATTTGTAATAATATGTCATGATTATATCTTATTATCAAATCATGTTACCAAAACTAAGTGCATGCGTTAACTCGAAGAAAGAGATCACGGATACTGGGTTATTCCGTTTGAAACGTATGTTTCAACTCACGGAGGCGTGTATGTTGTGTAAATGCATGAGTGTACAGCTGCATACCAAAAGTTTGTTCACATACCTGCATATCCTAGTGCAAATATCATGTAATTTGGCATATCTTTGAGTCATCTTAGCATTGCGAAAAAGAAACGAACAATTTTTAACTTTTAATACAGAAGAAAAACTCCATTGCACCATAACGCAATCGTATGCCATCGCACTGAGTTAACCGTAATAGTTTTTGGCAGGACACTGAAGTGACCAGGGATCATAATTTCGAAAACAGTCATTTTTATTTTTCTCCATAAAATCTTTTATTAGTGATCAACATATTCAAACATAAGTCATGTTTGTTCTTCTGCATTTAGAGTTTTTTTCGCATGGAGTTGAAATGGAGCAATTTACTCGAAATTGAAAGGAAATCGGAAATTCGAAAATGTGACCCCTTCTGTCTATTTGATCATGCCAAAATTCTAATTTTGCACGAGAGACTAGACAATCTCACAATACGTTAAAGTCTGGCTTTTTTACAAATAGACAATGAAAGATGATTTTTCGGTTCTGCTGAAGTTATTTTATTGAAGTTCAAAACAAACCCAAATTACATGATATTTGCACTAAGATACAGTAGTAAGTGAACAGACTTTTGATATGCAGCTGTATGTTGCGAGGGTTCATCCTTTATGCACAATCATGAGTAATCACGGATACTACGCCTTATAACCATATGTCGTGGTGACCCCGAATAAAATTAATGACCACAGTTTTAAGTTGTCACACCCAGACATTGTTTTCGCTGCAAACTGCATGTGCGCCTCTATATACCTCATAGAAATCTTCTCAACGTTACCTATGCATCTCTATGACGCTTGTCACAAAGTAATTAAATGTATCGTTATAAAGAATGCCTCTATATTCTCAAAGAACAATATTAACCTTTCATTTGTTTTGCAGCTGCTTAAGAAAACTTTGATTCATTACTTTCAAATTGTGCAAATATCATGTATAAAATATGTTTACTTAAGATCGACGTATTCAAATATCATTCATCAAAAAGTTACCCTTTTAATAGTAGATGCAGAAAAATCACATTCTACTCATAGTAGTGCAGTTACACATTTTGCAAGGACTTATAATCATTTTATAGTGGGGTCCAAACTGCAAAAACTCGAATATATTGTTTTTAAATTGTTACTTCAAAATAAAGCAGCTTATGTGACTATATTAACCCATGTTGTCTATTTGACAAGATTTGTCGAAAATGTGTTCAAATGATATTCTAATACAAAAATAATAAAATCTTAATTTTCTATTTTTGACCCGATTTGGGGGGATTCCTGGCATGTCATATATATGTCCCCTGTATAAGTATTGTAAAAGTATTCCCTTCACAAAATGTTCTGAACGTTTTGACTGTTTGCTAAGGAATGGTGACTACTCAAATTTTCGAAAAACGAACAATTTCACATAGGAATTGTGACACAGTGAAACAAAGTTTTGTTCAGGAGATGTGCATGTAAAGCTGTATGAAGCAAGCGTGTTACTTTGTCCATCACTTAGAATAATGCTTGTTTTCTGAAAAGAAAAATTCGACAAAAATAAAATTTGAAAAATGAGGCCATACTGAAGTAAGGTCTTATAAATGTCACCGTTGACCTTCCCTGATTAATTCAACTTGAACATATCCACTGTTCCACATTTACTTTGTTCATTTTTGTAAATTGCATGTTGGTGTCTCATGAGCAATCCCTTTGTAGAAAGATTCTTCAATGTTACCCTTGTCTTCCAACATGAATATAATGTGCTTTCTCTTGTCCACATCATACTCTACTTTCACTTCTTTCATACTCTACATTTACTTCTTTCATACTCTACTTTCACTTCTTTCATACTCTACTTTCACTTCTTTGACAGTGTTCGCTTGTGCTTCATTCTCTTCTAACACAGATAAGTCAATTCATAGCTTCCTACGTGACATTACCTGATTCATTTCCGAGCATATCCGTGACTTGCCAAGATTACCTGCTGTCATGTGGCCTCAAAACGGAAGTTAGACTTTTATAATGACCAAACGTATGATGCAAAACGGAAGAAAGTGAAACGTTGATGACTTCACGAAGTACAGACACTGACTAATCATAGACAAAACTTGCATAACTAGATACTTTAATTGAAGTGTTTGAAAGAAAACAATCATACCAAACAGGACGAAAATACTTAAACCTTAATACTCCAGCCTAGTTAATCACAATTTGAATAATTTGAAGATTAAGCTTCAATTTCCAGCAAATATCTCGATGACTTCAATTTATTCTTTTGTATTTACTCGAATTCCATATTGTTTGGATCCATATTTATGAACTACAGATATCACAAACGAGAGAAACCAAACAAAAGGTCTATAGCCTCAACACGGACAAAAACAACAGGACGCAAACAAGAACATAACTCACAGTCACAGTCCTATCTGTCACAATAAAAATAAAATAACCTTTTCAAGAGAAACAAAACATTTTTATTGGTAGTGAATTGATCCCACAATCAAACAACCTTCTCTATGTATGATATTGACATTTATCTACATTCCAAGTGGATTTATTTTTTTATCTGCATTCCTTTGTTCGAGCTTCTCTTGTAAGACGCTCGGCTTATATTTTATCTTGTATTAAAATAGACGCCTCGCATTTACAGTCGACTTGTTGCAACACAAAGCTATTGAAAAAGAGTATATTTAAACTTGTAGTTCATGGATGAGTAACTGTTCAACCTGATTGAAAAATCGAAAACTGTAAAACTTGTTTTGATATAGATGTCACATTTTATTTACTTGATAACCTCTATCTGTCCCGTTTTGGAAGTTTCAAATAATCATAAGTACAACAAATATGTCGTTTTTCTTTTCTTTTTTGATAATTTGAAAATATCATGTCTCTTATGGTAATTTATTGAACAAAAAAGGAAATATAAAAAAAGGCATCGATATATTGAAATACAAAAAGGTACACATTCCTTTATCGGCATGGAAACCATATTCCAAGAATGTAGAGAGAAGTGACCAACAAGTCTTGTAATGGGAATAGCATGTTTAATGATCACCTTACGTACAAATACAAAAATGGAAATTATTTGTTAAACTGGAAATGACTCATGCCGAGCTCGCGTGTTGGTGCATTGTTAACATTTACTGCAGTAACATTATATCCTGACGGCAAATGATGAAGTACCGCCGTTGTCAAAACTGATTGCATCTCTGGAAGTGAATAAAAAGTGCTATTCTCGATTTCTGATTAAATTTTTATCTTAGGCATTAGCAATGAGTTTTGCACACAAAAAAACCCAGAAAAATAAAGAATCATTTGGCAAATATTTCATTTGATACTCAAAGAATATTAATTCAAACAAATGGCTCCTGCATTAAACACACAGGGAATACATCAAACTTAAGAAATCTTTAGAAAAATTCGATGGTTCATACACTTTGAAATTTGTTAAATTAATAGACAGCGCATCATTTCTATTAACGCATGGAGGCTTATATAAATTTTGTATTGTTGTTTGTTACAAAATTCGTTCAGGTTGTTTATTTTACGTTTACAAAAACAATGTTCGACCTCCTTAGCCTTTGTGTTCTTTATCCAACTATGGATGACCTTTGCTATGAATTCTAAATAGAGAAACAATAAAACATATATTCATCTTCCTCGACGGAATGCTATTGTTTGTTGTAATAATGTAGGTATGTTTGTGATTTCATAAATATGTTTCACAAAATGACATTCCAGAAGTTTCTGTTGATGGGGAACGCCAAAATTGTTTTAATATTTACAATCCCTTTTTACAGGATTTGCGGTTTCATGTAAAATTTAAAGATTCTGTTTCGAAATTAGGATTTTGTTTTTATTATATGAGCAATTCCTTAACATATCTGAAGACGATTCTTTAACAGAGCATGAAGTTCTGTTTTATAACTGAACATATACGTGTAGGTATAATGTCTTGAATAACATGCAGACTATTTGAAAAAAAAACTGTACTGTTTGATATAAGCATTTTTAGGTGAAGCAGTTTTTTGGTTCATTGTTTCAATCAGTTTGCAATTATAATGGTTTGGGAAATGTAAAAGACTGGTCTCCTGCTCCTTCAATACCATTTCGTTTCCATTAAGACTCGGCTGGTAACCTTTCTCGTGGAGGAAAATCTACATTATTATAATAAACTGTTCCTTCTAACACTGATATCAGAGATTAAAGACCTTGTTGATGGCTATATCTATCTGTGTTGTGGGAAATGACCTGTGGAAAAAATAATGTTATAAATCAGGTTATGTTGTTTATTATATATTCTTATCAGGATATTCCTGTAAAAACTTTCATAGTAGTAAAGAGAGACATTAGATTCATATTAGATTGATGAGGTTCAAACTGATATTAAAATATTTCTTCCTGGTTACACAATTTCTGAAGATATTAAAACCAACAAACTGTCCAGTAACATTAATAATAATAATGAATATTTATATAGCGCCTGACCTCTTAATTTGAGCACTAGGCGCTTAACATATGAGAAATGAATAGGGAGCACATACACAAACATGGATACATACACATAACAAAGAAGAGATATAGCAAGAAAAAGTGATGGTGCACAGGATATAGAGAGATAAGGTTGATTCTAGGTGTCGTTGAAGGTTCGCTGAAAAGGGAATGTTTTAAGAGATGTCTTGAAGGAAGCTTTAGTCAGTGGTTGTCTAAGATGTGAAGGCAGTTGGTTCCATAAGTGAGGTCCTTGATATTTAAATAAACGTTCGCCGTAGGATTTTGTTTTCACTTTGGGTGTTGAGAGAAGACGTTGATCTGAGGAACGAAGAATTCTGTGTGAAGTATATAGCTGGATCATGTCTGAGATATATTTTGGTGCAGTGTTGTTGAAGTGCGAATTTGAAACTGTTGCAATTTTGTACTCAATTCTTGTCGATATGGGCAGACAGTCAAGTGTGCGGAGTTTAGGGTAGATGTGTTCACGTTTAGATGATCTGAAGATGAGACGGGCAGCGCTATTCTGGACCATTTGGAGGAACTGCATGAGACATGCTGGTAGACCGGAGAGGATTGAGTTGCAATAATATCAAGTATATCCTTTTTAACACTCAATAATATAATCTTTGTAAAAAAATAAATTAACAATTGAAAGGTTTTTGTGTAACACCAATGTTCGATTTGTTGGGGAGGATGTCGTTATGGCTGTCTTACACTGACTACTTAAGACAAACAAAAACCAGACAGAAAATCAGTGTTTGGTGTGAGTGCAATAAGCAAAAGTAGTTGCCAATAAACATCCCTTTCTCCCTTTAAGTGGAAGCTACCGTCTGCTAGACAGTTGGTGACATTAAGTTTCGATAATGCATTTTTGAGAATAGCTCTGAATACAACTAAACTATGACTAAACACTCATGTCTTCAGATCGCTTGCAGAAGATCAAAGTCAAGAGAAAGATATGTTGCAATACAGGTGTATATTTGGGCACTAAACCTACAACAAATCCTTGTTGTTGCTTTTATAAATAATTGATACACATTGTCCTTGAAATCGTGTTTACTATCTAGGATTTGATATTTTTCACATTTACCTTAAGAGGTTTTGGGGTCCTCTTACCGGTAAGTGAATAAAAACCATGCATCCGACACTGAAGTCAAGTGACAAAGAAGCTATTATCTGTAGGTTCTTTGTGGATGGGAAAAAATGTTACGTTGAATTTTTCTTTATAGAACAAACATTTCATGTACAATATGTTCTGCTTGGGTCAATGTTTTAGGTCATAATGTCTGGGTATATCAGCATGTGCCTCAAAAAAGATATTTATATTGTAGACATAGAACATTTCATGTATTGAATATACGGAGGAAATAAAAAGTAATTTCAGTAAATAGTCGGTATGAGATATGGAACTCAAATCATATGTTACATAATCTAAGGGCATTTGCATTCTGCACTGGAAGAATAGAATTCGAGACAAATCATGGAATGGAAATCCTCTAGGTGACACGATAAGCCATCAAGATCGCGACTGTCACTAGGAGAGAGAGGTCAGGAATATCAATAGCTGACTGGTAATAGACTTAACTGAAGGTCTCATCTCCGAACCTCTTAATGCACACAGATTCTTTGTGTTGCATGTGATAATTCAGAGAGATTGCTCTAGGATAAAGTTTCATCTCACATTAAGCTTCTTGGCATGACGTGATTACCAAGTTAAAATATCACTGACATGTGTTGAGGAAAGTTAAAATATGTCAACCGTTCAGGAGATTGCTGGAGAGACTATATGTTGTTTATCATTCAAACTAGCTATTAACAAGTATATTCTTCTGATCGCTAGGTCATACATGTAAGTTTTTAAGAAGAAATGACTCAAAGCCGCTTGTTCTTGACTGAACATGGACGACATCCTAGGATCACTAATACTTCCGAACAAAGCACTCCATCAACATACAGCAATCGTGAGAACAACAAGCCTTGATTTGTATACTATGCTTTTAAACTCAAAACGCTCGGGAAATACAAAGACTACGAGGATAATTCACTTATAACATCGAAGGTAGTTAAACCTGAAATAAAACTCTTTAACAACGAAAATGTTTGATCAGCTCTCATGTAGTACAGAAGAAAAGTCGAATATAGCAAATCTAGTCCTGATAACAAAATTATCTAATAGTAATATAAACATTTTGTAAGCGAAACCTTTTTTCAAAAACAGAAATTGAAATAATGTGTATCGAATCTCATCTTAAAATGTTATTTAGAATTGAACACATATAAAATATGTATCTATTTTGATGATATTTTCCAGACAAACTGACAATAGCCTCGTTTTCCTGTTATACTAGAAGTCCTTAATACTACAATTAATTTTCATTCACGACATCCGTTTGATTAACTCATTTGAAAAAAAAAATCAACAAACATAACTACGTAAACCTACTCAAATTGCTTCCGGCTATTGTTTTAAAAACGGGTTCAAATTGCGTGTTACTGAATCACCAATCCCTCCATTCTGTAACGCTTTATGTAAGTGTAATCTTTGATGGATTGATTATTGTCAAATGAAATTCAAAATCAATACATCACAGTGAACAAACAGAACATTTCAATTGAAGCAAAATTGTTTTCTAGAGGAAAGAAATCATGTTTACGTTTCAATATCTTTATTTAATATGTGGGAATCACAAACACTGTTTTAAATAAAAATGAATTTTTTAATTATCAGATAAAGTTTATGTTTATTCAATAGGAAAATCTATTTTACTTTGACAAATTAGAAAATTATTCTTCATCAGAGGTGTAAACCGCAGTCATTCAGTGAAAAGTCTTAAAATTGTAATTAACACACTGCCAAGTGATCCAGTGAAAAAATGGCAAGTTTGTTTATAACACAAAGTTTGTAAAAAAAATTAAAGATATGAAAAAACAAAATCATCTTGTTATATGAATAGAAACTATTTACCATTTACTGAAAACATATTAATGTTTAGGAAAATCTTATCATGATTACTTTTAATATTAAAAAACTTCCATTGTTTGGTAAGAAAATAGATGAGATAACCTAAAAAATCTTTTGTAAAATATGTAATCGTTGGAATTTGTTAAAAGTACTGAAGAAATGTGATGTATCTAAAAATAAAAAGTCTGTTTAGAAAATGTGATCATGTCACTAACTTGCTATAAGGGAAAGCACTAAATTTCCATGTCAATCTTACTCATTCAGAAAAGAAGACTTCCTAAGTTTGAAAAATAAGAAATCCTGTTAGGAGTTTTGATACTGAAGATTAGATGGATAACTACATTCTATCATATTCATAAAGATGCCTTTGTAACCATGTTTTTTTCGCCTTTTATCGATAACGTCAATATACTTATCTTCAATGTGTGTTTACTATTTGATACATTATCTGTCTGTGCAGCGTTATATTGTCTACTGACTCTCTGTTCTATTTGTGGAGGTTTGAGATAGGAATAGTTAGAAAATCTCCTTGCAGTGTTAAGTTGATGTGATTGGCCTTTGGAGACTAAGTTTTCAATGAACGGACCAGTTGCTCAATTCAGCTCAACAGAAATCATCATGATTTTTATTATTCAAGATGATATGATAATTTCATGTAAGTTTTATCTAGTAATGCAACGATATCGTAATGTCCACTGACTCTCTGTTCTATTTGTGGAGGTTTGAGACCAGGAATAGTGAAGACATCTCCTCGAAGTGTTAAGCTGGGGTAATGTGGCCTGAAGAGAGCTTAGTTCCCAGTTACGGGATCTTTCGTCTTGATGTTGCAATAGGCAAGAAATGTCTTCAGTATTCGCACTAGTCGACTATGTTTGTGGATATTTGTTTCCAGTTTAATTTTAGGATACCCCTGACAAATTGCCTTTACAAGAAAGCTATGTAAATAAGTAATCACGTCTTTCAAAACTAAGTAGTAGCAATTAATCAATTATTTAATTAAAACATTGGTTTAGGCCAAATGTTTCTCTTCCGAAAGTTAACCATCTCATTACGTTTGGTTAAAACTGATTCTTTTTATTATCTTCTTCTCTTCTCAGACGGTCCTCATGCAATTGGTAACATTTATGTTTGTTTTCGTCCGATCACTACATTTATCTTAAAACATGCTCCTGCTCGTACGTTTAAATGTAAGAAGTTGAGAGGGTATTATTAGTTAAAGATTCCAGCCTTAGGGCTTAAATAATAAGAAAAAACCATGACAAGACATATTTTACATACAAAATATCAACTCTTGAAAACCTGACGTCACATCATTTTATTTAAATTGTCAATGAATGATTAACCGCTTACCGGAACCAATGAGGTCATTTTTGGTAATAGACAAACGAAATTCGAGAAACACTAAAATGGACATCCTCGAGGTGACGAGATGAGCCTCAAGATCGCGATTGTCACCAGGAGAGCAAGATCAGGAATATCAATAGTGACTAGTAATTGACTTAACTGAAGGTTCACCTTGTGACATCCTCAAAATACAGACTAATTCTATCCTTACGTAATGCAAGGTTATCGCTATTAAAAAATTTAATCTCTCATTCAGCCCATTGGCAGTGTCGAGATTGCCAAGTTAAACTATATCTGACTTTTCAAGGGATGTCATCAACTCAGGAGGTTTTTAAAAAGTTTTTTTATCTAGTTTGTCGGTTAGACGTTATCGAGATGACTTATTGGATGACTGAAGACCAGCTTGCAACAGAAGATGGACCTCGTCTTAGTTGAAGGGGAACATCCAGATTGATGGCTATACAAAAGAGCAAGTGTTTTAAGCTTAAGCAGCATTCGTTAATCATTAAGACAAAGAAAAGGGATTCTCATACTATGAATATTTTTCCACAGAACTTGACAAATTACCACACTTTGAGAATAATGTATCTTTTAAGAAATAAGATAAGTGAAGATTCACCCACATGCCATTAGCGAAGGAGAAACAAATCATCTGGGAAAAAATGTCCAGACCATTTGATAATATTATTATAGAATTGATCATACTTTGTCTGTTTACCAAGCACGGAGACCACGATACGTTTACTCATACTGTCGTAAAAATAACGATAACACATCAACGTACAAACCTACATTTGTCATGCAAATCGTTTCCGTCTTATGTTTTAAAAACGAGTTCAAATACCAAATCTTAAGTTTTTCTCTCCTGTTAATGTTATGTAAATACAATCTTTCATGGATTTATTGTTATTAATCCAAATTCACAGTGTAACCATTTTGTTTGCAATCGTGATAAGATTAAACAAGGTTTAAGGAAAACTGATTCAAAATAACGCTTAAAGGTCCATATATACATAAGCATGTGACTCTTTATGATCACGTTTTATCTTAATACATTACTAGAATTATCTGTAGAAGTTCCTATTATTAATAAAAACTCTTCGAAGTTACATATTTGATAAACATTAATACTTTATAAATTTCCTAAAGCTTGCCACGATTCTCTGAATTAAAAAAAGGAAATCACTATCAAAATGAGTTTGTCCTTAATAAGAATATTTTTTACTAAGAGTTATTTTTGTAAGAAGATATTAGAAAGTATTAAAAGTTTATTTTTACAAACGTGATGTAATTAACAAATTTTGATAAGTCGTTTCTTTGTGTAGGAAAACTGATCATGTTGAAAACTCGCAATAAGGCAAATCCTCTAATTTCTTAGTAGAGAAAATAGTGTAAAGTAATAACAAGTTATAAAGGGGACTCTATATTCCAGACATATAAAGCGACTTTTCAAAGGATTATCAATGACAAAATTGGGATAAAATACTCATATTATATCAGATTGTATTCATCTATCTTTCTGTATGGAAACATCATCATACAATATATCCTAAAAATAATCAATTCATTATACTTATAAAATAATTATCATAATAAATAACTTTCTTAAAAGTAATGTCATTACAACATGTATCTCTGCATAATCGTAATGTCATGTGAATCTCGGTTCTATTTCTGGAGGTTTGAGTCCAGGAATAGTGGGAACATCTCCTTGAAGTGTTAAGTTGAGGTAATGTGGCCTGAAGAGGGATCAGTCTACAATAACCGGATCAGTCGTCTCACTGTGGACAAGGAGATATCTTCCGGACGGAGTATCTTACCGTAATTTAGCAGTTTATGACGACCTGGCGGTGAATTGCTGATGCAAGACGGCAATAGAATTTCATAGTGGCATTATGGATATGAATTAAGATGCATTTTTCAATCAGGAACACATGTATCCTGCGCTTTACATGTAGACTTACCAAAGTATTTTATTGTTATTGATTTTAAATTGCTGACTCTACATCTTTGAGGAGAAATTGTGTTTTTTACGATTTTTATTAAAGATGATAAATAACTGAAGTTTTGTTTAGGTTATCATACACTGTGCTGTAACATTCAACTGGTAAAAAGGGATTTCATTAGGAAAATGCTGACAAACATCTTCCAGGTGATATGGCAAATGTTTTTATGCATTTGTATAAACGATGATTGATGAAGTGATTATGCCGAGTCATCCTGAAAGAAGAAACTTGTAAAAAATAAAATGGACGAAAACGATGATGTGCTGTAAACTCACCAAGGGAATGAACTCTGAATTATCTGCAACCGACAGTTTATTTAACTTTTTTTAGTGGATGATATATGTGTGAGTTTATCAACAAGCAGACCTTTGGTCGTTATCTAATGTTCAACATGGCCATATTAAAGAAACATATGCCAGAATGATTTTAATAAATGTGTAGACTCGAGGTGGTTGTTTTTTCAAATTTTCAAGAATGAACTGTTGGAGAAGTGATGGTGTTGGCATTTCCGAAACAAGCACGAGAATCAGACAGGATATCGAGCATAGAGTTACTTCTATTTTGAATAGAAGAAAATGTTCTATAGTGAGGAAAACCTTGAATACCAAAAAGTCTTGTTGGGCTTCATTGATAAACAGAAATTGTGACCGCCGCATGACAGGACAGCATTGCTGTTGGAACTGGTGGTTTGGTACATTACCCATAATCTAGCTAATTTACCATTCTTAACTTTTATTAGATCTGTCTGAAAGTTATGAAATGAGGAAGTGAGCGAAACAGGCAAGATCATATAATCACCCGGTGTAGACATGATACTTGTGTACTAACGACTGTGAATATATTTGTTTACATACGTACATATTGGTTTAACGCTAGCACTGTTGTCGTAAACTGCACATGTCAGACCAGTCTATTTGTACAGTTATGATTTTTTAAAATGAAAATGGAAATATCATTAAAGCTGATTTATCCTTGATGGATAAAAAAAACTAACTAATTATTGATACTGATATTCAATTTGTGGATTATATAATCTAAATATCTTTATAATCCCCGTTATGAGCCCTTATTTTATGTTTATCTATTTGATAATATTTCAAATCTAATTTGGTTTAGTGTCCGACTGGAACATATTGCGACCCAACACTTGATATTGATAATCATTGGCATTAACATAACCCCAAAACCAATATGTACTGCATTAGAATATTATATAAAGCTATTTCTTTTAGAGAAAATTTTACTATAACACAGGAACGTTAAAAATGTGGGGTAGAAGAAAAGGCAAGACATTATGCCAGTCTGCATGGTCTATGGTATTTGAAGACATGTTCAATAGAACTTGGGATTCAGAGATTCTGTCAGGCTACAAAACTCGAACAGGGACTATTACGAACACCCTGAAAGTGTCAGGAGAGAGGGCGTGGTTACTGGAAGTTCAATATCCCCTGTCTTCTAATTATAAAATGACGACTTAAAGATGTTTTGAATTATACTGTCAAAGTATATTCAGCATGTTTGTTTGATGGAACTACTGATGGAAGACAATATAAGCAATGCCATGATTTATCAATTAACGATACAGTAATATACAATCACTGTACGAATTCTCATATTTGAAAATTTTGAGATTAATCAGTATAAATTAATTGCATAAAGGCTAAAAAAACATATTGTGGATTTTGAACTTTGTTGTCATGGTTGTATTAATTAGAAACTAATTACGACACATCTTCTGATCATTCACAAACTTGAACAACTTAATTAAATCAAGATAAGTCAGCGGCATTCATGCCATGTTCGATGACGTCATCAATGATGATGGATGGCTGCTATTTTCTTCTTAAATGCAAATGAGCGAGCCACCCACGCAAATGACCTTTCGCTCACAAGAACCAACGTCATCAGTAGGAAAAATTAGATATGGACAGTTACCATGGCTTTAACACATGGCAAACAATGAATTTTTTATGTACCTTGAGCCTTCCTGAAATTACTACAGAATACGTCCTATGAAAAAGGAGTATTCTCAGTTTGAATACCATGGAACAAGATACACATATAATGATAGGTAAATAATATATTTTATTGTACGATGTTGAATGTCAGAGAAAATGAAATAAAACTACAATACACAAGGCCTTCGATGGGTATCGATATTATCTTACATGTAGAACATTCATTTAGTGTATAAATAAAATGCGGTTTTGTAAGTACAAAAAAATGAGAATTTCATCAAAATTTCCATTTCCAATAACTAAGAGGAATTCATCTTTTCATTTTCGAATTCAGTTAATGACCAAATTGAAAGTTGACAAACACAAGATATCAAAACCTAGGTCAAGTATAGGGAACATTTGATCATGCCCAATCACTACCCTACACAAAAAAAAACCATAATGCATGGAGTTGGGACATTGTGCTGTATTGGTGTTACATAAACAGACGATTTAAGGGACGTCAAAGGATTTGTATCTTTGTTGTTAATATAAACTTGAGATAATGAATATGATTTGCAGTCAACATCCTTTATAAATCATATCGAGATGGAGAAAAGCGAATTTCTCTCCTATTTGTTGATGTTTAAGGCAAGATATAGTAAAAACATCTCCTTGAACTGTTAAGCTGAGTTAAAAAGATCTTAATGATAAGATTTTATTTTCAGTCAACACACATTTAGGTTAGAAGCCATAAAGATAGTTTTCCAATCGATATCAACAAATAACTAATCATTCGTGTAAGAAATCAATCAAATGCAACCTAAACACTAAATCATTCACAATTCCCGCATCAACCTGGAACTCTGAAACCTGACTGGTTATGAAGTATAAGAGAAGTTGAATGGTATGAACGTTAATAATCATTATCAAATAAAACTGAAACCAATTACTTTACAATTTTGCATTTCAAATTGGTCATTTATACAGTCAGATTTGATTTTGATTTGATTTTAACGCAATTCTGGGCAGAGTTAATGAGTTTGTATGAAGTGGCACAGTAGGTTGTCAACTGTTTACAGAAGTACCACAGTGATAAGTGATATCAACCATAACGACCATAACATATCTCATGTGTTTAAAGGAATCGGAGTAGTGGGTGCGTCATGATAGTGAGCAAATAATTAGGTGGAAGAATGATATTAAAAAATGCATTGTTACTAATCTATTTTTAAACTTGATGAATACGTTTTAACGTGTATCAATATGCGTGTGGCAGCATATCCCCTAAAATCTTACAAAATCTTCTTTTTTTTACATATGAGGCTTAGATTATAAGTTTCATATTTCTGACATGACCCTTATTTAAAGTGCATATGTTGCAAGTTTCTATGTTTATTCTAAGCTCTCAATTATTTGATTCAATGTTTATATTTCATACTTAACTTAAATGTCATCTAGAATCATTAACTAGCACTAACTTTATCAAGGGTTCAGACATGTGTTAAAAATTGAAATAAGACTTCATCAAAAAAATAAGCATCAACATTTTACTGATTTATGAACCATATCTACAAAACAACTTACTCTTCTCGCCACGTGAAGATATTAACAGCAGAGGTTATCAGTTAGTTATCTTCTGACAGTTATAGAAATTTGATAGGAAAAAAGGTCTTATGGAAATGTTATTACTCTAGATACTTTATCTGTCTCCCCCTGTATCTCAGGTTAATGATTTATGTGCAGTGTCAGAAGGTTTCAATTGCAACTACCATTTGTCTACTACATTGACTTTTTAATCCAGTTATCAGAAGTAACACAGGAATAAGAGCAGGCACTAGTTCAGTTTAAGTGTTTGTAAATGTTGAAATGAGAATGGATGCCATCTCATTTTGAAAGAATATGACACAAGAATCTAAACGATTACGACAAAAGTACCAAGAACCTAGGTGTTTGTGAGGGTTTAATTTGGAACTTTGGAAAATCTGGAACACTATCTTGTTGAACTTGCTGAATTAATTGTAGAAATTATACATCGAACGGGGAGGGAGGAATGGTTTAGTTAGCCACTATTGGAATCATGTTAAAGTATTCAATAATTGGCTAATCTAAGAACAGAATATTTTTTTCATAATTTCGTCCCGGGGCAGTCAACCATATTTTCTTGACGTCAAGAGTAATTGTGTATACATGCACACATGGTCATTTCAGTATGACACGGGCTATTTAACATGGAGTAAACTTTCTTTGTAGTTAGATGTTGACTTGAGAAGGGTGGTTTAAAGTCTGAAAACAAAAAGGCGATTTTAAATAACTATTCCCATTCAATGATAAATTTAGCAGATTAAGTGAAACCTGCAGTGCCAGTCAATCAATTCACGCCGTCAATTCCGACAGCCCTGCTGTTATGGGTTCATTCACTATTCTTGTCACCTCGTGAAGGCCAATCACGGACTCTTTGGTAATCTCGCTGCCTCAAAGGTCTGGATTTCAATCTTCTTTCTGAAAGTGGAATATCAATCAGTTGCGCTTTAGAAAATCATTTTAAATTTTAGACATTGGTAAAAAGTCGATTATCTAGAATGAAATTTTTTAAGTTGGAAAGGACCGAATCGTTTAAGAGCTGCTGGATTTGTTGATTTGTTGAAGTTTTTATTTCTTCGTTTCTTTAAAATGAACCAACGCCAATAGATAACACTTGACTGATGTCGGATATGTTCAGGGGCGGCGTCTGACATTTTTAAAGAGGGGTATGGGGTCAAGGGTCGTCCTGTAGGGTCGCCCATAATGCACCTTGTTTTCCTACAATAAAGCAGGTAGTAAATGCCACACATTGTGCATATAGGCATCACTTACCTCAAATTATGGGAAGAGAACTTGACTATAGCATATTTGCAAATATTGGCAAAGTAAATGATTTTACACTATAGACAAAACATAACCTCTAACTATACTTGTAAGAATATATTAATTGAAATGTACAACCAACACAGATCTGTGAAGCGTCTATGAGAAAAAAACAATCCGTGAAAATTGATAAGGACCTTAATAAGCTAGGGCACACTCTAGCAACTCACATTTTTCACGAAACGCTGTTTGTTTATATACTTGCTTTGGTTGAATAATAATATTTGCATCTGTGAAGGCAATCATCCCATGTTGTGAGTTGAATTACTTCCAAAGGGTCGCTGGTTGATAAACCCCATCATACATTTCCCTCTTTAAAAGATAAAATAAATAAACTAAATTAAACAAGTTCTTTAAGAGATTAATATAAACAAAAAGGCCGATAGAGTCCATTTTCCTCGACTTATGACCCAAATGTCAACAAATTAGTTGTTTGTCTTATTCCAGAGTTTCATATTTAAACACACTATTGGTGATAACCTTAGCACTTCGTTGCAATTCATTTTAGTTTAAAATATTGCATGATATATAATGAATACAAGTGTATATATTAATTCTTCTGTGTTTACTGGAAGACGGTGGTCATGCGCCTAAAACTAGCTAATGTAATTCTAACATGCGTACTCCTTCATTACATTCCCACATCGGCGATTCAACTACAACTCTTACTACTACTACTATTACTACTACTACTACTACTACTACTACTACTACTACTACTACTACTACTACTACTAGTGCTGCTGCTGCGGCTACTACTACTACTACTACTACTACTAATACTACTACTACTACAACTACTACTACTACTACTATTTCTACTACTACTACTACTACTATTACTACTACTACTACTACTTCTAAACTAGTAGTACTAATACTACAACTCTTTCTACTACTACTTCCACAACTTCATGTACTACATGTACTACTACTACTACTACTACTTAAGTAGTAGTACTAATACTACAATTCTTACTACTGCTACTTCCACTACCTTCTACTACTACTACTACTTCTACTACTACTACTACTACTAATAATAATAATAATAACAATAATGCTGCAAACAGTAGTCGACGTACCACAGCTACCAGTACGACTAACAACTATAAGACTTTTGTTTCCTCGTTAGTTTCTATTTGGTCGATATAATACTGAGGAAAATGAACCTCAAATTTGGAAAAACATTATGCCTTATTTTGAGATACGATAGTACATTCGTTTACTAGTTAAGATGCGAAAAAAATTGGATATACGCCTTTGGGCTTCGGATTTTTAAAATGTATCATCGACAGCCCAAAATATCCGATCTTAACAAGGTCACTCTTGAATAATGCGAACTGTAAGGATTTATTTCATGAAGACAATCTTCTTGTAGCAAAGTTTTGATTTTGTTTGCAAAATCTAAAATACAACTTTTTAACCTGTATCATCATGTATCCATGTATTACAGGTGTGTAAAAATAAGATTTGTATATTGGAATGTATAATTATTTCAAAGCCTTCAATCAGTTGATGTTTGCTTTTATAAAAATCATTTAAGAGAATACTCTTCGATAATGGTACCGGGGTAAAAATTCGTAAATTGGATATATATATAATCAAAAGATTCAAGTAAGGTTTGCTGTTAAAATCGTTTCACACATGCTATGATAAAGGTTACAATAATACTTACCATTCCAATTCGATATTTCTGTAACCGATGTTGATTAGGTCTTTGCAGAATGATAGGTCACTCGCGTGGGTGGGCTGCTCCTTTGCGTATTATTAATAAGATGATAACAGGTCCTACTTCCTCATCATTAAGGTAGCCATTAATAATTATCAGGACTTAGGAACAAGACATATGGCATCTATACAAATGTGAAAATTGTGTATAAAAATGTGCATTTGTTTCACACACTGCTGGTTTCCGATGTAAGGGTGTTGACAAAAGAGTTACAATAATAATGAATATAATAATATTTGTTCAATAAACAACAAAAACTAACCACAAGAGGTAGTCTATACCATAATCTTTGCGTGTAATACAATGAAAACCTTAATTCTATAATTAAATGTAGTGCTCATTTCCAATCGAACATCTTTACCCTCCGAGAAACTTTCTTGAAGCAAAGTCTAAGATGTTTAAGCACATGTTCTGTAATCCCTCACTTTGATATAATCGGCTCATGGGTGTTCTCCTGAGAAACTTCTTCTTTCCTTCCGAACTTCGTACAATGAGGCCCTCAATGTGTCTTTTTTATTTTGACTAGAATGACTGAAAGGTAACAATTACCCTTAAATTTGCCAGGTGTCATTTTTCATGTATGTCAACATTGCATACACCACTGTAAGATATCACTCCATCGTGCAATCAACCTTTAAATTTAGGCAATTCCATATGAATTTACGCCACTATTAGCTGAAGTATTATACCTCACTCACTTGATCTCATATAAGAGACAGTGGGGAGTCTTGTTGATAAATGTATATCGATGGTGATAAATGTGATGGAGGACCACCCGAAGAGTAATTTCCTACCTCAATCCTGCGGTGATCAGAATTCTGGATCCAAACAGAACCCACTTGAAATATCGTCGTCAGTATCAAAAGATAAACCAGTGAGATTGTGTATATATAGGGAAAAAAGTCTGGAATATCATCAGCACTGGGTGTCAAGAGTCTCTTGGACATCATTTTGGATATTTATATAATAATGCCCTTAAAATGTAGGCTTTATTCGGGATTGCACGATTGCATGCTCTTGGGTGAAATAAGGTAGAAGGGGTATTTCATTGGTCCAAAACGTGACAAGATCTACATATGAGATTTTAGTTGTCACCAGAAGAAGAATTCAGATGATTTGTGATAAAGACTGATATCTTAGAACACTATCCACATTAAAATGGCAGCTATGCTGTTGCATGTTTTCCCAAATCGATGACCATGGGTTACGCTAGTTGTCAAAGGGTTTTGTCATATTCTCAAGAATAACTGCATCAGGAATGAGACAGTGAAGTAGAACTCATCAATATGTATCTTTGGTCAACCCAATTGGTGTTCATATACATCTTATAATGCGTTCTATACACTCGAGCTATCGATATGTTTTCAAATTTCGATTTGTATTGAAAAATAGAAAGCTGCCGAAATGACATCGAGAGAAGAGTAAGGAACTGAAAAGATGAATTCAGAGACAATTTTACCTTTGACAACCTGTTGATTATTTTCACTTGTAGATCCATGGAAAGATGTATATTGTTCAAAATCTACTGTCCAAATGATATCTCCTAGGAGATATCGCTTGATCTTCCACAAGCGATATCTCCTGTTTTTATCGAGTTACCAATTTATTCATTTTGATAGATATGATTGCTTTCACTAAAAACTAATTTCTTGTACCGTCAGTATGTCGATGGTATGCTATAAAGCCGCGAAATATATCTAAACAACATTCTCCTCCCATGCAGTTACACGGAATACCTCTCTGCTATTGAAGCATCGAGACGACAGATCCCGTAATTGGGAACTAAATCCTCTTCAGGCCACATTACCCCAGCTTTACACTTCGAGGAGATGTCTTCACCATTCCTGGTCGCAAACCTCCACAAATAGAACAGACAGTCAGTGGACATTACGATATCGTTGCATTACTAGATAAAACTTACACTTATCCACTGAAATGATAAAACATTATGAAGATTTCTGTTTGGCCGAATTGAGCAACTGGTCCGTTCATTGAAAACTTAGGCTCTTAAGGCCATTCTACAAGGAGCTGTACAACTATTCCTGCCTCTACCACCAAAATAGAACAGATATTTACATGACAATCCAGCATAGTCACTTCACATTTTCGTTGATATATGAATTGGTAGTTTGGTTGTTTTAACTCACTTTTTTTCAGATTAAACAATAATCTCGTCGGAAGAAAGCAACAGCTATTCGGTAGGAAGACAGACGTGTCGCATAATGCCAATATAAATGAGTTACATAAAGACGCACACGGTTTTCAGAGTTTGCAATAAGTTCGATCAGCTGTTCTTGTAAATATTTATTACTAATAAATTGACTTATTTTTCACACAAAGTTTTGCTTCATTTTTAAACGAAGTTCACATATAATTCGGGCGACACTGCAACAGAGATGGTACATTGACCGTTTTACCCTATAGAGAAACCAACAATTTACAGTTAAAGTTAACTGTGAAACACATTGATTCATTCACAATGCATAAAACACAAACAGGCTAAGATATTTACTTCATGATTTACTGAAAGATCATTCAACTTGTATCTCTTACCCTTCGTAGTTTCAATAGCCAGGATTGCCGCATTGAGAGGACTGGTCCCGTTTTACAATAGTAAGTCGTCTTCGGGACTATCTATTTAACTTGACTATATATAAGGAGATGTTCCCTCACAGCTTCAAACATCCATAAATATACAAGAGATGAACATTACATTATATTACACCAAGCCAAAAAAACAAACGATAGAAATGGAGACGAAGAAACAGACATATATAAATATAAATATTTTACATGCAATGACTTTGTAATAATTTGAAATGATCGTAGTTTAAGACAAATAGATATAACAATGTCAAACGCCTTTCAAGGATATGTATAAATTGCAAGTTATGTTATATCTAAATTAGAACGTGATGTACTCGCTGGGTTTTACCTACGAAAATATTGACCAAAATACTTAATCAAAATACCATGTGACAAATATGGACACATCTATCAATGTAGAAAGAGGCTACCAAGAAGATAAATTTTGTGAAACTAGCTATAGAAGGTCATTAAAGGTAAATCTTTCTTTTTAAAACTTTTTTGTACGAAAAAACTCCAAATCATTTTCAAATAATGACTATTTCATCATTAGTTCATAGGAAATTATTAACACAGTTAATATGTACAATTGTTTATGTGTACTGATAGTTAAACCGCACCTTAAATGTTCATTAAAGCTTACACTAATAAATAACTCATGAACTCAATGAGCGAACTATCCCATTTTATGTAGAAGTAAATATCAACTCCGAAACAGCGTAATTTTTGAAGAATTGAAATATTCAATTTCAATATTATTCTATTACCTTTCAGAATATACAGCATGTTCAGTGTTTTCTCCTTTTTTATAGAAAATGTTATCCAGCTGCAAATACTGGTATATATCTCATTATTAGTAAATTGATTGACAAATATCATTTAAGTATTTTCCCACCTCAACAATGTCAGTTTAAGGTCACCTTACCTTTGTGTTGATACTTGAGACATAACAATATGTTTACATCATTCACACTATCTTTTTTAATGTAGGTAATCTTTCCAAATCAATGTATATGACTATTTATTGATGTAAACCATCAAAGGTTAAGGAGAACAGTAACCGATTCCATAAAAATGTGTATTTTTATCTGGCATTGTTGAATTAGTAATTGCCTTTATCGTTGCTCATTTTTGTACGTAGATTGAAAAAAGAGTTTTACTAGTGACATTTTTATATTCGATGTAAATCTTTCTCACATTAATTGTAAGTTTTCTTTATGGATGTTTAACGATAACTATTGATTTCATATCTTCAACTGGTAAATTGTTGCGGTAAACAAGACATTGAACTAGTAAAACACTTTTTTGATAGCCAGGGGGGAAATTGATAAACAGTCACGTATCTGTATTACAATATACTGTACTTAAATTATGTATATACTCATTTTCTTGTTTAGTTTATTGAATGTTCACTATATCTGCTTAAAGGTTTTTTTTACGAATTTCAAACTTGTAGAGGTGTTTCCCTTTTGGGAAAAATATCAATATCATACGGTGATTTTAAGAAAACGTTAATACAAAAGTTATACATTGATATAATAAAATATTACTTAAAATCATTTCAGACACATTTATTTGCTGTGGGTTATTTCTAATGCATCTATATTTGCAAAATATGCTTAGAATTTTTTTGATTTAATACAAGTATATTTTATAAACAAAATAGTGTAATTATTATATTTTCTCTTGAACAAGTATCTGTCATTGATTTTCTTGTTTCAAGAAAGCTGTAAAGAGATATTTTGAACATAAATAAACAAAATGACTTAAATTGTTCATTTGTTCATATATTGTTGGAGTCTCAAAACCCAATGAACAGGGAAGTAACCAGAACTTTATAGACGAAATAAGGAGAAACAATCAGCAAAACAAGAAATAATATTAATCAGGAAAATCCTTATACATAGCAATGCACAATCCAGCTGTCAAAAAGAATTGTCCAAACATTAAAACTTTTAAGAAACCTTTCCTTTTTCACAAAAGTGTTGAGTTACAGGTTTCGATACAGATTTCTTGTTCATGAAAGCAACGAATTATTATTTTCATTGTTTATTATTTCAATTTCAATTTCAATTTCAAGTATATCACAACGTCAAATTTAGAAAGGTTCTTCCTTTTGTTTACTCTAGAAAGAAATCCAGTTTACGTGTCATGACCTATTCGAAATAACACTTCAATTTTCAAAAAGCCTACATGTACTCTGTCAATCATTATCAAGGTACATGATATACTGTGGATTTAGTCGGATTATGATACTCAACGTCCTGGTACGGGACTAGCAGATTACATAAAACCTGACACAAAAGACGGACGCAAGTGATATTTATCACAACTTGGCTCAACATGCCAGCAATTTTCGATATTTCTTATCCATATATTCATAGAAAAACTTAGTCTTTTGTGTTATTTCGGAACATATGTCATATGCCCAACACAAGAAATTCGTATGTCATAGAGGTTAGATGGTTTATTATGCAACCTGTCCTTGTTACAGCATAGGTCATTTCAGACTTGTTAATTTGAAGTGTCCAAGACAGTTTGCATTACACAATGACTTCGTATTTACTTGTCAGAAAGAGCCCCTGTCTATTTTGACTGGCGTTTCGAATTAATACAATGAAAAGAAAGTCTTCTCTTCGGCCCTCATAAGTTAATCATAGGTAAATTACACAATTCAGAGAAACACACAGGTTATATAGATACGTATCGTACGTCTTCAGTTCAAACTTTATTTCATCATAGAAGTAAGAACCATACAGAATACACTTAAAGTTTTCTCGATACATAATTGATGTATGTATATAGAATATCATCTTAAGTAAAATCAATATATCTAATGTAGAATTCACACAATCTTAAAACCATCATTCTTCTCAGACATTTGAGTTAAAAAGGTAAAATGTTGCTGTTAACATTGACTTTTTAAAACAAGTATCTGATATCGGTATACATATTATTTTCAGAAAGTGATAAACCTCTTAACAAGATAAGAAGTTGATGAGCTTTTCATTCTGGATAGCAAATGTTTTTTAGTTAAAAGATATTCAAATAGGTTAATGGTAATTGATTTATTTTGTAAATCGATAACAGTTCATCAATAGTCTAACTTCCAACTGCATAAAAAACACTTAAAAAATCAAAGTTGTAAAAAGAACTACGTTATCCTTAAAACTTGAAAGTAGTCTGTTAGAATCTGATTCTTCCAAATGTTTGGTTCAAATAAGAAGCCATGCAAAGATGACATATAAAGTCTGAAGATATCTCCTTGTCCACAGTGAGACGACTGATCCGGTTATTGTAGACTGATCCCTCTTCAGGCCACATTACCTCAACTTAACACTACAAGGAGATGTCTCCACTATTCCTGGACTCAAACCTCCACAAATAGAACAGGGTTTCACAAGACATTACGATATCATTTGCACTACTAAATAAAACTTACAGGAAATTATCTTATCAACTAAAATGTTCAAAATTTCAGATAACAGTTTGGCCGAATTGAGTAACTCATCCGTCAATTGAGAACTTAGCCCCCTTCAGACGACATTTCATTAACATAAAGATGTTCTCACCTTTCCTGGTCTCAACCTCCACAAATAGAACTAAGATTCCCCATGACTATACGACGCAGTCATGAGGATGGTATTTTTATGACTACCTGCATACAAAGATATAATTTCATAAGTGTCAGACAGTGCTACCTCATCGTAACTCAAGTAACGTAAACTTTTTTACAGAAAGTACATGGAACTTTCAGACAAACAATGCCACCTCATCGTAACTCAAGTTACGTAAACTGTTTTACAGAAAGTACATGGAACTTTCAGACAGACAGTGCTACCTCATCGTACCTCAAGTTACGTAAACTTTTTTTAAAGAAATTACATGGAACTTTCAGACAGACAGTGCCACCTCATCGTACCTCAAGTTACGTAAACTGTTTTACAGAAATAACATGGAACTTTCAAACAGACAGTGCTACCTAATCGTACCTCAAGTTACGTAAACCGTTTTACAGAAATTACATGGAACTTTCAGACAGACAGTGCTACCTAATCGTACCTCAAGTTACGTAAACTGTTTTACAGAAATTACATGGAACTTTCAGACAGACAGTGCTACCTCATCGTACCTCAAGTTACGTAAACTGTTTTACAGAAATTACATGGAACTTTCAGACAGACAATGCTACCTAATCGTACCTCAAGTTACGTAAACCGTTTTACAGAAATTACATTGAACTTTCAGACAGACAGTGCTACCTCATCGTACCTCAAGTTACGTAAACTTTTTTTAAAGAAATTACATGGAACTTTCAGACAGACAGTGCTACCTAATCGTACCTCAAGTTACGTAAACGTTTTTTTACAGAAATTACATGGAACTTTCAGACAGACAGTGCTACCTCATCGTACCTCAAGTTACGAAAACCGTTTTACAGAAATTACATGGAACTTTCAGACAGACAGTGCTACCTAATCGTACCTCAAGTTACGTAAACTGTTTTACAGAAATTACATGGAACTTTCAGACAGACAGTGCTACCTCATCGTACCTCAAGTTACGTAAACTGTTTTACAGAAATTACATGGAACTTTCAGACAGACAATGCTACCTAATCGTACCTCAAGTTACGTAAACCGTTTTACAGAAATTACATTGAACTTTCAGACAGACAGTGCTACCTCATCGTACCTCAAGTTACGTAAACTTATTTTAAAGAAATTACATGGAACTTTCAGACAGACAGTGCTACCTAATCGTACCTCAAGTTACGTAAACGTTTTTTTACAGAAATTACATGGAACTTTCAGACAGACAGTGCTACCTCATCGTACCTCAAGTTACGAAAACCGTTTTACAGAAATTACATGGAACTTTCAGACAGACAGTGCTACCTCAAGTTACGAAAACCGTTTTACAGAAATTACATGGAACTTTCAGACAAACAGTGCTACCTAATCGTACCTCAAGTTACGTAAACCGTTTTACAGAAATTACATGGAACTTTCAGACAGACAGTGCTACCTCATCGTACCTCAAGTTACGTAAACTGTTTTACAGAAATTACATGGAACTTTCAGACAGACAGTGCTACCTAATCGTACCTCAAGTTACGTAAACCGTTTACAGAAAGTACATGGAACTTTCAGACAGACAGTGCCACCTCATCGTAACTCAAGTAACGTAAACTTTTTTACAGAAAGTACATGGAACTTTCAGACAAACAGTGCCACCTCATCGTAACTCAAGTAACGTAAACTGTTTTACAGAAAGTACATGGAACTTTCAGACAGACAGTGCCACCTCATCGTACCTCAAGTTACGTAAACTGTTTTACAGAAATTACATTGAACTTTCAAACAGACAGTGCTACCTAATCCTACCTCAAGTTGCGTAAACTGTTTTACAGAAATTACATTGAACTTTCAGACAGACAGTGCTACCTCATCGTACCTCATGTTACGTAAACTTTTTTTAAAGAAATTACATGGAACTTTCAGACAGACAGTGCTACCTAATCGTACCTCAAGTTACGTAAACGTTTTTTTACAGAAATTACATGGAACTTTCAGACAGACAGTGCTACCTCATCGTACCTCAAGTTACGTAAACCGTTTTACAGAAATTACATGGAACTTTCAGACAGACAGTGCTACCTCATCGTACCTCAAGTTACGAAAACCGTTTTACAGAAATTACATGGAGCTTTCAGACAAACAGTGCTACCTAATCGTACCTCAAGTTACGTAAACGTTTTTTTACAGAAATTACATGGAACTTTCAGACAGACAGTGCTACCTCATCGTACCTCAAGTTACGAAAACCGTTTTACAGAAAGTACATGGAACTTTCAGACAGACAGTGCTACCTAATCGTACCTCAAGTTACGTAAACCGTTTTACAGAAATTACATGGAACTTTCAGACAGACAGTGCTACCTCATCGTACCTCAAGTAACGTAAACTGTTTTACGGAAATTACATTGAACTTTCAGACAGACAGTGCTACCTAATCGTACCTCAAGTTACGTAAACTTTTTTACAGAAAGTACATGGAACTTTCAGACAGACAGTGCCACCTCATCGTAACTCAAGCAACGTAAACTTTTTTACAGAAATTACATGGAACTTTCAGACAGACAGTGCCACCTCATCGTACCTCAAGTTACGTAAACTGTTTTACAGAAATTACATGGAACTTTCAGACAGACAGTGCTACCTAATCGTACCTCAAGTTACGTAAACTGTTTTACAGAAATTACATGGAACTTTCAGACAGACAGTGCTACCTCATCGTACCTCAAGTTACGTAAACCGTTTTACAAAAATTACATGGAACTTTCAGACAGACAGTGCTACCTAATCGTACCTCAAGTTATGTAAACTTTTTTTAAAGAAATTACATGGAACTTTCAGACAGACAGTGCTACCTAATCGTACCTCAAGTTACGTAAACTGTTTTACAGAAATTACTAGGTTCTTTCAGAAAGACAGTGCTACCTCATCGCAACTAAAGTTATAAAAACCGTTTTACAGAAATTACATGGAACTTTCAGACAGACAGTGCTACCTCATCGCAACTAAAGTTATATAAACCGTTTTACAGAAATTACATGGAACTTTTTGTTGAAGTACATGAATACGAGTTAAAGGAACAGGCAAGATATCGTTATATATTCAAATAGGTTTGATAATAATACTGCATTGAAATTGTCAGTAAATGCATCAAAACGTTGTACGTTTGCAATAATATAGGCGTTACAACATAAACCTTGTTTCCTTCAAACGTTATTCATTACAAGTTTTCATAGGCACAATTTGTCTGGAATCGTTATGTAGAAATTTATTTAAGGAAACATATGTATTAAAGAACATTTATTCAAAATCCTTGAAAACAAGACATTTCAAGAAGCAAACAGACAAATATAACTGAGACAAGTTAAATCACCGAAAATGTGTTGTTTCTCTGGCGAATAATGGCGACATCTATCATGCTCTGACACCAAAAGAAGGGATTTACACCCACGCACTTGACATTTCAGCCTATAAAGATCAACATTAACATCCTTTGAAGAAAGATATCAAACCATAATTCTCATAACGTTTCTTTTGGGGATGCTTTCGAAAGGTCATGAGTTCGATAAGGCAAACAAGGTTATTTGATGTTCAGTTTTCTCGTTGACTTTTTATTATCATTTGTCAGAATAATTTTTATGAAATTGTTATGAAATGTTATGAAGTTAAATGATAACAAAAATAAAACATTCGACAACATGATTTTCATTTATCCCAACATTGAAAAAATTACATTCAAAGTTGCTGTGTCGAATTTCCCTTAACTTTTCAGGCTTATTTGAATTATTCAAATATTTCAATAATTCGATTTTAATTATTCTTTATTTTGATAGAAAGGCAAGTATTTCATTTGTACATGTTTAAACATTTTGATAAAGGGGCATTATGTCTTTGAAATTACCCCCGATAAATATTAGTTTATTATGTATTATTTTCAGAGGGTCAAACATCTCAGACCCCAACACGATTATTCGTAGATGTAGAAGGGATGAGCAAGTATGAAGCGAAAACTTCTGGCGGCCTCTTTAATGTGGACACCTCTTAATCATTTGAGATAGGAAAATAGGAATTTTGATGTATTATGTTGAAAGTGACACATGAATCGGTTAACTACTGGCTCTGATGACACGTGATATAACAGGATAACATCCCTTATGATTCATATTTCTCTCCAAAAATATGATTCATAGTTTGTGATTCATATTTGAAATAAATAAACTAGTGGTACTTGAATAGGTATTTGTCCAAGTTTCGCTTTTTTTCGATATATTTTATCTTTGAAAACTTAAATAAATCACTTGTTTAGCATTTTATGAATACAAGATATGTGACACCATTTAAAATGAATTAAATAGTTGACATTCATAAAACACAAACGCTTTAATGTGAGAATAAATAAGATCCTTAAACAATGTATATTGTGTTACAAAGCATCAATTCATTATTATGATTAATTAGACCAATTGAGAATCGATTATTTCTCAAATGCCACACTCTAAAAGCTATTTCGATTTCGTCAGATTTCCAGTTGTCATGAACTTTCTAAAAAGATAACTAAGAGAAAAACTAAATTTTATAGTTATTTGTTCCTGTCCAAGGGACTGATTTTTTACTTGGAATGCCATTACATCATTCATGCATGTGTTTTCAGTTCAGTGACATTGATTGATTTCTTCCTCTGAATACTGCTTTTATTAGTAGGTATTACTCTAAAGTCAATCATAAAATTGTTAATCAAGTTTTCCTAATGTTCTACTGTTTAAAAATACGACTCCCCATTTATCAGTAAAGATATCGAGTTTTTCACAAGCTGAAACATGTATCCTATCCAGTAACCAAGACATTATTTTTAATATAAAATGGTTTTATGTCTGTCAGCAAACGGAAATAATTTTGATCTTTATACGCATGAGGGGGCGTAAATTTCTCTTATTCATGAGAAGTATTGACATTATTCTTCACAACTTGGTGAATCTGTCTCTCAATTAGCAAATATAGGACTTCATCCAATGAATTTGAATTATTGTGAAACGGGCAAAATGAAATGATATTTATCAAATTTAATTATCGAATCTCTCTGGACAATCATTAAACGATTTTAATGAGCTGTGTATTTTTGAAAAAAAAGGAGTTTCGAAGTGCCCATGTTAGGATTGGCAGTTCAAGCCTTTATTCATCACAGGCAATTATAAATGTCGATCAAGTAATACAGTACAATTTAGCTTAATCACTTTATCCTGTTGGAGAGTTAAAAGTTGTCATTATATAAACACAAAATGGGTCGCTAATTGACAAATGACGCACAGTAAGATGACGGGGTGGATACGACGTAACCAATGGGCTGACACAACAGAGAAGTATTGACCAATGAGAGAAGGGAAAACATTGGTTCTGGGTCAGTCTCGGTACCAACATGGCCCTGGAATGTTTTAGGTTTCAAGAAAAATTATGATTTGAGGAATCGGATGATGAGGAGAAACTTAGTTCAACCAATCCACAGGAAAAGAAAGACTCTGCAAATCTGTGACATTCCTACAGGAAAAGGTCGGTGCTGCCGTATTGACCTTTATAATATGCATTGAGTTAAATGACATTCCTCCAACATAAGTGTTCGAAATGCATTTCAACTTGCATGTCTTACATCGCGTGTTTCATTATAGGATTGAGTCACTTCCCTTTGTTTCTTTGATGCTGTGGGAGACGGTCCGTGAGAAAGTATACCAGAACACAAAGGAGAGATCCCCTCTTGCACTTGTGCAAGCGAATTGCGTCACTAACCGACTTATATCATCTAACTTGATCCTAGCAAACGTTGTTGAATAACGAGGAACGACGTTAGAAGGAATGGTACGCATCATAACTTATATATCCTCAGCTTGTGTTTAGAAGCATGACTGCCAAACTTTGGTACCTAAGTATGTGTTAAACTTCGTTTCTGTCCAGAATAATTTTTGCATTTGCTGCCGACCCCCACCACAAGTAAACTAATAGACCAACCTATCTCATTTCATTTTGTATATATGTACAATTGATACAGTAAGGTTATATACTTTGTCTTATTTTTGTCTACGTCACTTATGAGAATTATGAGAAATAAAATCCTGTTCTGTTTTGTTCTGCTATAAAAGCGTACTAAAACATCGAGACACGTAATAACTGTGAAACATATTAAATCTATTAAATGTGGAATAAGAAGGAGTACGAGAAGGTAAACGATTAGATGATGGACTGATTCCTTCATCCATACACTGTGATACTCATATATTTATAAGCACAAATCGTGATATGTTTGGAATGTACGCGACAAATTTTTCAAGACATAATGGACCTAGACCATCGTGCTTGCATATGGTATTCTCGAGCCGAGTTATACTCGTAGTGTGAAGTCTTGATTGCACTGTTGCAAGTTTTTTATTTCTTAAACATATCCCAATTAACTCCGGTATATGCAAAATATATTTTCATCATCACACCACATGAAACACATTAAACCATTACATTTCTCCATCCGATTATCGTGCAATAAGGTCTCATTTATCAGAGGACAATAGATTGTCTTGGAATTGGTCACAAACTAACTTCATGTTCCTGAGTTTTATTTTATTCCCCTACGAAAACATGCTACGGGGCTTTAACCCTTACCTTGTATGACTCTGAATATTATATACTAGTCTTGCATACATGGGCCAAATATGCCCGGATACAATATTTCTTGTTTCTTTAGATAATCAAAGGTCCAATATTTCAGCCAGTCATCAGTATAAGTCATGAAATAGCTCAGAAGAATCCTCCATACTAAAGGGTTAGTTATTTTGTTATTGTTTTGATAAAACTTTAATGATTTGCAAGATTTACTAGTCGAACTCTGATTTAAAGAATTTCAAATTTCAAAGACATTACTCCTCCATATTTAACTAAATATATGTATGCACAACTTGTAGCAAGTAAAAAACTACTAGAGTAAGTGCACTGTTGAATCAACTGAAACATTTTGTTCCAGGGTGTGCAGCCTTCTCTAAACAGGACACAATACAGATGCCCTTGCTGATTAAATACAAACTCACAAATCTCACAAATAATACAGAAAGACTCTCGATGTGTCCAAACGAAATACGGGAGAAAGTATCAGAAGATGATAGACCATGTTGTTTTATGGCAATGAACAAATCTAGCGAAAGAAACTGTTTGATACTTTTATTTTATTTGATAAAAAATACACAAATAATACATAAAGACTCTCGATGTGTCCAAACGAAATACGGGAGAAAGTATCAGAAGATGATAGACCATGTTGTTTTATGGCAATGAACAAATCTAGCGAAAGAAACTGTTTGATACTTTTATTTTCTTTAATAAAAAATTCACAAATAATACATAAAGACTCTCGATGTGTCCAAACGAAATACGGGAGAAAGTATCAGAAGATGATAGACCATGTTGTTTTATGGCAATGACCAATTCTATGAAGAAACTAACTGTTTCATATTCGTGACACATCGTAAGAAGACTTTATACTGAGAAGTAAAATAAGTCCTTCGTGTACACCGCTTCTACTGACACACTAACCTCGTTCATTTACTTCCGGTATGAATATTTGAGTCATTCGGGTCTGCTTACATGATTTTCACATAACAACAAAGATACTAGTTGGTACCTAATAACCTCACATACTACACCGACAAAGCCAACTATCAAAACTTATCAAACTTTGATTTCGTTTCAGTTCAGATCTATAATTAAAAGTAAATCTGATATGTCATATATATTAAATTACTACATATGGCAACCTAATAAACCCGCTTGCTTACCATTGTCACAACTTATTATCTAATGTTAGGATATTTGCAAAGGAGGAAGAAAGAAAACTGCATTTGATGACTTCATTAAACATCATTTGAGGTAATGTTTAACTAGTTCGTCTGTAAAATCTAAAATATTATTTGATCAAGATCACTCACTTTTCTCGTAAAAGTGACGAGAAACAGTCCTTTGATTAACATGGACATTTGTACATTAACCATCGGCCTACCAATTTTCAACAAAGACAAACAAAGTCTTTAATTAACCATCGGCCTACCAATTATCAACAAAGATAAACAAAATCTTTAAAAAAGGATTACATTGAAAGTTAATTAGTGCTTCAAACTAACTTTGTTTGTTGAATATTGTTATAAAACATATCAAATTTTAAATAAGAAAACAATAAATCTATCAGACGTATTCTAACAAGATACAATCCGGACTTCGTGAACACCATTATATGCAAATACTACATTTAGACAGCAGTAACGATTCTCCAATGAAATATGAAACAGATATTTTTTTATCAATGACAAGTTGTATTAAAAAATCAATACTGTTTGGAAAATTGTCACAAAAGCTTTTATTCACGTCTTTACACGTGGGCTATTTACACGTGCGTGGCATGACGTGTTCAGTTCGAGTCAGACTTACACAAAAAACGAACGACATTGTCATTGTAATCTTGCATTTGTATCGCATTATGACAAAGTTTCAGTTTTCTTCAACGTTATCGAATATAACGTGTCTCGTTTGTTTTTCATATTGATGCAACATTAACGGGTAAAAATACGACATGACAAATTTGATTAGCTAAAATTACTTTATTTCGGAACAACTGTTACATTTGCAATTTCAATATCGAGAGTTTTTTTCTTCATATTGAGTAATATTATTCACTCCTTTCACAGCAAATTAAAAATTATACTTCTAAAGCAAATTATTGAATCGAAAGGAATAGGTGAGGTGAGGTGATTCAGGGTTTAACGCCGCTTTCAAGCATATTTCACTTTAATCGCAGCTGCTAATATCTTTGTAGGGAGACAGCCTGCAAAACTAGAGAACTAGAGAACCATTGGTGGTACAGCACTGAAATTCAGTGGAGCATTGCACTCACATTGAAGAATTAAGTCCCTTTAGGAAGAAGAAATATCTGTATTTGGAATAGTCATAGTGAAGGATTAGTTTATAGACCCGTTTCACCAGTTCATTATCTTTGATATTTCGTTATAATGTTTAAAAGCGTGACACAAATTAACAATCAAAGCAATTTGTTTTTAAATTTGTCATTTTCCATAAATATCAATGCTGAATAATACGATTGACGTCATGGTTCCTATTTTCTTCCCGATCCATGCTATGGTTGAGGTTTGATTATTTTAAAACTTAGAAAGTAAATTAGGGTGTTTTTCTTATACAGATAACAAATCTCACCATAGTATCTTCTGATGTTACAAATGCCCAAGGTTTGCCGAGCAGATTATTATTTGTATAGACCAGTCTTGATAATATTTGAGCAAGTAAATCATTTGTTTTAAATTAGAAAATTCTGCATGCATAATAATTATTTACTAAATCCAATATTTGATATCTCTTTAGCAAAGCACAGTACTTAGTTTAGAAGCTTTTTTCAGGTGATACTTTGGTGACTCTTATTTAACATGAATACTATAGTGTCATACTATTCGATCACTGGTACATGTACTGGTACACAAATAACATGGTACTGACATTAAGTGATACTTCAATGCATCATTAGTATTCTGGTACTGGGAAATAGTAACATCTTCTATCAAGCGTAGACAGGCTGTCTGCAGTCGCGTATCTATCCTGACACGGAGGAAATGTTACGTCACAGCATTCTTCACGAGTTCAATTCTTAATGAATAAGTCATATTCTGCCTTAAATTATGAACTTGATATTTTTGCCTTCATAGATATTAAGGGTGCGGGTTCGAATCTCGCATTGAACTCGTCGCTACATTAAATACCACTGTTCACTATTTAAAATGCATGTTATAACATTGCATAATTCATACATTCAAAAAAATTAACTACCGTTCAAATGCAAATGCAAACAGTGAGACATCAACGAGAGCTGATTCACCGCTCAAGGTGGCAAAATGTATACACCTGTTTTACCGCTAGTCATGTAGATGTTTGATAGACAGGTAAATGTCGTAGGTGTATATATACCTGTTCACATTTCATTTACAGAAGTTGGCGTTTCCAAATTTCGCTACGTAGTTTCTGTGATTCATATTCGAATGACAAGACTTAGGAACAAAGGAAAATGACGTCACATTGCTTTGACCTAGATTACTGGGGCTTCCCCTCGTGTGACAATAATAGAATTTCCTTATAAGGGATATGTCAATCCGTACTTAATACGATTTTATTATATACTTTTTGAGCGAAGAGAAGTCATTTCATTTGAAGGGATAGTCAAGAGTGGACAGCCTCTCGAGTCACACAGGGCTGAATGGACGCTCATGTTCACTACGTATTATATACACTTGGCCACGAGGAAGCGGGAAACGAGCCCTACAGTAGCAGCCGACAAGCAATAACGAACGCTTCCCTCACCCATAGAGACCGGTTGGACACTCGCTAGTCCTCGCGGAAAACACTCACTACAGCTGTCCCGATTGCGCTAAAACTACTTTATTTCTTCAGTTGGACCGCCGAGAAAATTACATAGGCAGTTATCTGAATTATTTAGCGATCGCGAGCAGGTCTCGCCTCTAACACCAGTGAGAGAGAGACGAGAAGAGAGAGAACAGAGCTCGCGGAGCTGCAGTGAGTAGCAGACTGAAGACAGCTCCGCACTCAGTTCACAGGCCGCATCACAGCTGACAGATTGACCGGCTCACTTACAGACCGACGTCTCTGGATCTACTTCACGTCCTTGTCTCTCTATCCACCCTGTTCGGAGTTGAGGACGTACACCACGGTTCCAGGGTGCCTATTGCTTCATCTACGGGCGTAGGGGAGGGGAGTGTTATAACCCGTGATATCCCTCCCCACAGCTTCTTCTCAACACCAGTCACGGGTGGAACTTCGACTACGACGGCATCTGGAGTGTAGGTTGTCGTCATGGACGCTACACGATGGACCGTGCTCCTGACAGTGTGTGTAATGTCTCCCAGTATTTCGGATACAGCCAAGCGTCCTGTAACCACCAGTTCAGACGGAATGGTAAGTACCTAATACTCCCTACCTCTACTGTAGTTAGCGCCGGTATGTAAACACCTGAACGATATTGCATTGCAGAGTCCACGCTATCGCCGCAATTATTTATCGACTAACGGTAAAACAAAAATAAGACCGTTAAATTTAACGCACTGCCAGAATTGAACACAAACCAGATTCATGCCTGATGTGCAGAGGGCCAACACATGTGCAAGATCGTGGAGAAGTCGTTAATGAGTGCACATGATGATGTTCATAATTGTTCTAAGCGAACTCAGCTGACTTTTCTTACGGACACATTAGTACATAATTTATGACCAGTAAAGGTTAAATACATCTTGTTTACCTATGAATTATAAATGACAAGTTCACAATGCAAATTAACATGGCATGAACAATCTCAAAACAGATTTGCAATGGTTTAAAGGTAAACTGTATGTATAGGTAGAATATGAGTGTCATGTATATGTGTGTTCGTTGGTTACTGAAATAGGCAACATTAGAGCATAGTTCATTGGTTAAACACAATGAAAGGAACATTCACAAACAAATCACTGTTCGATTAGTCAAATTAACACATTTCAACCTTCTGCAAGTTCAGGTTAGTTTGAGATAATATTCAAGTTTCTTATGTTTCATTAGCTTTGATACTGGGATGACATTGGGTCTTAGCGATAATTGAAGTATCCTGCCTGCACCAACGCTCGCCGTGTATGACTAAAGTTATTCAGAGCAGTCACGGTGCAGTTATGTAATATAGATAAGCATACTACTATTAATATTACATATATTTATTGAATAATGGCGATTTTTACATGGACCAATAACGCACCAAACCAATATGAAAGTTGAACGTACGATGCCGTTTGATTCAAATAAAAGGTGCTTTTTAAATGTCACATGCTACGTCAAGTGGTCATATATATCGCAGTGATTATATGTATATATGCCAAATACCTGATTCTTTCATTTCCTTTATCTGTCTTCTTAACATAACAGTTATAGATGTATCCAGAACGTGTTTACATCAAGTCTTGCATATCTTCATCTGTGTTTAGTTCAACGTTATCATGAACTATGATCTCGAGCTATGAAAGGCATGAACTATGATCTCGAGGTATGAAAGGCATGAACCGTGATCTCGAGCTATGAAAGGCATGAACTATGATCTCGAGGTATGAAAGGCATAAACTATGATCTCGAGGTATGACAAGCATGAACTGATAGCGGTATAAGTGACAGCAGTACTTAACACCTAAATCAAATATATTGGTCGTATATTTCAACGTCAAGTAAAAACGATGATGTGTATGTGTGAAGGATATTAATTGATAAGGACAAAAACCCGAGAGCGATGAGACTGTGATGATTAAACGTCGAACTAAGTTCATTCGAGTAACCACCGACTTCCCGGAGAGTTTCCACACCACACAACGAGCACCTGTCGTTTCTACCATCAGTTCCTGCATATTTAATTACGACGTGTACATAAGTGATATGTCCGCTCCTGTGTCCGTAGGAAAGCAGTAGCTCTCTCTGCATCATTTTACTTTCTTAAGCGGTAATGGTCCTTCTGGTTGAGCTGACAAATGATTGTATAGAGTCGTGTTTACAATGCTTCTATTCAATTAGGTATAAAGTATTAGTGCAATAGAACTGGAGCGTCTCGTTTAAATACTTCGTGGTTGGCCATATCCTTAAAGAATAACATGGAGAAATTTCTTGCTACTTTAGTGATGGTTAACGGTTAAATGTGTAATGTGAATAATTCACGTTTCAATAATTATATGTGATACAAGTATCCCTCGCGGATTTACTGTCACAGCTTTGAAATAGCATGACTGACATGATGATCCGTGATCCACAGACCACTTTAGAGGCACCAGTGCACAGCAATCTTTCGTATATACGTACAACGGATGCACAGGTCATTCATATCTATATATATATTACTAGCAAACCGCACTCAGGCGATCAACTTTGTAAGTTTTTTTAAACAAATATGTTCCTAATTAGGTTATGAATTTGATTTTGAAAGACCGGAAGTATTCAATGCAACATCCGAATGAACTACGATATCGGAAACATTCAATTTTTTCTTACAACCAGAGGAGTGAAAAAGGCAGCCGCTGTCTGATCCAATAACAATGCTTATACTACATTTTAAAATCGGTTAAGTTACAAGATTGCTTTAAAACAATATGTCATTTTGTTTTCAAGTAAGAGTTTAGGTAAATTCAAAAGCTGCGCACATTACTAGTTCAGCCGTTTTCAACTGTCCATATTTTTTCCATTTTGTGCACAAATGACCACAGATTTGTTATGTCTCTAAGCCGACCTAGGCCGTCTTACCTTTTTCATTGTTGATAACAGGTCAGTTGTTAATAATTATGTGTGTTTCATTGCATAGATAGAAAACTATATCCTCATATGCCTTAAAATAGCTAACTTGAACCAAAAAGGCGTGCTATAGTGCCTTTAACGACCAAAGCGATACCTGTATGTCGAGTATTGAATACACACCTACTGTGAAATGCAAGTTATATAGCCTGAATCATAACCAGGAGTGGATCTGTACAAAGTGACAAAATAATTTTATTTCCGCCATTCAAAACACGAAGCATTAACTCTTAGCAAATACACCATATTTGTACAGTTTAAATCCTGTTAATCTGGTGATTCTGATATTCAACAATACGCACCCACTGCTCTTTTGTCTAAGCTGTGAAATTTTAAACAGTAGGTTGTTCGAATTCATTACCAAACAAGGACATACCTTTGAGCTTTCGAATCACATGCACCCTACAGAGTATGACACGATTCAATTAGAATTTATTTCTTGGTCTCACCATGACTTCCTCTATCATTTGAATAATTTCATTTCATTTTCAAGGAGAATCGTTCATTACAAGTCATAATGTTACAGGTGTTTTGAAAGACGAGTGGTTAAGGAAGAGTAAAAATCTTTTTTTAGAAAAATAAAAGTATTTCAAGAAATTGAAAATAAATGTTACCAATTGCTAGACAATGTTTATTTAGATCTATAGAAGCAGTTGTATATAGAACAAATTGTGCTACTGTCCCTTTAAACCCGCACTCCTTCATCCGGGATGAAGATTTTCTATTGCCTTGTGAGAAGCCACAGACCAAATTATAGTTGACATTCTGATGACAAATAAGAGATAAGAAGATAAGTTGTTTATTAGGCTGGGTCTCTTAGCTGACATTCTCTATACACAGTTCTTTTCCTGTATATGTAAGCAAACAGGACAGGGTTTTAGCATAGACATCGATGAAACAACAAGGAAAACAATTTTGAAGACACTTGCTAATTAATCTGATTTAACAGAGAACAATTGTTTGAAGCTTAAACCATAAAGTTTTTAGCTTTTTGGCCATGTGTTCCTCAACCCATGCGCTCAGTGGTCTCAGCTAATAGCCATGCGGCGAGTGACACACTAAATGTATGTGACAGTATAACACGCCTTATCAGGAACTGAAGGATAAACAGAGGTTTTAGCCAAGTATATTGATGTTAAAGAAACTAGCTGCTGACAACTTCCTAAATAGCCGTGAGTGCGGGTTTAAGGCGTCCCCTTTAAGGCATAATTCTACAATTGCATGAAGCAACCATTGAAGAAGCCTTAGATTCACTATTTACCATAGTAATCGTGTTGACTGCGTAACTTCTGTACTACTGAGGCCTGGTTACCGAAATGAATCGTGTGTATTCATAACTAAGTATCAGAAAATTGAAAAACCTTGGTTCAATTGGTATTTTCATTTAATGCCCTGGTAAAAATCATATCAATAATCTTTGATCAAGAAAACTAAGAGCGACCATCATCGACTTCGACAAAGGTCTTTGCTATTCAAACTTATTCTACCAATTATCATATTTGGTAAAACACTTTATTTATTTGATAGTACAATAGATCCGTCATGGGAAAATATGTTTATGCTATCTCAAAGTCTTTAAAGGCAAATGTACCTAATTTGTTCAGTCAGTCGTATTCATTCACAAAGAAGAAACACATATAATCACTTTTATTATTTTTCACAAGGGATGTGTGATGTTTCGAAGAACCTCTGTTTATGTAATGATATACATAATGGCGTGAGTGGTTAATTCTCAACTGAGGTTATTGAAGTACAGGTTATTTTCAAAAATAAAATATTCGTCGCAGTCAATTAGCCTTATCGTATTGGGTCACCAAAACAACTGTAAAAACAAAACCATCTTTCTCTCTAGAGTGAATTGTCAGCTTAGTTCTCGCTGAAGCCGATATCTCCTGCAATTTAGACGGGAAAGGGAGTAAAGAGACTCTTTATTTAAGCATGATAGCCCGAGGTCCGTTTCCACCACGTGGTAAATGTTTATTAGATGTATGAGGTGTATTAAAGCTTTAAAGCATGGACTCTTTCAATGGTAAGAATGTGACGTTTGCGTGGTGTTTTAGAACCAACTAGTTACATGTTGGCATATCTATAGAAGGGTTCTACACATTTTTTGTATTCCTATCTTTGCTGCACAAAACGTACATTGATGAATATACATGTACTCATATTTGTAAAGAAGGCTGGTAATGGTTTTGACGTGTTTATAACCTATACATGTATATGAACAGCTGATATGTTAAGGAGTAATATCTTATGCATGGTGTATTATGATCTGATTTCTCAACATGGTATTATATAAAAGGCCGTTTTCATTTGTTTTGCTGTTCAGTGTGGTATGATCTTGATGCGATTAATACATTCAATGGATTAGCTGTTCAAATGTATTGTAATATATGTATGTGTATACAAGATTTTCATGGGTTTTTTTTCAAAAATAATGTAAATATCTTAACGCCTGAATAATGTGTTCATGGTTTTTCTGATCGAAAATGGTAATGTCTTTACAAATATGATGTATCTTCATACTATTTCATCTCAACATTAGGGGGATATTTATAACGGGATAAAAACGCATATCAGTGAACTGGCATAGAATAAAGAGCATAACAACGTGATACGTTTCACATGTGTAACACCGACTGATGTTATCATGTATATCAATATGCGGTTATCCGGCAGAGTCTATAGTTACACTTGAAGTGACCCTTACATGTAAATACATACCGACTGGGCATATGTTGGCCAGAAACAGCATGCTTATAGGACGTTAACCTAGTAATAGCTTAGCTTTGCTGCAATGAATTTTATGAACATACGACCTAACACTATGACAGCTATTTGAGGGTTTTATATGTTCTTAGGAAAATTAATATGCAAGGAATTTACTTTGGTATATGTGAAACAAAATATTGATATATTTTAGGTGACACTTCTGCTAGTATACAATTTTATCTACTTTTCTGTCGCTCTTTGATTGATTTGGCAACACAAAAGAAACAGAAACCAATAGTCTGCAAAGAATGCTTCAAGCCAACCCTCACGGCTTTGCTTATACTAATGTTAGTGTTTTCTCTTTTATATCTTGCATCACTAAGAGAAATAGAGGATATTATATATGTGTTCATGACATTATATATTAATATTTCCCGAGCGAGAACGAGGGAGTTATTGAAATTAAGGTACGAGTGTTGTAACGAAAGTTTGTTCATGGACACGAATATATTATTCTATTTATTGCCGAAGTCGAGAAATCAAAGAAACGAATCAAAATCAACATTCCAGTATAGACATAGGCGCATTTGGAACACAGCGTCATCGGCAAACTGTGACATCAAAGCATTGTTTTTGACGTGACGTCACAATGAAAAAGTGATATTTTGCCCGAGGTAATCGTATCATAAATATGAACCCCGATATGATTGCCCTCGTTGGTAAGAATAAGAAGTTATGAAACGTATTCTCCTTGAAGAATCAACCAACCCAAATGTTTTAAAGCTAGTTGAACGTTTTGGTGGTAGTTGTATAAAGATGGATTTAAATCAGAAATGCAAGCGTCATCATTATAGAAATCCCATTCAGGCAGACAAGGTAGGGGATGTATGAATTCTGATTGAGGAAAAGAGGCGACTAATCATATTGTACTTTAAGCAAGAGTATGCAATGAAATATGCGTGAAACTTTAACCTTTTGCAATATGGGTAAGGAATGAGGATGATTTACATGTAATACTAAACATCTCAGAAATGAAGTATATATGTTGAAGAGCGCCAGACTATTTAAATAAAGCCTTTAATTAGTCACGGTCCTCATTCAACAATTGGCCAACTCAATAAACAAAGGCTAAATCACATTGATTAATGTAAGTTAATATAAATCAAAGAATACAATTGGATGTACAAATCGAATGTGAATACTCGCTCACTAAGAAAGATTTGAGGAGTGGGAGCATAAAGAATCTCGAGACACGTTGTTATCCTACTAACACGTGTAACCTACATCTACCGGCAAGCTCTTGCTAATGTAATTGGATTGTTGTGGGTTACGGCTCTCTCCATCATCGTCCCCTGTCTGTTAACGTCAACATCATCATCCTTATAGACTAGTAGGATTGGAAACACTTGCCTCGTAGACTCCATAACACAACCATTTCTCCTCCGTAGTCTGCTACCATTCTACCAAAGCAGCAATCATTACTTCTGCTTTTCTACTACTTCTACTAATGATACTGTTTCTCTTACAACCATTCATATTATTAATCATATTCTACTCCTTTCTTTATACTGTTGTTTCTACTACTACTTCTACTGCTTCTCTTTTACATTTACTTCTTCTATTACAACTACTACTTCTACAACTACTATTGCTACTACTATAACTACTTCTGCTACTGCTATCACTACTTATTTTTCTGTTGCTGCTACTACTTTTCTTCAGTTACTATTACAACTGCTACTACTGCATCTGCATCTACTACCACTGCTGCTACTACTACTACTACTACTACTACTACTACTACAACTACAACTACTACTACTACTACAACTACTACTACTACTACTACTATCACTACTGTTACTGCTTCACCTTCTTCTGCTCCTGAGATTGCTCCTGCTGCTGCGGCTACCTACCATTTCTTTCAACTTTGTGATTCTAACGATGCAATTATTATGACGATGGATATACTTTTAATTGTCTATCTTTTGATAATAATTTGATGGATAAACAGTTACAAACACTCACAACCAACAAATGCTTTAATGCTCCTAAATGCTCATCGTAATCCCATGTCAGTGAACAGTTATCATAAAATCTAAAAGTGATCAAATCGTGTTTATGATTGGTACCTGATTTTTGATGTACAACTTACGTACTTAGTGATGACACCTTTCTACAATTTCTTGTTTCTTGTCTATACTGCTACTATACTGATAACTATAGCTACTTGTTTCTTCTGTGGATAATCGTTCTACGGCTATCACTTCCTTCCTTCCTTCTAAATCTAATACTGTTTCTCTACCACAACAACTACTCTCATTATTTCTACTTTTGATGCTGTACTTACCACTGCTGTCAAGTTAACAATGTTATATATAAGAGTGTTTATATCTACCTATTATAGTATTTCCAACAAGATTTCCCTGTATTATTGGTTTAGTTGTCAGATCTATCGGATTTTTCACGATCTGCAAATCAAATATACGTCAAACCTAAACCACAATTTGATTACAGCCTAGCAGTCGTGGCGACACTGGTCTAATGTTTTTCGTGCGAGTCCGTCAATGTAACAAGCATTTTCAAATGGACAGAAGACCATTTTTCCTACCCTGAATTGTTAAAAGACAGGTTTTGATATTTTCTTTACTTAATTTCATTCATTAATTCAGAATTCAAAATTGAAAGAGATCAGATGTACGCAAATAGGTAAATAGTCTGTCTAAAATTACCTCCCAATTTAAAAAATCATGCGAAATGGTTCAGAATATCTTTCATTCCACTTTACCAACCGCCTTCGAGAATTCATAGATCACTTAAGATTGTCCCATTGGGCGTTGCCATATTATACTTCCTAATTGTATATATCTTCATGGAGATCTACCCGTAAGTATCTATCTACGTGTAAGGCTAGCAGCCTGTGTTATTCAATCTGTAGTTAACCATCATGTCTTGCACTTCTATCTGTCTGGCTGACAGACTTTGTAATTCACTCTGTGGAACGCCAACTTCGAAGAAAGTTTCTTCATCAAGCTGTAACGCACAGCGATGGTTTTAGTGGAATGATGTCCCAGTACCCTCACCGCTAGAACCAAATCTCCTGGACCATTTACGATATTCAGTAGCCAAATTAGAATCAAGAACATCTAGGTTTTCTCAGGGTTTCAGGGTTATCATGTCTTCAAATTATTAAAAGGAAACAGTTGGTTTGTATTAGATAGTGAAAATGAGCCTTTAAATAATAATCATTTCCAATTCAATATCACTAAACTTTATTTCAAAGAGATTATCATGTTTTTGCTAAAATGTGACATTATGTTGATTTTTCAAGAGGTAATAATGTTTCGGATATGAATGACATTGGTTATTATGTTTCGGATATGAATGACATTTAATTGTTTCGAAGGGATTACCATGATATTTTGTTGATTTCTAATAGATTATCACGTTTCGTCTAAGAATGACATTATGATGAAATAGGGGAGTTTGTCATGTTTTGACTACGAGTGACATTATGACGGACTCAAGGAGGGCCTCGTGGTTCGAGTAAAACTCTTATATAGGTTCTAACCATGGTTTGCTTAAAATTGATATCATCATGCATTTCAATGGGTTATCATATTCGGTAAGGCACGGCATTATAAACTCGAGTGAATAGGAGTGAATAATGAACAAAGAACGGCAAAACAGGCTTTGTAAGTTTGTGTTCAGACAACATATGTTAGTCCTCGTCTTTGAGGGTGTAAACAGTGGCACATTCTACACACAGGTTCATTAGCGACTTGAAACCCACGCAATGTTTTCCAAACAGAATGCCATTCCTCTCATAGCAGTTCAGATACTAAGATGTTTGGTATGGAGCAGTGTGGTTGGTATCGTTATTTAACAGTTTCGAAAAGCTTGTAGAATAACGCAACTTCTGATAAAAACTTACCAGACAGTATGTTATGATTTTGTCATATGGCAACAATTATATTTCTATATTTATCATATTTTAGGTTGGCTTGTGAAAACATGCATTGAGTAACTTGTCAAAAGATTTATATCTTGTAAACGTTATTCAAGTGTTATATTTGTCGATAGTAATTTATAGTTTAGTTTGTGAATTAATAGTTATAGTCATGATTTATTGGATGCAATAAAGTCTCAATTGACCAATACAGTTTGGACCATTCGTGTACCAACCAATCAAACAAAGTTCGCCTTAACAATAGCTTTTATATAAAGTAAACAATTGGACAATTTAGGTTAATTTCGCCACAAGAGCATTCACGTGCAGTTAAACTTCGCTGGAAGCTTACCTAAACACAATGCCCTATTCAGCTATGCGGTTATTTCGCCTCTCCAGAGACAAAACATGAAGACTGACTATCGATAACTCCTGCAAGCTAATGATTTCTCCCCATTGTGACGTAACAATGCCTCATTGATTGGCATGGAACCTAAACTAAAACATCTCCGCCAGCAGGTTTAAATCTGATTATCCTGTGGTTGGAGTTCTTCCACTCGTGTGAAGTCAGAACTCTCATGAAATCTGTTCCGTCTTGAAACGAAACTTGAAAGCATGTCTCTTGATGAGTGACACGTGAAGATTTCCTCAGATTCAGAACCACGACAACCCATTACTCCTATCCTTTATAAACACATCTTCAATCTGATACTGAACCAAATCAACGAGGACTTTTCAGTTTTCAAAGGACTATGAAATGTACATGATTACGAAATATATACATTCATTGAGACAACCCTCACAGTAACCAACACTTTTGCAATACAATTATTGTTTTCCTCAAATTAACGAAGATAAATTTCAATATAAAATCAGGAATGCAGATACAAAGTGAAAATAATTGGAAAATCTGGCTTTAGATTTAGGTTTATTAACCAAAGAGCCCCAATGTCAATCTCTTATCTTTACCATGCCCCAATAAGCAATTTCAGCCTCTCGATAATTCATAGAAACATGAGGCATAGTTTAAAGATTCCATGATATACAGAACACATTAACTCATTTTCTAAACTCATTATTCTAATTATCTAATAATTCCACACGTTTTCAGCCAAGAACAATTTCGTTTAAACAAAAACGTTGCGTTTCGTTGTCTAATTCAGCTATTAAAATCTTCATATCGGTGTTCACACCACTCCAGGTTCTGCCTCCTGCCTGATGGAATACTGTGGGTCGTCGCTGCTACATTGTGTTTACATCAACTGCCCAGAAAATCAATGGGTAGATCTACGTGCGTCCTGCTCGTCTTAATCCCATAGAGAATGTCAGCTTTGCAGCTCTCTCTTTAACCCCCTGGCATTCAATGGACTGAAGTATGTGATCATACGGTGCTATTGGAACTCAAGTGGTTAAAGCTTTCTATGTCTAGATCTGTAGAGATCTATGCTTCAGGGCAGCTCGGTGGCTCTGCTCTTGGGAATTAGACACAGTGAACGTATTCTGAAGTCAGGTCCAGTTCTAAAGGGCTGCAGGTTGCATGGCCCACTTACATATTTTACTTATATTTAGATGGTTTCAACACCATATCTTCCTATTTGGTCCTATCTTCGTAACCCCTAACCCATACATTTGGTAACAATAATTCTTCTGGTTAGGTTAAAGGCTGGCATGGTTCACTGAGATATTTCACTTTGACCTATATCTACATGTCCAATTACATACGTAACTGAAAATCGTTATTATTTAGTGGATATGTGCAATGTATGTTATGATAAATTTTGAACCTTAACGTTGTTCCGCGTATAACATGATTCAAACTTTGATTATGTATGTCTATACTAACTCAATGACCCGATGATGCATTTTGTTGGGAGGTAATCTCAAGGTAATCTATAGTACAATGGAAATACCAAATAAACCACTTAATAACAAAGAGTTCAATCTATTCTTGTTACCACATTTGATATGATCCTTATTTGAGGGATATTTGTTTTCATATTTTGATTTGTACTCTTACGTTTCAATGGCAAACATCAGTATCATCATCGAATTCGTTTGAAAATAATTTTACTCTAACAATGGTGGTATATACCATCATTTGGTTATGTTCTGGTCGCAATACAATGGTGGCAATTTGGAAAAGATTAGGGAGATTTAGATAGGTTGTACATAAGTGAAAGCTGTAATTTGTATATTACTGATACCTGGTAATCGTTATTTCACAACATAATTCAAAGCTGCACTAAGTGTAGTATATGCACGACGCTCTAAAGGCTGGTACATAGCTGAAGAGATAGCATCTATAGTGAATAGGAAATTAGAACCGGAAATGTTTGACGTTAATGTATGTTTTAAAATACCTTTACAATTCAATAGCAAATGCTAGTGACTGGACAGAAGCTGGAATTCGTGAAATCTATGCCGCAATTTAAGATGCTGCGTGGTAGGCACTAAAACGTGAAATCTATGCTGTAATCCAACCCATCACTAAAGCCTACTTTGATGTAGAAGATCTAATGGTGGTGTTGCCACGATGCTGTCTTCAGAGTCACGTGTATGACGCCTATTGCTTGCCAACAATGGTTCATTATTTTCCGAGTTCACCTGGTTGGCGACTTGACTCGAGGGAAATGGCTTGGTTGAACACTTCCACTAGTCCACAAGCCACAAGTACAACAACATACTTCATTTATTGAATAATAGATTATGCTTCTTCAGTACCAAAAGGTCACGCTCAAAGAAACACGATAGTATTAGAAATGTAAAATTTGGTAAAGCTTAATGTTTATCGGCTGAACCGCTAGGTGTGGTAGGAGATTGAAATGCTTGGTCCGTCAGCCTTTCTGAATTTGAACGTATCCTCAAATGTTTTATGTGATTTATCATACAGCGCCATTAGCTGAAGATGATAAAAATCTTCTTGCTTTTTACGAGTCTTCCTATATTGTCGAGAAGGAAATTACAGGGAAGTCATGGGGAAAAACAATCCCAGCACAAAATCCCAGAGTTTACATCAATAAACTTTTACAAGGTAATTTATCTGTTTAATTGGCCATGTACGTGGGTAAAATAATGGAGCATTTGATTATTGGAGCCGAACCAAGTAAAGATCTCTTTTAACAAGCTATGGCGTTATTCACTTGAATTTTTTAATGCTTCGTTATCGACTGCATCAATCATACGAGGTTTCATAAAGTGCCTTGGAACGGTTTTTGGATGCTATCTAACTACGTGTATTGCCTGTATCAGGGGATATACAACGGAACGGCCAGACCGTGAACCTCCTACAGGGACTGACTGAGAAGGGGTTCACCTACAGTTCATGAGCAAAAGGAACTACCTGGTATTTAATTCATCTACAATATGCCCCAAGGGACAAGACCTTTGGTTCCCTGGGACTTTGGTTTTGTTCCATTTCGACCAAGGCAAGCCCGTCGAGTTCAAACCTTTAGAAAGTAATCATTGAGTGGCCTTCTCTGACCGCTTCTGGCCTCTTGAGGGGAGACCAATTCTGTGCTTCAAGAAAGCTTGTTCTTTGCATCTTGTCAATCTTCATTTCGTTGATCACCCAGACGAACTTGTAGGGGTTTAGCGATAGAGCAAATCGTTTGTGTAACGATACTACTTTATCGATAGTAATGTGTTTTAATTATCGGTTTTGTCGATACTATCGATATTTTAATAGCTCAGTCAATTAAGATAGTATATGGATCTTGAAGTGATATTTACTAACCAGGTAACAACTTTAGCTTTTAGATTTGAAAAAATAGATAGAAAAATGGGACAGATCACCGATAGATCGATGATTCAACCGGATGTGGCAAGAATCATCCTTTTTTATGTAAGCATAGGGAATAATAACTTTCACGAAACGTAACCTTTAAAGCTAGCCCATATTCATCATATTGCTCAACTTAAATAAATGCCTACTAATTCATTATCTTGCCCTTACAACGATGTTGAGATCAAATTTAGTGTAGTTTTATTAGGACTATTCCACTTTACATAATAGGATTATATGGAAATTCTGAAATAGCAAGGTCACTTTTCCATCTCAACATTATTGATTACCTTTAATTTAACCCACAGGTAGTTTGCTCTTCACAACTACCCCATGTGTTGATCAAACAAATTGCAATCTATTAACTGTCAACCTTCTACGGTGGTGGTAACCTAGAACTACTGTTTAGTAACTATGAAGTACTGTTGCCTCTACAAATTTACCCATTACAGAATGTCTATAAGTTATGATAACCTAGAATTACCATTTAAAACTAGCCTGAAGCAAGGGGATTAGATACTTACACGCTATAGGCCACAGATAGAAATGAAGCTCCAAATATGTTTTCCATTCCTGACAGCAAGGTCGAGAAATTAAAAAACAAAACTTATTAAGCCGTGCCTACTTACGAGCCTACCAGGTTTAATTCGAGTAACGAAGTCTTGAAATTATACAAAAGGCCTTCTCCACAGTGTTGAGGCGAACCAGAACCTCAGTGCTACATTCATTGATCAGACCATTCTCCTGAACAGCATCATGGGACATCCATTGGCCATTACATCGCCATCAGAATTCCTCTGTTGACTTTCTGTAATACAAAACCTTTCAAGTACTCTTGCCTCGCCGGCGTTTTGGTCTGGGGGAGGCGTAATGAGAAACCGATCGTAATGGAACTCGCTCCTGGAATTACACATGATTTGCTGGACAAAAAGCAACCCCAGATATCGCTCCTGTCTAATCTCTCTCAGCCATTGAAAAAAGGGGAAGTTATTGTGTACGTCATTATATAAGTCACATGGGAGATCTACACGTGTCAAAATATTTTGAAATGAATGGAAATAACGCAGGAAGATACGCGTCGATAGATAGTACTCGATTTGATTCATTGTCCAACCAAGCAATGAAGAATTTTTAGATAGACGTATAACAACATTTTTACCTTTTTAAAAACTTTTTAACTATATTTCATTGCCAAATATTCATAACATTCATATTTCGACCATTAATGTTAATTGGAAAAGCACATGTTTTGCAATTATAGTCTAATGTGCACATATTTTAGACAACATTCCAGTAGAAATATCTTCCTTTTTTTAATGATCTTTATCATCCATATTTGCTTTAGAAATTAACACTTCAAGAATAAAGAGTTTTCTTGCTTGATTGGGAATATAGGAATACCTTCCCTGACACTATTTTTTCACGATCGTCGAGTTTTCTGATCGAATTACAGAATTAATTGAGTTCATTGTTTCAGTGAAAATTAAAAGTTGTTTACTTAATTTAGTTGTTTATATCTAATATTTAATGACTTATATCAATCTTTGTCATCATTGAATTGTCTCACATGTTTTTCTCTGGAAAGATAAACATCGTGTGCACATTTCCATATCTTAATTTTCCTGAAGGCCTTGTTTGACCATCCGAGATGGAGAACTAGGAAGGTTTCCACTTTATATCTACGCCTCTATAAATGCAGTCAAATATTGGTTGAAACTTTTAGCTATGTCTCATAAAAGAATACCAAAAAAATGTTATAATATGATGTTATTGTATGACAAGAATGGACAAAGAAATTGGGTATCTCAGGTTAGAAACTTTTTATTTGCTATTGGCTTTGGAAATATATGGAATGATCAATATGTAGAATTTCAATCACTATTCATTAATTCCCTAACTGTTCGACTTAAAGACATTTATCTTCAAACATGGTGTGATAAAACTCATTTGTCAAGTAAATGTTTTTACTATTCACAATTTAAACACGACTTATTCAAAGAAACCTACTTGTCATGTATTGATATAAGAAAATTTAGGCGGTCTCTAGCACGCTTTCGATGCTCTTCACACGATTTATTAATCGAAACTGGTAGATATAAAAATGTTAAAAAGGAAGACCGAATATGTACACTTTGTACTTTAAATGAAATAGAAGACGAATACCATTTTCTTTTTATTTGTCCAGTATATAATGCATTACGATGTAAGTATATTAAACAGTACTACTATGTCCATCCAAGTATTATAAAATTCTGTAATCTTATGAACAGTAAAAATCAAATTACACTACAAAATCTGGCTATGTACATCTACAATGCAATGAAGTACAGAACATATGTTTTATCACTAAAGTGTTAACTACTTTTGTATATATGTACTATAGGCCTGAGGCCTCTTCAGTACCGAAATAAAGATTGATGAGGACCATCCGAGATAGTGTAAGCAGGTAGTGTCCCTTTATTGCAGTAGAGGAAATTTTTACTTATATAGTTTCTCTCACTGAACATGATTTTTAAAATATTCTGTGTCCGTTTATAAATGATCCGAGCTGATGTGATGAAATAATAAAGTTATACTAAAGAAGTTTGATTCATAGAAAGTTTTTTACAAACAACTCGATGGTGTTTTCTGAATAATGACAATGTTATAAACGATTTAGGTGTCTTACTCTATTAAAACTCGAGAAATGGAAGTTGTTGACTTGAAGGCATATCATTGCTTAAACGAATTTATTTAACACTGAACATTATTTTACAGCCAAGACAAGCGTGAATAGTATACTACATATAACACTACAATGTATCCATCGATAGACACCATTTTCAGCCCAATAGCCATTAGTCTACCTGTCACGAGCCTCTACCACATCCTGCCTTAGGTCGGGTACCCTTCTGTTAGTGTGAGAGCAACAGAATCGAGCCTGTATTTATTGATGAGACCAAACAAAGAACCGACATCATCACGACATCGCTTGTAGAAAACTTATATAAATAAGACATCGGCTGCAGCAGGTGTCTGTCCAGAAAGCTTCCAAATATGGATCAATCTATTTTCGGAACAGCGTCAGCAAGTCTATCTCAAGAGGAAATTACTCTCCTCTAATTTGAGTTTATCACGGATTATCATGTGCGAGACCTCAATATTTCATCTTGTGGTTCAAGCAGGCTACATATAGCTTTCCAGTAGCATGTACGCGTTTCTGGTGTTCATAGAACATGGAATCGACATGCATATCTGTGTTGGTCCTTTGTCTTAACATCCCTCCCCAACGTACGTTCGAGGAGATATATCATCAATAATTTACATGTAATTACCACGGAATGCCACCGTACACCACTGAGGTCAGGGCAGTGATGAGGTCGTACCTTTGTTACAAGAAGAATAAGCAAACTTTTGCATCCGCGCATCTCTTATTCAAACCATAGACCGCAGAAGACTACGGTTGTGATGCTGTTGCTCGTTACCTTTGAAACAATCATTAAGAAATTAAAGCATGAAAAAACACGAGATCATGATTTAGAAATGATGTCAATATCTGAATTCTACAATAAAAGGTCAATTACATTTCTTGATCTCAATGGGTTTATATGATTTTATTGTCATTATCCGTCTTTGATGTGATGTGTGGAGCAAACAAAAATAGCCATGGCATTATTGATTGATTCGGGTACGATGATTGTGGTGATTGAACAAGTAAACAGTGTTTTCAAACAAATATCAGAGTTTCTGTCTCACATAACAGAACAATGGTGTTCAATAACTAATAGGTTCATGTCATCATGGCTATGTTGAAATGAACAAACCAATCACATTTGAACATCACGCATGGCTTTCTTGACTATCAGTGTTACCGGAAGTCCCGTTGGAATTCAACGACCTTGACATTTGCGTGTCCTTCACCTTCGTGTCAGCTGAATGAGGACTGTTTAACGGCCTGTACAGGAACTGTCACTTTCATCTCGAAGTGGTCACTTAAAGACGGAAATGACCGTCTGAGAGCAGATCCTAAGTCATTCAACCGCATGCTAGACAGCTTTTTCAATTCAATTGAAAACGTTAGCTTAGAGCCTGCCTACCTACCTACAATTACTCACTCTGTTGCACGTGCTTTGATAAATGTACCTTATTATAAAAAATGTTTGCAATGCCATCTTAGAGAAAATTCCTATTTTACCAATCGTCATTCGATAGCATGAGGGCACTGGTCAACGTCGTCTGTTGACTTAGACTTTGGATTTTTATTAAAGTAATTGAACACCAAAGTTTGCCTTATGCTTGGAAAGAACTGTTTGGTCAAGGCCTGAGTGTTTGAGAACTTGTTTTTTTAATTGAGCCAACTCAAGAACATTTTAAATACAGATACGTTCTTCTTGTGTTGGGCTTTGATGAAAGGGATAATGTATAATATGAATCGAAAAGGAAAAACACTGGTATAGAAGACAGATATACAGTCTAGCCCCAGTCATTCACCTCAACTCTTGCTTGACACTCACACGGGGTTCATTCAGTCGACTCGGGCATATGCTACGTGAGGACCCAGTTCCTATGATTAAATGAGTATCCTCCAAGTTACTCTATCAATGAACTTGAACCCGTAGCTTTGTAATTGGAGTGTCACGGCGTCATATTGTACCGATATCTGATTACTCAAATTCAGTGTTGTTCCCAAATATCTGGAACAGAAATGTGACTCACTCCATTACAAGCATACAGTTCGTTTAACTGACTTTAAATTCATTTAAGACTGTTCACTGTGAAAAGTATTTCCTGAATGTTATTCACATCATTACTTTATTGGTAACCAAACTGCATAAAGTTGTCCTACCCTACCAAAAGTGCTTCAAGCACTGTTCTCACTTGCGTTGGCTACACCTTTGCTAGAGACTCCGAGACGGTTGAACAGATGTTGATTAATATTCTTCTGTGGCTTTAATACTTATCTGTGAGTGTTAGCAGTGTAAACGTTGAATTCTATTTCATTGTAAAACGGGTTTTTACTGAATGCAATGTCATTGATAATTTACCATCGATGTTGATTTCATCGGCTTGTCTTTCAACTATCAAACACGCAGTCGGTTGTTTAACTGTAGGACAGCCTTTAGAACCGTACTACATAATGTCCTTCTTTGTTCACTATATCGAGAAAACATTAATGCATTTATTACCTACGAAGGCAGTCATATCGAGGTTCATATTTTTCATACGATGCCCTAGGGCAAAACATCACTTTTCATTGTGACGTCACGTTATGAACAGTGTTCCAAAAACTGTTCTACTTTGCAATAGTCAGGACATTTTCCAAAGTTTAAGTACATTTACACTCTGTAACCGTTTCTTATGCAATGTTTGAGTATCATTCGATCAAGCAGGAATAGATAACACCACAACAGGACTGATTTCCATCTCCCTATTGGTCGATATATATGTATTGCATCTTTACCTCGTAGTAACGTAGTTACAATGACGTATGCGTGAACAAGCAGTGATGAACGTGGTTATAGGTTTGTTTGTACCAGGCATATCTGTATTCGATATTTTCGTTTTGATATAATCTATCCAACGACGAATGTATGTATGTAGCATTAATTCAACGTTGTTTAACGGATATAAGCACTTAATCTGCAATTGATCTTTCTATTATGGTGTCTGTAGTAGTGGAAAGTTAAATAGTGTCACGATCGGCTCAAATATAGTTTATAATCTCTACCGTGTAAAGGCGGAAAAGAAATGATGAACTTTTACTTTATGGCAAATATATCTTGTTGAATTTTTATGTGAAATACGATATCACAATTTGTTATATGAATTATTTTGTGTCAACATAGCGTCCTGGTAAAGCATGCCATTATACAAAAATTTAGTGAAATGAACATTCTTTGCTTTTGTAAATTAGTAACTTGTATAATTGTTTCACAGCGATCACTACTTGTACTTTGCAATGACCACGTAATTAAACGTTTTGGGATTGTACAATTCAGTTTTTAACTCTTTAAGTCACATTTTGTAACATATATCTTCTTGCATTTAGAGTTGTAATGGAAACCTTGATAGAAATTCTTTTGAATTCTTATATAAGATGTATGATATACATAATGCAGGTTATTAACGGTCATTAGATGCCATCTGAAATGACATAGTTGGAAACATTTTATTAAAATTCAATAGACGCCATCTGAAATTAATAGAATAGGTTAGCATGGGTACGTAGACGCCATATATGAAATAACAAATTCACAATCTGGTTATTAAAGCTATGTAGACGCCATAAGAAATAACAGAGTTCTTAACTGGTTATCAAAGGTCCGTAGACGCCATATGAAACAACAAAGTTATTAACTGGTTATTAAAGGTCAGAAGACGCCGTATGAAATAACATAGTTGGAAACCGGTTATTAAAGGACAGTAGACGCCATCTGAAATGGTATAGGTATAAAATGGCTATGAAATAACATAGTTGGAAACTTAATCCGTAGTTTTACTGTGAATGTTGTATCAATCAACAAACATTCAACACGGCCTTCCAGTTGTTTTCAATTGAAGTCAATCAGTCATACAGACTTGAGAGTACGTTTCACATTTATCAAATTACACCATATCACAAATCATGTATTTTCCATGGACTACCAAGTTTATGTAAATGTAAAGAAAATTTGAAATAACATTGCTTTTTATGCTAACGACGATCAATACAGGTTTAAATTGTCTTGCTCATACAGCATAGGAACTGTGAAGTACAAGTCTTGAAAGGCAATTGTTCCTGACTCCAGAGAGTAACTGATTTACATCAATATGATATGTCAATTAAACGTCAAATAAATGGCTGGAAATGGTATACGAATTAACCATCACAACTATCGTTTGTAAATCCTTGAAACAAATCAGTAACAAGCCATGATTGAAGTGTTGGCAGTAGGAAAAACCGCCAGAAGGCATTATAACGTTTTGGTTGTTTCCCAAGTAACTTCAGATAAAGACATTGTTTCAGATTCGCTGATGAGTACTTGACATATCATTGGTATCGATTCCTTCTCAGTGCAACGACTTCAAAGCCTGCCCGAACACAAACTGTATACCAGTCAAGATTGCATGACCCCTCGTGAATACTAAAGAAACGGTAATCAAGAAATTTATCTCTCTTTCGAATTCAACGTCTAAAGCACTCTTTGTTGATGCTGAAAAGACGGTTTAAAAGATTTTGATGAAGATTAAGTTCAGTTCTACTCTATCGCTGTATAAGTTCTTTTCCGATACGCAAATGAATATGTCTTGGCTATCTATAATTTCAAATGTTTCCTTATTCTATGTTTGGACATTGGTGATACCAACTCGTTCAGTCACGTTTTCACGTATAATTACAGCCATTTTTGGAACTTATATATCAATGTGTCTCAAGATGTCACGTAATGATATAAATCGAAACTTAATAAAACTTTTTTGTAACTTTCTTTTTTGGTCGATGGTTTATCTAACCCATATATAAAAACTTCTTTTTTCACGTTCCAAATTAATATTGTTTCTTTGATAAAATTTTAAGAACTTGAGTTGAATGTTTGAGGTAAATTTGGCAGGATCTGTTCTATCCTTTTTGGGCATTAAGTTTAAAGTCATTCGGTGGTGCTTGGTAAAGACCATGAGAATCTTGCTTCTATTTCATGATTATTGGTTACATTACTCAAATCTTTTCCTCTCTAAACATCCTTCAAAATCTTGCTACTGTTTTACTATCTCGTAAGTCATGATTCTCGTTTTTACCTTAACTTCAGATGGGTTTTTTTATGGAGATGAAAGATTTTATTTCTCAGTGTTTCATCAAGAGGTCCGTGGTTCGAATCCCGCCAGGGGCTCGGCAACTTTGTCTGCAGTAGAGAACTGTTCTACACGCAGCCAGGTTTGGGTGCAATGCTACACTGAATTTCAGTGCAGTACCACCCATGGTTCCCTAGTTCCAGCCGATGCTCGCAGGTTTCACCGCAATGCATAGCCACAATGGTGTTGCGGGCTTTCTCCCCGCAGTAATACTAGCAGCCGCGATATAAGTGAAATAATCTTGAAAGCGGCGTTAAACCCCATATCACCTCACCTCTCACTGTTTCAAATGTACTTATACTCTATAAGAGTTATCCGCTTCCTGTCAGATGTTCTACAAAAGTAAGTTGGGTAATGAATGGTACATGATTTATTTTATGTGAGGATGATTTCAGTGCTCATCATCTTATCTCATTGTACTCTCACCTTGAGTCAATGACATCCGGGACATGCCTGTGAATATTCCATAGTGTGTTGGACTACTTGTTTTCATCATTCGTGAGTCTGAATAACAGCTCAGCTCAGTCCTAGCCCCAGTATACAGGACCGTGTATCAGTTATGTCTATTTATAACCTGAGAAAATCTTAGTTTCGATAAAACAGTTGGTTGATACATTATAGCTTCAGTATAAAAAACACAAATGTTCCTTCTTTGATCCTAATATTTTTCAAGACTTATTTCAGACTTATAAAAGAATAATACGTGGTCTTGAACAGTTTCCATCACAAGCAATGAATTACAAATTATGTATCACATGGGACAAAGGAATTTGGATTCTATTATAAAGAAGTTGCAATATAACGCTTTTGTTGCCATCGTTTGTTACATTTATATGTTTATAATATCATTGCTTATGGCCGAATTCATTTAACAAATTTCGAGTAAAAAATGATATGGTAATGGAAAATTATAAAATTAAAGAAATTGAACATACATAGAATACGTTTCTCTGACTTATTTCTAGAAACATTTGATCAAACTGAAAACCATGCAACTTAAAAAACTGACAAAGACTCTTTGGTTCGTGTTGGACTGTTGTCGAGATAGGACACGATTGATGTATTAGATAGTGTTGGTTGAATGTAGATGACGATAACTTTAACGGCATAGACACAACTGGTAACAATAAACACTCTTTGTTGTCTCTTAATAATCAAGTCAAGTCAAGTCAAATATATTCTCCAAAGTCGTAAATGATGACATAGAGTGAACAAAACATACATGAATATAACATAACATATATATCAATAGAGCACACGATGACCATTTTTTTATATAAAGCCATTTTAACAAGTATTGGTTTGTATGTGTTGGACATAAATGATAGATCGATAACAAAGGTCCGATGTATCCGGTGTTGTAAATGGATCTGAAGTAGTCCTAAAACATTAAGGCAAGACTAAATTGTTAAACTACCTTTTGCAGCAATATCGACCCTTTGTTTCAAGTTGGTGGAAGAAATGAGTTTGATGTATGTGGAATGTCGACGGAACTAGATCACATGGAATCTGATCACATAAAGCCAAAGACTCATCCTATGTAGAACAAATCCTTATTAGTATGTTATTGCTATAGGTTAGGATTTGTCCTTAGCTTTATTGCTCTGCCAATTACTTTCACAAATATCGACCCTTTTTTTCTTGAATCTGGTTCAGTGAAAGAGACTGATTTATTGATGGTATTTGATTTTAATCCTAGATCATGGTTAATCCTAACTAGTCCAAATAGAAAGTCAATGACCAAATATTTTTTTAATATTATTATTGGTAAGGATGATACCTAACTTTACAGCCCCTGACATAGACTTTGATATATTTGAGTATTTGTTTCCTTAAGACTGATCTACGGTCTGTCGATGTATCAGACAGTGTCCATAGACTCTAGATCACAACAGATGTATACTAAACACAGATAAATTAATCTTGCATTGTTGTTTGAACCCTAACGATACGCGTCTCGCAAAGACTCTATGGATAAATCGACCCTTTCTACCCTGGTGGTCTGTGACGAGAAGAGGCAAGGTTGATCTATCGGATGGTGTTGATAGACTCCAGATCTCTCCGCTTCGTATCCTCGCTTTGATATCCACTCAAATCTAATTCTGGGACAGTTTCATCACTTTTAGTATGATTGGCCTTATAACTCTGGCCATCACCCAACATCCAGATCTGGTGTGTGGTTGGATTGCGAAGGCTTTCCTTCATTCTTTATTATCAATATAACAACGTAACTTGTACATCCGACACTTTATAACATTGGCTATCTCCCAACACCTGGCTGTATGTTAATGGATGGGGAATAAACCGGTATAGAGACATCGTGATGTAATGGAGATTAAAATGCTTAGTATGTGTTTTATTAGCAAACCTAAGTTAATGTCAAAAAACGAAGATAAAGCATTTCCATGCACAAGTAGAGTGTGATTGATAAGGGTTTGAATGAAGGAGACAATATCACTGGTCTCTGCATTGGGTTCTAAATTCGAACATATTCCAGGGACCTTTGAAGGAACTCAAGCCAAATCGCCTCAAAAGCAAAGCTGTTACAGTCGTCAATTATTAAGTACGATATATGAGGCGACAATACTTATGGCAAGGTTTAGGATACCAATACTCGTAAATCAGGCGACGCTTGGGTCTTATAGTGACACAGTGGTATTGTACATACAGTTACCTACCTGTCAACTGCTTAAGCTTATGAGCTAAGTGCTTCATAATTGATTAACGGTATGCTTGTGAAGTATTTCGGGATCGTCCGGTCTACATTTCGTTGATGCTCTTCCACAGTGTGTGGAAACTAAAAATATCAGTGATCGATCTTAAGTATTTTCATTGTTGCGCTTGTAGGGACATTGCGTCTCATATATGTATGAATGTTTGTGTTGACGTCAGTCGGAAAATGGTCACTTACGATATCTGTCTAGTAGTTTAAGTGTGAGACCCCAGCCTATACCTTGAGCAGCATATGTTTGTATCTTTCGCTAGCCGTAGACTATGTCTATCTTGGTGCACATTGTTATTGGGTTATTTTTCAAATCTGTTTATTCATTTCAGGTAGGTATATGATTTCTGAAATTCTTTCAAGAGAAAGAAGGTTGACTTAAAACCTATGATTTAAATTAACCAGTTCATGATCTGTTATTACAAGTTTGGAGTTTATTAACAACGAGTATTATTAACAACGACTCGCTATAAGAAAATAAGAAAAAAAACAATCCTGAATTGTCTATTGAACACAGAGACATAAAAACACTGCAATTTATCTCAAAGAATTCCAAAAGCGTCCGATTTTCTTAAAAATACATTCGTTGTTATCTAAAGAATAGATAAAGGCTGCTGTTTGAAAGTTAATTACGAAAATCCTGACAGTAAAGATAAATCAGGAATTCAGAACACGTCCAAATTACCAGACTCTTCTCTATATCATTGTTCATTATGTTTTCATCTTGTGTTTATAATTACCTAAGTTTTCTATTCTTTACACTAACGAGGATTATCTCAATGAAATGAAAATACAAAAATATACTGATATCATTATTAATCCTTTTACTTCGCGTAATGACTAATCAAAAGACTCCTGAAATTAGGTTTGAGCTATCAAAAGGCAATATGTAGTTGTACGGTCAACCACATCTTAACGTTTGGTGTATAGAATACATTTAAATCTTAACCCTCAATCGGCCCCACTTAAGAAAAGTCATTTTGAATCATAGTATTTTGAATCGATAGAGAAAGTTGTTATTATGATCACTTTAATGCAAAAGCCATACATGAATTGAAAACACTGGCCTGAGCAGAAATACTGAGAGTTTTATTGAAAGGTTGATCAACTCGTTTGATTACTTTGTCAATCTCATTAAAATAAGTTCGTAACTTTGCTTCACAACGTTACACAAATTAACGTAATGCAACATACAACATACATATTCTTCATACAAAGAGACTGTATAATATTTTGGAACACGAGTGAGTGTCCTAAATGTTTCCTAAATCAAAAAGTGGTCAAGGAAAGTAATAGTGCTACCTCATGTGTTGTATCCAGTGCTGACGCTACACCTGTGTGAGGCACTCGATTATTGCCAAACCACAAATACTTCCTGGAAACGCATCTACTTAATCAATGCGAAGCTTTATCGCTTTATTTTCTTTCTTTGTCACTTCATTTCATTCTGTATCTCTTATTTTATTTCCTTATATTTGATCTTTAGAACCTATTTGTTTTCAATGTGGATGTCTCTCTTTCATCGGTTTTATTCGCTGTATTTTGTGCAATGCTGATTCTTATCCTTCATCGTAATTCAACACAACAGGATAAAGACTTGGTTGTAACTTTGTGTTAGCTCTCTAGTTCATAAAGAGAGTTTTTATAAATAAATGTCCTCATTGAGTGATAGCGACATGCATCCATTAGTACACGCCTTTGAAGCGAGCACGGTATGTGGTGTAGCATTTCAGTGCAAGTGCAGTTACTACACGTCGGATTCTCTATCTGTACGCTTACCTTACTGTCAAACCAAGCGTAGTAATAATGTTTTCACTTGCCTGTCGTTATACACGATCGTCATCAGGATCTTTTGGGCTCGTGTTTATCATAATATACGTTACCTCTCCTCTTTAAGAGCTTTCGCCTAGACTTTGTTTGTCGTTTTGAAAAAATAATTAATTTTTGAAACGTTATATCTTTGTTAACATCCCTCTGCATATTTGAAGGATAATTTGAAGTTCGGTAAAGGGGCACTAAAGTATTTTGATATGAATAATGTACGTTTGCTTCTGATATGAATAATAGTATTCCATTATTAATTTTCAGTTTATTTCCTATATCTTTGAACATGATCTAATTTGTTCTTCCCCCTTCTCAACAGTTCTGAAATGAATGTCACTTTCAAAACGAACATTATGCATTCAGATATCGAGTAGAAATAAACCAAACATAAATCGTTATATGCAAAATAATATTGCATCAAAGAGTAAATAAATATCGTTGATGATCGTCAATGTTTAGAAGAGATGCATTTACAACAGACGTCACTGAGAAGAAGTCTTCTCATGTCAGCTATTTATAACTCCTGGTGCTATTTTCCTCTCCAAATATTGTCATTATGGAATGAGCGTCACCTTGGTCGCCGGGTAATAAACCGCTTAAAGGCCGAAGTCGTAACAGACCTATAAATAGTCGTCCTGAAATAGCGGCAGCTGATTCCTGAAGTAATCGTCTCAGACAGCAAGTGGGAGTGATGGGCATCTCATCATGTCGTCCGTCAAGCCGCAAATTCTTGGTTACATGGAGGCGACATCCGTTTTCCTATCGATATGTGCCCTAGTGATCAATTGATATTTGCGATAAACGTGGCATTCGCTGAGAAATTAAACATTCATGCTGTAAAATTATTTTCATATATTTTGTGTTATTTCTTTATAAAATCTTTTTTACTGCCGTGGCATCGTACGGGGAAGACACTGCATTTGTTTCAGAAAGATAGTTCTTCCATAAAACCTACAGTCTTGTTATCGCTTCGTTGTTCTGTCTTAAATTGTTTATATAATAAGGGATACGCTTCACAATTATATGATCTATCAAATTATTTTGATGCCAAAATATTATTATCGTTACAGTTATTAATATTGCTCTACGTCCACGCAAGTCAAAAGACATAAAAACTTTAAAAAAGTAATAGTAATGATAATGCTATGTTCACCTTTCCAATATGAACTTACTTAATTATCACATCACCTAAACAACATTGGTCCAATGAGCAATCTTTAACGACCTTCAATTGTTTTGGGTTTTCACATCATGTAGATATGTAATAGTATATAATGTTATTTTTGTGGGTTTTTTTTATGTCATTGATCGAATTGGTCAAGTTTGGGTTTATAGTGTTAAAAACTTACAAATGCATTGCATTGGCGTCTTCATTCATAACTGGAAATGTCAGACGTGTTAAGGCCGGAAGAAGATATCTACTGGTCCGGATGTTGTTGAAGAGTCTCAAACTTCCCATTCAAATCTCCATAGTTCATTATGATCAATTGATCACTTCATTTATCCACACCATTCACATCTAAAATATATAAACATTTTCTAGTCATCCATACCATTTACAATTCCGTTCGAAACATTCACTAATCTAAAATATTCTAAATTTCCACACATGCATACCAGTCACAGTTTTGTTCAAAGTACTTTTAACATCCACTCATCAACACCATTCACAAATCCAAAACATTCTCAGTTTCCACTCATCCAATTCACAACTCCCGCCCCCTCAACGTGACAATAGTAAGAATTCATGACTTACAGAGGTTTCAGTCAATGCCAATCACGTGTGTGCTGTATTCTTTAGGGCAACGGTTTGGTGTGTACATAATGCAAACTTCAGCTATCATAATATATTAAAAGTGATTGTGGCGGATATTGAAACACGTGGTGTGCATCACGTAAACATATTCATAGTAGTCGGGCTTGGAAAGTACATTTGCTTTTGGTTTTTCGTTGATTGTAACTGGTTGTGTATTTGCATTGTGTATAAGGTACATCAACACTTTGACAGAACATTTACGGTATTTTGTTTAGATTGACTGTTATTCAAAAGTACAAGCATTCTTCTTTGATGTTGTAAATTAGCTATTGGGATTTAAAAGGAGGTTATATCAGTCTTCCATTCTGTAGTGATCTAATGTGTGGTAAAATTGCACTTATTGCATATTAAGTATTTCAACAGCTATGAAGCGTTCAGCATTTTCAAAAAAAATACATTGGCTACTTAACATGTAAACCTTTGCCGTACTACAAAGGGCGTTGAGGCTTGTTTGCTAAACACCACGCGACTCTTGTTTCATCCCAAAATGCTCCAAAGTGCATTTCATATTCATAATAGATTTCACCCTTTCTTTGATGTGGGAATATTTAGACTGAGTAAGAACATGAAGGAGTCGATACTCAAGAAGCCAACTCCTGTACAGAGGCAAGGGGACGAAGCAGCTGGTGAGTGCTTCCACGTCCAATTATGCAGCAAAGAGCAGAAGCATGTGCCCACATTTCCGTCTCCCTGTGTAACGCTCCCTCGGGCGACCTCGTAGCGAAAAACATGCATTATACCGAGCTGTATACAGAAATGGGCCTGGGCCTAATTTCCGGAAAAGGTGGAAGGTTTAGTGCGCATGTGCGAAGAGGTAGAGATTCAGAGTAATCAGGTAGACCAGCACATGGTCTCGAAAGAAGTAGGCTTTAGGAGTTGACGATTTAATTTTACCTGTGGTCTTGAAAGGAAGTGTTAAAGCAGTAAAAAGCGTTGATGTATTTAACTACCATCTATAGAATGTCTGAATGTAGTAAATCGTCCAGCGTCATTGACACTTCTGTTAATCCCCTAAGGATCAAATGAATTCGTGGAATCATGATGATAAGTCATTCGTATTTCAAATAGCACTAAAATGATGGTACGGTAACACGCAATATCACGCTGCAGAAGATTTAAAAGTCACCACTAACTAGGTCGTGGATGTACCAGACAAATGAGACACTGGCCATGATAAAACATCTATAAAGGATCTACAAAATTCAATGGTTTACTGATACCTAGATCTACTCTTTGCAAAAGAAATTGTCATTATCATAGTTTTCGATGATTTTATACTTTGCAGTAGTAAATATCTAATCAACAATGATTTTTGAATCTATGTCGTAGATGTAAATTGAGGTAATATATAATATTACTTTGTGCTTTTGTAACGCACCCTAAACACTCTTACCGTATCTGAATATACCTGTAGGTAAAATGATATCACATAGTTGGCATATTGCAAATGTACAACACCCAAAGAACAGGATTAATGGTATTTTATCATTTGGTTTCATAATTTGCATTCAGAACGTCAAACAATTGACAAGTTATTCAGCGTCTCTGTGGTACATCTGTAACTAAAACAATGATAATCGCACATTTTAACGATTGTTTATTTCATACTCTTTTCAACATCATTTTCATGTAAAACTTGTTACTAATCTAATCCTCAAAGTGGGTGTGACTAACTTTGTAAACTTGTTTAATATCTTTCAATATCACTTTCCTGTATAACTTGTTTCAAATCTAGTTCATCAGTGTCACTAATGTCGCAGAGAAAAGAAGGGTGCGTGTTCGTCCGCCTGTCTGTTAGGACACATCAGCATAGCGCACCTTGCCTTTTCAAAATTATAAAATTATATGTTAATACTAGTATAAAATTTGTATGTTAGATTTTTCCCTTGCAAAGTATAAGGGAAAGTATTAAACTAGTGAAACTCAAAAACTGCTTTATTAACTGTATCTTCATTATTCTTTTTGTCGTTTGTCTGGGAACTCGTGTCTTGTCGTTAAGAAAAAGTGGGCGTGTCCGGAATAATTGGTCAACGGTTGCGAAGTCTTCCTGTTCATCTGTGGCACCTTGGTCGTTCCCGCTCTTCCTTTACTTTTCTATTGTTTTACTTCTACTTTCATTAACTTTACTTCCAACTTGTACAACTGTATCCTATACATATTAACCGACCTATGGACGGATTTGAGGTGCGTCTACGTCCCAAAGGATTATTACTGTTGCGAGGTCACCAAATGTTGGAACACTCCTCAAATGTAGCCTATTTCCGTAACATACAGCTGCATACCGAAAGTTTGTTCACTTACCACTGAATCGTAGTGCAAATATCATGTTATTTGGGTTTCGTTTCCAACGTCAATAGAATAACTTCAGCAAGACTGACAATTGATCACCCACTGTCAATGTGTGAAATAGCCATTCTTGAACTCATTTTTGCATTGTCTGGACACTCGTGCAAATATTCGAATTTTTGCATATTGATATAGACAGAAGGGTTCACATTTTCGATTTCGTTAAAGTCGAATAAAATGTTCAGTATTGACTCTCTGAGATTAAAACCAACCTACCCACATTGACTTTGTGCTAAGAAACAAACGTGACCAATGTTTCAATAAGTTGATAACATATAAAGGATTTTATAGAGAAAAATAAAAATTAGTGTTTTCGGAATTTTGACCCCTGGTCACTTCATTGACCTGCCAAAACTGTTACGGGTAATTGTTGTGTAAGATAAACCTTTGCCTTAAAGAAGAATGGATATGCATATGTGTATTGAAAATTCAATATTATACGTTTCTTTTTCGCAAAGCTACGATACCCTGTTACATGATATTTGCACTAGTATATTCAGGTCTGTGAACAAACTTTTGGCATGCAGCTGTATATCTGACACCTTGAACTGTATGTTATGTGGTTTTTATGATACCTTAATGACAATAACTACGATTCTAGAAATCAATTTCAAGAAATATACTTTCTATGAGTTTTAAGTAACAATTTAACCATTATGTATCTATCTCAATCATAAAACACGTTGTCTTTGTTGAAGAGATATGAAGGATGACTTAAAATATATTCAATTTGAATACATTGCTTTGAAGGTAAATCCTAATTCTCAATCCTTACGGTTGTAGTTCTGAATTCTTTGTCCAAATATATGCCTGTAATTTGAATATAGAATACGTGACCTCAGAGCCTGAGGTGGAGAGCTTGTCACCCGGAATAGATTCGTGTAACCTCCAAGGACATGTATTATGAACTTGTCACACGACACCAAACACCTTTCGTCTTTGTTTTAGAGATTAATACCTGTGTACACACAATACCTGTTTGACTGATAAGAGTTTCACCTCAGCTATTCGTGTAATGAGCTTTAAGTATATTCATGATACCTTGACAGTCAACAATAGAGGTGTGAATCAATCAACGTTGCCAATAGGTATGAAACACATAAAACATTCTCAACTACGTGAACTTGCCGTTTTTAGATATCATTGTTTCTCTATAAATGATGACCTCACGTGACAGGTCACGCTGCCATGGTCATTAATCAACGACACTAGCATTTAAGTTGACCTCATGCTATACATGATGCGTCGTGTGACCGAGGTTATACAGGAGATAACACAGGAGATAACATATATTGTTTCATATATTCTTTATCTTGCCTTTTCTTAAAATGTTTGGACTGTTTGAAACTTCCCTTGATAATCACAGGCTTTTTTTAATGCTAAGGAACTTGATTTTGAAAGATAAAATAATAAGTCTGTAAGATAGATAGCGTAAAGTATAAACAATTGGATATGAATATTATTCCACGAAAATATATGGTTATCATAATCTTGAACTCGCGCTATGTGTCTGCCCATGTTTGGTAGCAAGGGTTCCACGTATAGTAAGGCATAACTAGTCAAGCAGTAAACGCTTACAAAATGTGTAATGTCTAAGAAGCAATGCTTCTACAACATGAGTAAATGGCGAAGTAACAAAGCCTCTGAATAGAAAAAAAGTTAGTCATTGCTTGTTGACATAAGTCTTAGTCAGAATCGTTTCGTGGAATACTCCTATTATTGATATTATTGTTTACAACTACCATCCTTTTTTCCATTTCCATCTTATACCAGTACGTCTTGGATTCATTAATACCTCGCATTCGATTATCTGTAGAGATTAGTAAACGGTCCAGTGATCTGATTGTTTACAAGGCATGTTAGTATCTATTGTACTGTGATACCCTAGGAGATCTGAATGAACACATCATATACCGAGTTACAACGTGATTGAGTACATTGTGAAGACCTACTTTGAATGATACACATTTACGTAGATACACAAACATTAACTAATCAGATGGTATATTGTAAATTTTCCTGCATAATTCATTCAATCACTTGTTATTAGTAATATATCTTTGTTTACTACAACATATTGGAGATTTTTTATATAAATGTATTGACTGCTACTTTATATGTTTTGGAAATATCAAAGTTATAGAAAAAACCTGAATGAATGAAGTCTCTTGCAAATCGTAACACTAAAGGTTTTTAATTTAATATATCAGTGTTGGACAGACTTTCACCCTTCGATTGTCAGGCCATGAAGCGAGCACCTGTTGATGTTGCAGAACTTCACTGGCAACTGGTTTTTACTATTTTCACGAATCAGACAGACAGCCAGACATTTTATTCAGTAAAAGGCCACTGGCCTATAATACAATCATAAGCAGGTAGATATAGCATGAATCTAAATCTATTAACAATGGCCAAATATTGTTTAGAATATGTTTGCAATGTTCAAGTATGTCGTCTGTTAAATCATGTTTCTAATTTCAAAGGTTGAACACTGTGTAGTTCATGTCTGTAGCTTATTCATTTATTGAACTTAATTATCTATCGATCTAACGTCTCACGACATATGTCATATGCAGACGTTGACACTATGAGTTTGTTATTAGAATTCTTTGGTAATCGGTAAATTTAATCAGTGGTTTAATAGAAATCGATAAAAAATATGAAGTTTCTCACCAGGAAAGATGAATACATCATAATAGTTTTTCGATTGGTTTCTTAAAACTTTTGGTCGATATGATTGGTTATCGTACCAAAGTCGATGAGAAAACAAGTATAGCTGCACTTGTTACAATGTCGTAGTACATTAGATGAGATTTGTTCGGGTCATCTCGTTCATATTATATACTAGTCTTCCACGCTGTCTATTGATTGCTTATGAGATGGTACATAAACAGTTGATCGTACATGATAAGGGGAAGGGGAAGGGTAATTTTGTTTAGCGTTGATGAATTCGTTAATACGTCATTGTTCCCGATGGATAATTACGAGATTGACTTACGATAAAAAGATTAACTGAACACAAAAACAAACGTTAAAGTTAATTAAAAAAAAGGTATAGGAAACACGATGAAAAAATGGTCAAATTTTGCCCTTTGGTTATCTGGTTATGGTTGAAACAATTAAAAACATTTACAATTGGACCATACATACCACCGATTCATTTTAACAATCATTTCTCATAGTGATTTAGAAGTTGAATATTTCCGTATTTTGGTACTCATTATATATTTTTATTTCATCATTGATAGAATTTGTCGTAATTCCAAGTCTATCTGTGATAGAAAATCACAAACATTCATTTGGCTGCTATTTCTCACACTAATGTCTTGCTTACGTCTATGGACATCAGCGTTATTTGTGGGTTCTCTTGAATGCGTTTTATAGAATCTTTATTAGGTTTGTATCAGAAGGCCATCTTGAAGCTTTCATTCAGGTTATGAAACTAAAATAGAATGAACTGCTCTGTAATGAGGGTAAAGATTGAGCCTTTTGTAAGGAATCGTGTGTGATTGCACTGTTCTTTCTTACATATAAATACACTTAGATGTCTGTACAGAAGAAGATAAATTACTGAATTTCCTTGTTTTAAATAATATACATTCAACATATCCTTTTTTCCCCGGAAACAGTTCTAATTTCACTAGGGAGTGAATGCAGATTTCCTTTGAGATGTTGAACGTGTTCGTGTTCTGAACTTTCCGGTAGAAACGTTCAATGATGTCAAATGTCATTTAGTATGTATCCTTACCATCGTTGAATTATCCCAAACCTTACTCGACAGTGATTCTACACTTGAAAACGTCACACTCCGAACCTCTGTATCATATAAAGTATATAGCAATTGTATACACCTAGCATATCATATACAATAAGTTTCTCTCGTTGTATTTCAGAACTACCTCATTGACTATGGCTACCTCGTGCCTCAGGATCCAAAGACAGGTGCCCTCAGGTCCGAGGCCTCAGTGAAGGAGGCGATCCGCCAGTTCCAGAGGATGGCAGGTTTAAAAGACTCAGGTTAGTATAAAAAACAATAACAGTAATAGTCCATTTATATTTCGCATAAATCCATACATAATGTATGCTCAAGGCGCGGAGATATATAAGCCTTGGTCAAGAAAGAGAAGTACACTCTTAGGTGAGAATTCAACTGGTTGCCTGTCAGCTCTCAAGGTTCAAAATTCAGACTGCCATCGTACCATAGCAGGAACCAAATTTACTTCTGGGTGGACAGGGGCTTGCTTTGAAGTTACTCGCGTACCCGGGGAGACGACATGTCTCTCATCACGTCTCAAAAATGATACAACCCGTCAATCTCGCAGATTATACAGCAATCAAACTGGTCACCCATCCGGGGCCCAATCTTGCTGAACTTGAATGGTAGCGGTCAACTGCACTGCACAGGAACACGCGTCACCGTTTTAGCATTTTTTTTTAGAAGAAACAGTATATCGTATAAAGTTGTATTGCAGCAGAATGCGGCCGGGAGAGTTATACTGAATCATTCCATTACGCTGATCGAGCACAAATAACTTAATGAAACCTTTGAAGTATTTTGGTTAAAATCAAATCTTTTGAAATACCGGTGTAAATTCGTAAAACTTTCCCACGATATGCTCTCTGTTTTTAAATCTCTTTTCACTCTCTTTTTAGTCCGCACAACTTCAAAGAGTATGCGAACAATGAGTGACCTTCTGTCTGTCTTGACGATTTCAATACGCATGTTAAATTTTGCACTCTGCGGTCATGATGTTACAGGAAACATCTTAAAGTGAAGTGTGAAACGTTATAACAAGCCACGTGTTATTCGGCGACTTGTTTCGGTAAGTGGTAGGATATCTACCTTCTAGTTATCTCATTCTCTAATTCCAACCTTAAGGCATGTGTATTTAAAGACATGCTTAAAAGTGGTTGGCGGAAATAAGAATAGATAAAAAATACACAAGTAAACACAGGGTTTCAACTTCTTATGCTACCTGATACTGGCTAGTATATGCAACTCTATTCCATATGTGTGCAGCGGAGTACTTGTCCATTGCGGGAAGTATACGATTTTATATTGAAAAATATACCCCTTTGTCATATCTACAAAGCCTCTCCGGAAATATCACGTTTCTGTAACAAATTTCACTGCCTGTCTTGATCTAACATATATCCTGCATAGTCTATTCTATACAATACGTGATAAGTTCGGTCCTGCACCACAAAGCCTCTGTTTACAACTCTGACATACCCAGATCATCCTAGCACCTCCTGCAGTCCAATCACACCTGCTTCATCCCGCCCAGACAACTGGACTCACTGGGCTGCACGCCAAGGTCCTAATCACGATACACACCTAGTGTTTAATCTGCCCCGACCCTCGCTAACCATTAGCAGTGGCGTATGGGCTCTGCCAGGAGGTGTCTCACTTCCAGCGAGTTGGAGACCTCGTGTTGAGAGCTTTACACCGTGTCATTGATTCTAGTAGCAGATCAGGAGAGCTCTTGACATGCTCTTTGATGTCCATTTAGAAGTTGCTCGTTATTGCTAGTCCATGCTCAAATGATCTAGCCCGAGGTGGCACGAAAGGTCCAGCAGTGATTATTTGGTTAGGCAAAAGATATACTCTTTAAACTAGCATGGTATTAAGCTGCTGATAGTGGAACCGTCCTTGCAAACGTGCTGATTTCCATCTTATTGAGATCGAAGGTCAATGCGACACGGACCTACAGTGATCAAACCCCTTATCTGATTCAATCTTACATTCGTATCTTGACATGGAATATAGAGTGTAGGAGTATAGTATCACACATTTGTAAAAGTACACCTCGTCTCTTGTTAACCCTTTGTTAAATATCTAAAAGACACAATATATAGAATATCCTTTCTACGGTAACCCTTCATTAGATTCATTTGTTCGACTAGTGCATGTCTTCACAACATAAATGTTCTTTTGTAAATTTGTATAAACATATATTTCATGCTATGAAGTTGTATCAATCACTTCATCTGTAACTGCAATTTTGAAATGTTTTGTACTATGGGCCTGTGGCCTCGAAAAAACACGAATAAACTTCTTTTTTTGAAATATCTAAAAGACGTGCCACTGCTATTTAAATATATCTGTTACCCGTTTGTAACTTGACATAGAAAAAACATCACATTAAAACAAAATTAGGTTTCGTTTTCTCAGCGACGACCCTGTTAAGGCCACATAACGGAAAGCAAGGTAGCACAAGCGTGTTTTGCATCTGCAGAGTTAGCGTGACTGGTCGATATACTATCTTCCTAATATTGATTCCTCAGTGGATCATCAGAAGAGATGAGGGGGAGATGATTACCTTGTCATGTATATAGTGCATGGCTTGTATTTCCAGACCCCAACCTTTTTCCTAATTAATACTGGTATATTTCATTCATTGATTGAGAGAAAAAATTACTTACATTAGGTTGTAGCCGATCTCAATATTGTAGCGTACATGAGATGGCGGCTGGTATTTCTAGAGGCTACGATGTATGTTGATATATACCTTGATCTAGCGAACTATTGGACAGCGTAAATATAAGATTGTTTATTTGTCACTTTTAGATATAAGTATGAATAGCTTTAAACTGAAATCTGCCAATGAAATTGTGGCAAAATATTTCTATAGCGTGATTAGGCCCTTTGCAGATTATGCCAAATATGAACTGATATACTTTCACTGTAAATCTCTATTTATAACGTTTAGAGGACAATTACGTAATCAGATGTCTTGTGTATGTTATGACATATTTTGCCATTGCAAATTGTTGAAAACCATTATTCTAATGGAGCCGTGTATGTTACACATGCTATTATCGTTGATGGCAAGTAGTTGCAGTAATTCTACACTTATAGTTGTTCTTCAAACTACCGACACAAGCATAATGATCTTCACGTTAACTGGAGACGAGTCAATACTCGTCAATAGCTACACGCATTGTTTCATCAGTTAATTTCCACATGGCACAGGGGGCTGTATAGCGCAGTTGTTCGGCTTTGGACATTAAGGTTTGTGGTTCCAATCTCACCAGGGGCTCAGCAACTGTGTCTGCAGTAGAGAACTGTTCTACACTCAGCAAGGTTAGGGTGAAACGTACACTGGTCATCAGCGCAGTGCCACCCATGGTTTGCTGGTAGCAAACAGATGCTCGCAGGTTTCACCGCAATCCATAACCACAGTGGTGTTGTGGGCTTTCTCCCTGCAATAATACTAGCAGCCATGATAGAAGTGAAATACTCTTGAAAGCGCGTGAATTTACAAAGGTCAGTTGACCCTTTCAATGAAGTTCAATGAAGTTCAGCACCATTCGAGGGATGGATGGGTGACCCGCTTCATAGCTGAGTAAATGTATAGTTTGTATAGCTAGGGTACCTGGTTTGGAAGGGAAAGCATTACGTTAGATAACCATAGGGCGTATTCATTAGCAGCTTGGTTGCATAATCTCATTGAGTTAGGAATTAAAATGGAACTATCAATTTCTTATAAGTGTGTGTAGCGTTTTGAGCGTGCCCCTTTGTGATATGGAGTCAGCGCATTACCATTATCCTCATTATCATTACCATTATCATAAACATTATAACATCGTATTATGTAGTTAATTAGAAAACATCGTGTTCATATCGGAGGAAGGTGTTAGATGTTATTATAATGCCGACAATAACTATTTGGTGAGCTTGTTTATTACTTCATCGGAAAATGGCGTAGTTTAGGAAATGTTTATTACGTTTATCGCGAGAAAAGTTTTGCTTCGTTGCTTCGTTGTATCAGAAAGAAATCCCCCTCCATGACTTAATATTATTGTTATTGGTGATTTGATTGTGTTAGGGATATTTAAAAAGTTTGTATTAGGAATTTACTTTCACTTCATACGTGTGTGATACCATTATATGTGCGACCTGACAATATTACCTGCCGGATCAGATTGATCAAACAGAATTCGAGCCATTATGACTGTGGTAATCATCTGTTAGTTTAAGTTGAATAAGACAATGTCACACAATTTTTAAGTTTGTGGTTCATTTAAAAGATATTACAGTGTTATAATACAAGCTAATTGTCCTACTTTAAGAAAAGCAGTATTTCAGAAAAGATATTAAATAATTTGCTCCGAGTAGGAAATTTTACTATTCATCTAAAATTATGGTACCAGATTTGAATCATCATCAAGGATACACGTTCTCGAATATCAACTATTATGTAACTTAGTCATTGTGTTTAGCTATAGCGGCACTTCCCCAAGTTATTTTAAACAAGGACGTGTATAGACAAGTCTTCGTTTTAAATTTCCGAGAACAGCAGAAATATATTCATAGCGTTGACGACAAGACACAGTTAATATGTACAGTGTCAAAATAATGTGACGCAACAAAAACGGACAATTTCAAATTGTTTATTAGTTTGTTTACTTATCCTGTGAACCCCAAATGTCAATCACACTGTGACAAATGATTTTCAAGTTTCTTGTTTTCAAGTTACACCATTTGACCATTGATCTCTGAACGAGACATTATCGTATTTATCTTGTAAAAACAACATGGCAGCAATGTGGTTTACTCGATACACCAAGGCACAGCAGAAAGAAACCAGACCATGACATGCTTCTAGAGCGTTATCAAGTTATCCACCAGCACAGGGGCGTTATACCGTGACATTTCATCCTTATTATTTGTAATTCATGGCCTGTATTAACCCTGAGGTATTAATCATTAATGCAAGCAGAGGTCGCGGGGTGATAACACGTGTAGCTATCTATCCTGGTAGGAAGGCGGACCGAGCTGTGTCATGAATCTTTTACTGATCATATACAGGCCTGAAATGTTCTGTAAAGTTGCTGATGAAGGACATGTGTTTAATGCTGGGAAGTGAAGCGCCTTACTATGTTGAGTGATATTCTAGAGATCGACATAAAGCAAGGCATAATGAATTTTGAGTCTTATACTTTGCAAATGTTTTTATAATGTATTCAATGACGATCGTAAAAAAACTAACCTATGGTTAAAGATTCTAACGCTTATTCTTGATGCAACGTTAGATAAATGTTATAAATGCCTTATAACCTTTTGATCATTTTTCATTGCATTATTTGCACTTCAAAAGCGCTATTTTCACATGGATTGTGTTTAGGTTATTGCCATATTCATAGAAACAAAACGATTCCACATAGTCAAGCCCAGTTCACAACATTTAAGCCTAGTTTTCTGCTATCAGTGAAGTTCAACAAATTTGTGCTCTGTTTCTCAGTGGATTGGTGACCCACTTCACGGACGGATACTTTCATGGTTTGAATACATGCTTCCTGTCTCCTCACACTGACACATGCGTTGAGATACTTTCTGTGTCACCTTTTTGCAAGAAACTTGATTTCAACTGTGTTTGTTCACACAGCAGTAAATTTGTTACCTGATGATGGCTGTACACTGTTGTCCTTCCAACGCCATAAATGTTGACTCGGGTTAGAATTCATAATGGCTGTGTATCACTCCTTCATGATGTTTTCAAAATAACAACAATAACTTCATTATCCTTCTATTGTCCCGATTTTACTAAATAAAATGTCTGTCTGTCTATTATCCTCATGAAACGCTAATTAAAACCTCAAGGGCAAACAAAGGTGTACGATTTTACCTTCATTTAACAACGTATGCATTCGTCATCTTAGTCACCAAGATACTAAGTCACAAAGCCACCAAACAACTAGGCCATAAATATACACACCCACAACGGCGGGACCCACCACGACCACATACAACCTTCATTACTGTTCATTTCAACTATATATTTTAAAAGTCAATTCAGATCTACTCGAGCAACATTTCACACTGAAGGTTTTTTTCGGTAATAAACGTTCTGGCTGAAAACTCGAAATTAAATTAATACCAGTTCTAAGATGTCTTCATTTTCTTGTTCATTACAGTCCTGCTTTTCACTTGACGTGGATTTTGTTTTATAGAAGGGTATATCGACAGATGTGGTAAAGTACAAGTGTACTTTATATCGCTCGGTGGTCTGTGAATGATCTTACATGGTGAGCATTGATCTCTTTGAGCTGGCTTACATCAGCAGAAACCCAGTCTAGATCAGCCAAACAGATTTCTTAGTTGGAATGGTCTCTAATCAATCGGCTAATGGCTTCATTAGCTATGTGTCGAGGATTTTGGCACATTTTGAGCCAATACTGGCGAGAATTGAGACATTATTCTTGATATTGAGTGTTCATGGAGCCGTCTCCGTCACCTACTTCAAGATTCACTACTGATCCCTTAGTAACATTGGCTTTGGTAATGGTGATGTACATGATGCTATACGAGGACGCGGGGCAATGTAAATGCCTTTTTCTTCAGAATATCAAACTAAATCAGTGATTTCAAAATTTACTTTAATCGACCATTAAAAGTGTAATATTCAGTATCTTTGAGTATGGCATTTAGAAAGTAGGTGTTGAAAAGGTGTTTACTGTGTTCTTTTCGTTTCATTGTCTTTGGTAATGGTGATATACATGACGTTATACGGGTTGAGGGCCAATGTTAATACCCATTTTTTCAAAACATCAAATTAAATTGTAAACATTCACTTGAATCGACCGTTAAGAGTGACTAGATCAGTTTATTTTATCATGGCATTTAGGAAGTAGATGTTGATTATGTTTAAAAAGGTAACACTTTGTATACAGTTATGATACAAAAATTAAGATTATAAAGACGAGGAACAGAATTAATCTAAACGATTGCACGCCAAAATGTCCTTCTATTAGTCTTATAATTGTTAGTTGAAGGTGACGGTTAATCAAATGTCGAACAAAAGGTCTATACAACTTCTTTAAACTCAAAGAACGTCAAGGCACAAACCACAGTCTTATTCCGAGGCAAAGGTACATCAGACAACAGGCCGTTCAAATTACAACATGTAAACTGTCTGGTACACGCCCCGGATTTCCACGCGAGACAATGCGAGATTTAGATTCAAGGCTCGTGCAATAGGAAATGTTTTTATTGAGACTAGATATGAGGGAGAATTTGACGGAGCGAGGTCGCTACATGGTAGTGTATTTGGTTCCGGTCATGTTTTTACACGTATCAAACGAGCATTAACCTTTTCTTGTGTAAACTCCCAACACTTCCGTGTGCAGAACGCGGTGTGTGAAGTATTGGGTTAGCGCCATGGATCCAATGAAGTTTATTCAAAACATGTACAGAAAAACAGAGAGGTGTTTTTATAAAGGTTATGATTCGACTATTTTTGGAGGAGTAGCCTAAGTGGATCTGGTTTTGTTTCGGGAGGTAAATATTTTCATGAAAGGCAGTCGCTTGAAGAAGACAATCAGATGAAGATTCCTTTAACGGCTAGCATGAACATTTCAAACACACCATGCCAATAAAAAGATAATGCTTTTTTGATGAATGTATCAAACATCTTTAATGATAGTCAAAGACGTGTTGATACAGATTATTGGAGTTTTATTGCATTGTCGAGTAATATCGCAAAACATTGTTAATACATTTACTTGCAATCCTACCCAGGAACGTTTGAAATGTATCTTGAAATGCTTAAATTCAATCTTTGCTTTCTTCAACCAATGAAGTTATCTGACAGACAATGAGTAGTCAATGTGAACGTACATCTCAATAACGTTGACGAAAGATTCTTGATACTCTTCCATTTTCAAATTGGTAACGAACATTTGTACTAACATTTTGTAGCTTGCGTCTTTTAGTCTTTATAGAAATGAAATATTTCTCCTATAAAACTATAATTTTAACTACTTTAACCATGACCAATGACATTTGAAAGCATATAAACAGTATAGCCAGTCTTTAAGAAATCTTCTATTTGGAGTTTGGTTAATAAAAGATTCCTGATAATTCAATCAAAAGTGGCATAGATGAGTCAATCAATGGTATTTCTGCCAGGATTGACGCCTACAAGTAGACGGTAAACACGGCCTAGTGCTTTCTGATGTTCGGATGCGAGCAACAATTAGGCTTTCCATTTTCTCGGTCATGAAAATCGCTACATGAAATGGGCTGCCATTATTTTTTTGACTGACAGAAAGACATATTAATTCATCTTTGTCTCTCGTTGTGTACTACAGGGCTTGATTTCGTAGAAGTTTTCGTTTTTACACTATGACAATGGCTATCACGTAAACATTCCATTTGAAACATGACGCTTTGGAACTTATCATGATTAGCTCTGATGATCCACATTGAGTTGCATCTCTTGTCTTGTTAGTATATCTACCAGCCTTCTTCCTCTTCGCCCCAATCACTTCTGAAATCTATCTGAAGAAAACGCTTCATGGACAATAGCAGTTGTTCAATGTAAGATTCAAAAATAACTAAACTGGTCTTGAAAAAAACTTGAAATGAGTTATGATGACTGACGACTGGGAACAGTTGTCGATATTCAAAGGCTATTATTACGTCTCATTATCCTATCAACAGAGATGGTAGATTAGCGATAAATCAAACACGAAGACTCCACACCTGCACTTCCGCTTCTCATTGGACAGATAATCTGCACAACTACCGGTTTCAATTTCTCTGCTCGACGACATAACGCAGTATTAATTGCTGCGTCTTTTGGATTTCTGCTACACCTTAATTTCGTCTTCAGGAAGACGACACCACGTTCTCTATGCGAAAGGGTCTGTCCAAACACAGTTGTTATATTGTTGCTTACAGATGCAGTTGTAGTAAGGCTAATTGTCCTGGCACACTTCCAAACCACAGCATTAGCGGGGAACACGGATTGTATAGTTCCACTGCTTGTAAACGTAAATATTGCAAAGCTTTAAACCGCAAAATAAGCAGTTTTGGAAACCTAACAGATGTCTGTATGCTGAAGGCTGCGGTATTGGGAGTTTCTAGGGTCGTGTGCCTTTCCAGTTCTTTTGAACACAGATTTGCTATCGAAAAGCAATTCTTGTTGCGATTCCCTTCCTGTGTATATTACGAAAATATGATTATGTTCATCCACTTATAATCTCGAATCGAAGCGGCGCAAGTCTCCGTTTTTCTGTTTAGAAATTAAATGTGGACCTTTTTATGAAAGGGTCTCCGCGTTTTTCTGTTTTCAGTTTGAAGGTTATTGCCTAATTGGCAAGGATTTCATTGCTCTTTTCTTCCTGGATTGCCTCTTTGAAAAGTCCAATTTGAATGAGTTGTGTTATCATGTGAAGTGTAGTAGACCTTCAGCTAAGCTTGTAATACATGTGTATATAAAATTGGCTCCATTCTCGATGTTTAATGTAGAATGATAATCCCAGCTTTGACTAAATGAATGATTAATAGTGCACGGTAGAAGACAAAATTTCATTACAAAAATTTGTCATTGTTTTTGAAGATCTTATTTCAACGTTTGATTGTTTTGGTATGTTTGTGGTCAAACGTGAGCTTACAAATGCTGCTCTGTCGATAATATTCTTGTATATTACAACCTAATAGTTTAAGAATGTGACTTCCCAAATCATAACATTAATCACGCGAAAATTTGCGAATCTTGGCCACATTTCTGTTCAGTTCATAAAGGTAAAATGAACGAGGGAAGTGAAGAAAATCTATACTTGTTAGAAGTCGTAAAATCATCCTATACAATCCCTTGATTCAACGAATAGACGAACCGTTTTAATATTTTCTTTACTCAACTGTGAGGACAAAATGTTTAAATAGTAACCATGATAACAATTTGGTGATCATATATAGACGTTGACACAGATCAACAAATATTGAAATATTCAATTTACTATTAAGAACTTTTAAAGTCGTACAAAATGAAGCTTCAAGGTTATTATAACCAAGCTTCAACGATATCATTGAAAGAACTATTGCGCATATAGATTTGGTTTTGGAAAGTTGAGATGAGACAAATAAATGATTATAAATAATGTCGCATTCGTCAAAATGGCATTGTCCTTTTGTCAGAAAGTTTAGCTTTGTTGTAACATCTACAATATTACTGTTGGACGTTTTGCAAAGTATTCTGTCATTGGATATATGAGTTTCTTTACACGACATGCCATTATTCATGCCACTTATGTCAAAATACAACCTTGAAAGCTAGGTAAACATACTTGGAGTCTGAATGACATTTCTTTTGTTTCCAATTCTTCTTGTCAGGTAGCTATACAAAATGCTAGATTACTACTTTTTTGAAAGACAGGATCACGTTGATTTTCCATCTATCAACATTTCATTGTCTTGTTTGTCAAACAAATTGCACAACCTACGTCACTAGCGTTATTTTGGGAAACTTTAGAAATTTGGAATGATCATTTGAGATAAAAGAAATGTAAAGAAAGTTCAAAATTTAACTGAAACCTTAAAACTTTTCACATGTTTAAAACAATTGACTATAAATATGTAAACATCAACTCCAAGTGCAGTGAACAAAACAATAAGCTTTGATAGTTTATAAAAGTTAGTTAATTCATAATATCTCTTAACAGTGACCACGCATCTGATATTATCACTACATATTAGATTGACTTAGAACAAGAAGGAGTTGAGTTCTTCTTTACTAAAAGAATTTCATCAGTCCATTTATATTGTATCGAAAGAAGTCATTTGATATTTGATATATTTGAAGGTCCGACATTCCATTCTTTCTTTCAAAGCGCATCTTCCATACCTTTTACATTCCATATGAAAGATGAGAGCATCTAGTCACGTTTCTTAGAGTATACTCATTTCTTCCAATCTTCGTTTCACGCACCTGCTTTTATTGAAGAACTCTTAAGCTTCCATTCATCCATGGAACTACCAGTCTTTGATATTGAGTTTCTAAGCCGCTATTCACGCACCTGTCCTGTGTAATGAACAAGAAGGAACTTATGAACTCTTGAAATTGATACATGGCATTTCAAGTCAACGTATCCATTGATATTTCAAGATGTATCTTATTTCCAGGAGGATTTCTCGCACCTGTTCTGCCCTTTCCAGATTATAGCTGGCCAAGACAAAAATATTTAGTTTTTTCTAAAATTGGTAAGCGGTTAATGCGTTTTAAAGATATATGTATACTTTGAATTCGATTGTCTTTTTATTTGACTTTACTGATTTATTATTTCACGGCTATACTTCTTATTAGTCGATGCATCCAAATGCTATTCTTAAAAGTAGAATTTGGTGACCTTACCTCAATACCACAAATGTGGTTATAAAAAGAGCATTACTTAACACTCTGTTTCAATTACTATTGCCCTAATCACGCTATACCCCGCTCTTAAATTTCCAATATTTCGGAGCCCTTTCGGTACGTTCGACTGCCATACCGGCAGAATGGTAAAGAATGGAAACTGATTTCGTTGATACTTATTTTAATATTTTCACTGTGGGAAACGACATACTCTGATTACTAGCGCCCAAAGAACAGAATATTCCTCGCTCTCGCTTTAAGATTTCCAATATCAAGGCACTCTTTTGGTAAGTTCGACCGCCTGAGGGGCATATTTGTTAAGAGTGAGTGAGTGAGTGAGTTGGGGTTTAACGCCGCTTTCAAGATTATTTCACTTATATTGCGGCTGCTAGTATTATTACAGGAAGAAAGCCCGCAACACCATTGTGGCTGTTCATTGCGGTGAAACCTGCGAGCATCGCCTGGAACTAGCGAACCATGAGTGGTACTGCGCTGAAATTCAGTGTAGCATTGCACCCAAACCTGACTGCGTGTCATATTTGTTAAGAATGTTGTATTCAAATTACAATATTTATAAAATAATGATGTAAATATTAATAGTTAACACGCACCTGTTCTATGCGCAGGTGAACTTGACGAGGAGACAAAGCGCATGATGAGTATGCCGAGGTGCGGGGTCAAGGACGACGTGGGCATAGGACGGGGCGCCAGGAAGAAACGTTACACTCTGCAGGGTAAGTTTCAGATAGACATGAAACTTTCGTTTTATATTTTTCATAGTATTTTTCTATTAATATTATCCTATGGAAGGAAGATGTGTAAATTTGGTCATAATTTTAAAAAGCTAGATTTCTTTTAATTGTCGGCGGCTAGACAAACAGTACGTTACACAAATGATAAAAACCAAAAGAATGATTGTTTCAAGATTAATACAAAGTTCATATACCATTGAGGAGGAACCAGATTGACGATTTCAAATTATTTTAATGCATAGCTACATGAGAGACTTGAACACTTGTTTCAACTGCTCTGTTAGGAACACTGCATGGAGAACCATGACCGTGTATGCCAATGAGATCAATCTTGTGTTACGTACCGCGAGTGTCCACTCAATGATGATAAGCAAGAAAACACAAACTTGATTCTCTGCAGGGAGAACATTTCCTGCTTTTTAGCATGTGTTTGACTACAAGTTCGTTAACTGATCCAGTCGAGGAATGATAACCTTTTGAAACTTTTGAAAAAATATCTTGTTGATAACCCTATGGACATTTAAGAATGACCGTATTATGTTTAATATAAGACTTTGAGTTTATTTCAATTGAATAAATATTTCTGTGAAACATTTCGATGTTTGGAGAGGACTTGAGATGAGTTCACTTACATCACAACGACAACCCATTACTGCAGGGAGAGACTTCAATATAGAATAACATTTCAGTGAAAAATCATACCTAAAAGAATTGGGCTTTAAATGTGTAATATTTAGCAGAAAAACGATGGCGATCTAATAAGACATGATTCTAAACCTTGGCCTCTAGATCCGAAGCTCACTAGTATGCTGATATCCATGCTGTAGATAGCGGAACTATCGTGACGTCCTCATATATAATGCATATCAACATAGCTCACCTGAAGAATGTAATAAAGCCTAGCCTAACAGCAGTGTTTGTATATAACGCTCAAGCACGTGGATATGTAGTAAAGTGCATGTTTACGTCGTGCCTTTCATGTGCGAAAAGCGCTAATAGGTTGTTACATACTGCGCATTACTGACAAGAGGTATTCTCGGATACAGCATTAAAACCTGACCAAGGTAATCACCATCTTCACAAAGACTTCATAAATAAATGATCATATCAGATTTCCCTTTCAAATGAAGATTTCAAAATTAGAGTTCAAGACTCGCATTGACTGGTCACCAACGAATGGTTATGATAAAATCTATTTTAAGCCTTTATGTGAATGGCAATCTAGTAGTTGAGTTGATGAAGGATAGTGAGGCATCATCTTTTCAGCATGTTTGAAAAACATTGGGATAGTGTTGATATTCAAAAGATGTTCAGAGTTTATTCTTCAAGTTCAAACGTAATAACATCAACACAGGGACTGTCAATCAAACTATAATATACAGACATATAACGTTAACATTACAGAAAGAAGGCTACCAAGATCTTGACGGACATAATAAGTTGAATACTTTAAAACTCCGTCGTCTCCCACTCCATTAAATGGTGTTTATAGAGAGTTGCAGAGTAAGAAATCTGACTCACATTTCAAGACGATGGCGTGAAGCACATCGATTTCTTTAATTCATTGGGATCAATGTGTCAACATGTCAAATATAACTAAACAGTTCATCCAATTCACGAAAGAATCCTTACAACCATTGATGACTAATCGTGGTAAACAGAAGCCCTGCAAGGTTGGGACGCCTGTAGAAGAGACGGGGAGGGTTACTGAACGTTGGGCCTTGGTGTAATGAAAAGAAATAACACTTGATTTGAAAAGCTACATCAATGGTTATAACGAGCGAAATGTGTCTGTGATCTCAGACTCGGATTCTCCCAGTACAGAAAATAAAGATTTGATGTGAGAGCGACGTTTGAGGATGGAGTGAAAGGCATCATTTGAGGTAAATTAGAGTCAATAGTCGAACCATTAACTCAAAGAAACATTAATGAGTGGTGATTACAGAGCGTTTAGCCAATTTCTAATCAGAATCTCTTCTCCATCCTTCCGCGTGTAAGTAGAACCGGGGATGTTTTCATCGTAAACTTTTTGTCTGAGTTGTTGATATGTCAAGCGAATACATTCGGAAGCAATTTATGGTGGATATGTTATTAAAGCTCAGATAAGTATGCCATAAGTCATTGAACTTTGTAATCATTTTTGAAGTGTTGATTCAGACAAATTGTTTTGCATGAAAAACTATTTAAGATCTCTCAATTCGTCGACTCATGTGTACAGAGGGGGTTGGGAATTCTTTATCTTTAAATGAGTTACTTATATCATCATATGTCAGAAAGGATAAATTATGTTGATTACATTTGTGTAACGGGTAAGTAAGTAGATCGTTATTTTATCTGGTGAAATTGTTATTGAAGAGCCATTCGCTGCATTCAACCAAATTGAGCGTTGCTGTCTTGGTTTAGCGATTCACTCATTGTGGTGACATAGGAGGGTCAAAGAGAGTGTTTGCAGTTATGCATGTTCTAAACAGGGCACGAGGCCACACCTGTAAACAGCATATACCGCATATAGGTGTATGGAATGAATGGAAGTTGTGTACTGTATACAAATTCCAAGATGTGATGTTTAGATATGTAAGTACTTTTGCCCTGTAGCAGCACCTAATATGAAATCTCGCGAGTGTTTATGAGACTTCGGTGTTCATCAGACTAGCCACGTGCTTTTATTAAAGATGGCCGCGAGCAAGTCACGTGACCTAACTTACAGTGAGTCCGAAGACTCGATGGATTCAAAATGTTATCAAATTATGCCTATTTCCTCAAAAGACAAACACATGTTTGTAGGAGCAATATTAATGTTTACCTACCCTCTGACCTCGCCTACACGTGCACTTCATTTACACGTGGGCACTTGGGACATGTGGGGATCATACAGGTCCGCCTCAGCACTACAAGTAAACGTTATTTCTAACAATGTCTCCAATGACTGAAATATGTGAGTATAAACAGGTTCTTTGTGTTGATTTATGACTGATGATATTTCCATCGTTTCCATTCGGTAAACCATACGCAGACCTGACAGCGTAAACTAAGTAATGTCCATCGACCAAGATTGTGATTTTTTATCACATTTGAACCCAAGCCGGATCCATTGATGCAACAGCATCAGAACATCGGAATATAAACGTTGATTTATTTCTAAACTTAGTAAATCTGACATCATCAAATGTGTCTCACTGTAACATAGATAAATAATCACATCACTATGTCAAATCCCTAAAACTCTCGTGCACGGCGAAAGGAAAGAGCTAGGGGTTCTCTCGAGGGGTTCTGCGCACGTGTAAACAAACACGTACATGCACGTGTAGACGTAGATATACCAGTTGATACCAGTGCGCGTGTCATGGGGCATGTTCAACAGGTGTTCGCAATACCTGCTTACATGATAACACAGAGAACTTACAATGCTGAGATAACAGGCGAATGTACAAATGTTCCATGGGGCTGAAATGGAGAATATTCTTTACGAAAATATGCGTAATGGGACAGCAACAATAGATGGTCATATTTCTAGAGAACCTGCATAGAGCTTCAAACCTCGGGTAGTTATAAAAGAAAGACCATTGTCTGCAGTAGAGTTCATATTTCTGACGACTGTGGATTCTATTGATGGAATTAAGCTCTTTGTTGAGATAAACAATGCCATTATTTATTTCAATATGTCTATTGTCATGTTTTGTTTTGTCTCCATTTATATATGAGCCATGTTTTGTCCAAACGAATGTCTTATGGGACAAAAAGAATGAATGACTATATCTTATATGGAATATAGATCTAGAGACGAATCAAATGTTATAAAATAAAGATGAACAAGAAAACGATCAAGACCAAATGGGTCCTGTAGCACCGAGGGAGTTAATGGCCCTGTCTTGCAGCGTCTCATATTGAGCAGCAAACCATGTCCTGGTGTATCAATGTTCCACAACACAGGCTTACACTTTATGATGCAAACGGGTACTTTAATAAAGGAATATCATGACTGGCAATATTCTGAATCGACACTCCATTTATGCATTAGCAATCTTGTCCTGTAATTGTTTAAGGGCAAAGAAAGATAATATTCTTTATGTCAAAGGGTCCTATATCAAAAGTAGACCTGATGCAAGAGTTCCAAAAAGTTTAGAGATTTTGCAGAGCATGTCCCTGGTGACAATGTCCAAATGGGAAGAAAGGAACAGAGGTTATAATCTGCCTTGCACTTCTGTTGAGACGAGAGTGAAGCCATGTCTCTGGAGGGGCATATTGGCGTTATGGTAAGAACCACAAAGACCCTCTGTGAAGAAGATGAAGGCATATCGCCCACGGCTCTGATACCATGTCCCCAGACACCAGACTCATGTTCAGTGAAGGGAGTTTGTACTTGATGTCGAGTATTTCAGAGATAAGAGAAACACCTATACAAAAAGGCTCCTTTGTAGCTTTTGTGTCGTGGCTCTGTTTATTAGTGAGAAAATAAGCAAGACACAAACAGGAAAACATGAGGTTGCAATTGAAGTTAAAACAAGTTTGCTAAAAGGTAATGCAATACATTGAAAGTAAGTTTCCGGAGACTGTCAAAGACTGGCCGTGTTAGCGAATGCTGCTTTAACGGTGGCACCCGTCATTTTAAGTAAGTTAAGTATCACTATAGAAGATATCGGTTGGCGTTATGTTAAGGCGTGGTCCTTTTTCTGGGTTTTTACCAAAGCTCAAAGACAACATTTTTGCTGCTTATCTAATCGTAAACGACCAAAACATCAGAGGAAAATATCAGTATCATCATCATCACCAATAAGGGGTAAATTTATTAAATAATGAACAAATTGAAATCGTGACCTTTTTGCACTATAATAGTCCATTTGTTTACGATTTCATACATCTATAAACGAATTAGAAAGATACGCAGGGAGTAGATGGTTATAAGGGCATCGTTGCAATCTCACACGACTGATAGGGACCTCAACGATGTCTTGCAACACTCTTGAGATTGTAGTTCATGCCATTAACACATTGGCGCTTCATTATTTGCTGAGTATGTTTTTTTAAGGTTTACGAAAGATATCCTTAATTCACTAACAAGTGCTTAAGTTAAATTGGACAACTGTTTAAATCAACTGATCGGTTTTGAATGTAAATAACTGAATGTTGAAACCAACTAAGTGTTTCTTATCTTTCAAATGTCTGGAGCTAAAATGAAATATTTTTAAATGTTCACGTCTCCTCCTGAGTTTAATCGAAAAACGTCTTAGAAACGCAATCATAGTATCTGTTCTATGACTTCATTTAAGTGATAACTCGTCTTATCAGTGAAATGGTGACTATACGTTATACAGGCAGTGGCTGTATGAGTGCATTAAGATATGTACAGAAGTGCATTCGGTACAACCATGCCTTGGACGGGGCGATGTAGACGAGTGTTACAAACTACATCTCGTAGAGTGAAATTCTGAGTATAGAAGTAGAATGTGTAGAAGTAAAGGACAGGAGATATAGTAGAATTATGGTATCTCATGGACCTTAACATCACAGGTGTTTTTCATGGACCCTTAACAATAAAGGTGTTTCTTATTGCCCTTAACATGAAGGTGTTTCTCATGGCCCTTAACATCAGAGTTGTTTCTTATGGCCCTTAACATCAAAGGTGTTTCTCATGGTGTTTTTTCATAGTTCTTAACATCAGAAGTGTTTCTCATGGCCCTCAACATCAGAGGTGTTTCTTATGAACCCTAACATCAGAGGTGTTTCTCATGGCCCTTAACATCAAAGTGTTTCACATGGCCCTTAACATCAGAGGTGTTTCTCATGGCCCTTAACATCAGAGGTGTTTCACATGGCCCTTAACATCAGAGGTGTTTCTTATGAACCTTAACATCAGAGGTGTTTTTTATGGCCTTTAACATCAGAGGTGTTTCTCATGGCCCTTAACATCAGAGGCGTTTCTCATGGCCCTTAACATCAGTAGGTATCGCTCTTCGTCCACAGCACTAAAGCTGTTATTCATAACCTATAATATCGTTGCATTTGTCAATCGCCATTAATACCGTATCTGTGAGCAGTATGTGAATGCCCTCTTTATACACGTCCATATTTATTGTATTCGGCTTTCTCGTTAAGTAAGTCTTTTGAATATGTATTAAACTGCAAAAAATATTATTTTTATAGAAAAGAAGACAATGATATTTTGATCATGATATTTTGTGATTTAAAGGCAGAGATGGCCTTGTTCCTCTTTCAACTGCTGCTGAACACGAGTTCCTTTCAAGTCGAATAATTCCTCTTCTCAAGAGTGCATTATTTAGAGTTCGATATATATAATGGCCATAAAGTAATAATGAAGTTGCTATCTAGGGACGAGTGTAGTTATCTTAGCGATACACTCTGTATCAGTAACCACGTGTAGACGTATCAGTCAATCCAGACGTTGAGATATCCCTGCCTCACCAAGACGGGACAGCCATAGAAGTAGGCCATGAAGAGATGTTCATTTGATGGTGAATGAAATTAACTAGCGGGGCGTAGAGACTACAATCTGTCTTGTGTATGATAGGCTTACATGGACTCAGCGCGAATCTCTTACATGCCGTTTTGATAAAGACATTTGATGTAAAAGATTCCTATATAAATCGAATCGGCCTCCATTTGATGGCGACCTTTCAGACCTTAAAGCATATTATTTTTTTCTAGATTGAAGTTGATGTTTTAAAACTAAATGAGGATCTCTGAAATTATTTCTTATGATGAGATCATAAGATCGTAATTTGATTTGACGGTAACTTTTGAGTGAACGTCTTTCATGGGTAGTGAATCACGACAATTTTTATGTATGATGGTTAAACGTATTATTTTTATCTGACTATAATATCAGATGCCTTTTAATAAATTATATTATACATAACTAGTGTAAGACGTGTCATACTGGCACATACGCAAGATCAGTATTGGATTATTTCGTTGTCTGTTGCAAACTAACATAATCGTAACGTTCCCGAAGAAAACCAATGATTACTTACTTGTCAGCTATAAAAGACAAGTTAAGTCTCTATGATGCCTATATTTTTTTTAAAATCCTTGTGAATCGATAACATTCGCTCTGGCTCGAGTAATACAAGTATTGAAACCCGTTGAATTGAACCTTGTGATGTTGCAGGCAGCAAGTGGGCCAAGACAGACCTGACCTACCGGATCACGGCGTACAGTAGAGACCTCTCCAGACAGGAGACAACCATGGAGGTGGACAGAGCACTTAAGGTGGGTACCAGGTAGTGTCAGAAAGTGATATCGATCATATTTCGTTTTTATTTGCCTTGTCCTTATCAATGATGGTATTTTGTTTCCCTCTGCGTTCCAAAATTTCGTATCTCATGATACTGATATGCCTCGCCTGCCTGTAGACAACGAAGCATGTAAATGCATTACTGAATGTATGAATTCAAGCCGCTATATTATACAGTATTATAGTTGATTTATGCATAAAACCAGATGTTCAAACATAAGGTCATGAAATATCCATTTGCAACTTGTAAACTTGCATATATAAATATAATATATTTTGTTATAAAAATGCTTGTAATGCGATGTTAACGATCATATCGTTTCATCCCTATGTATATATAGATTAAATATAACGTACTTCACATAGTCGTTTGCAGAATCATTTTAATCCGATACTAGTACTTCGTCAATAGTATTGACTCATCAGGGATGAAACTATATGATCGTTACTATTGACGAAATACTAGTATCGGATTAAAATGATTCTGCAAACGACTATGTGAAGTATGTTATATTTAATCTATATGTGACCTTGCGTTTGAACCAATTCAACTTGCATTTAAGCTAAAAGAATATTCTAAATTCTGCAATACCCTTTCATACTTGAATATAAATTTTAATACTTTTCACAGACAATATTGAAACTATTTTCATCTCTCTACGACAATGACCTTTTGCTTTTATGTAACTGCGTAGAACACTCGTGAATATTAGTGACATTTTCAAATGATTTGTGTCTCGGTGTCTTATCAAACAATCGATTTCCTTTTGAAAATAAAGCTTCCTGATAAAAAATATTAACAAATCAGTTTTCCTTTGAGTTGTCAAAGTTAAAATAGCTTGTTGTCAATTACGTTTATGTAATTCAAGATGTGTCATCGATGTATTGTTATTCACAAAGTATTGCTGTCTGGCAAAACTTACCTATTTCAGCAGTAAATCAAATGACTCACCAACTTTAAAGTGTTTAATTATCAGACTGTTGTACATTATAAGAGAAGAGTTCAGATGTAAGGGAGAATGGAATCGCAATATGATTCTATCCTCTTTAGCATCAATGCTTGACAGATGTCGTTCAGTATGAAGATGTTGTTGTACACAACTCGTTTGGAGTAAAACTTGTTCGATATAGAGATTCCCAGTTGTCTACTATCCAGGGCCTCTTTTCACAAAGCCCGAAGGTGATCGTAAGTCACCAAGGTAACCTCAAAGAATGGAGGTTAAGGTTAACCTTAGTGAAGGTTGCTTTGAGAAGACCCAGTTAATGATAAAAAGTGTTTAATGGCCTTAGAGGTCGTTATATAGCAATGTATGCTAAACGATACTTTATTTTTGTTATATTTCCTTAAACTTATTTTTGTTACATTGTAGTAATCGAAAATGTCCTATTGATTTATATATACTCATTAAAATTCATTTGAAAAAAGTATCAATTATTAACTTTCATTGTATAAAACAGTACCTAATTCCTAATGCATCTTTTACGTGTGTAAATACAATTAAAATTTACAGTTATATAATTTCATCACTGTTTTTCTGTAATTCTCAAAATGTTGAACTTCTATAATGATACTTATATGGACTTTTCTGTAACAACGGATATGAGAGATGAAATTTAGACAAGAACAGATTTGTCAGAATGTGAAAAATTACTCATTATGGTCTACAGATAGAACATCCTACGACCTTATCCCACGTTTTATGCTCGCTTTCTTTCGTAAAGAATATTGTCTGTAATAATCTAGAATGTCTTCCAAGACATGTATCTCACAATGACGTCACAAAACTATCATTCAGTGTTTTCTCATAAGCCTCGTGATTAAAAGACGGGCACTTACAGGTCAGAGCCACTCACCTTGTGGGCATTGTCAACACAATAATGAAACCCAAGAATGGAGGCATTTCGTTTTTAAATGCGTAAAAGAATTCATAACGGATACAACAGCTACGATATCACTTAATGTTTTCGTATTTTGTATACGGCACATTCAAAACCAATACGAATATTACATAATTATTCTAAAATGAATAAAAAATAAACTTAACTCTCTCTCTCTATACAGGTGTGGAGTAAAGTCACCCCGCTGAGGTTTACAAAGAGAGACTATGGTCAGGCCGACATCGAAATCAGATTTGTTAGCCGTTCCCATGGTGACGGAAATCCTTTCGATGGGCGTGGTCGAACATTAGCACATGCATTTTTCCCACAATATGGGGGAGATGCTCACTTTGATCTAGACGAACCCTGGACTATCTCTGTATCTGACGGTTAGTACGTTTATAAGGAAGCCCTCTTTGGTTTGTGACAGTCCTAGGTCCATTTGAATCTCATTAAAAACTATTAACAATGGAGTGCTTCCTATTTCATGGTTGGAATAGACGATGAGACGATGAAGAAGAGTTCTATAGATTTCCAACTTCTTTATAGCAAGAGTGCGACGTTTCGATGTATATGCTTACGATGTTTTCAAAAGTTCGGTGTTTGATGCCATTATTTGGTCATTCTGGTGACTATGATGTCGTGTACTTAACGTTTGTTTAATGAATCACAGGTATTTTTCAAACAGTTCGAATTTCAACGGGACTATCTGGAAATTCACCAAAATTACTTGAAGTGCCTTTCAACCCTGATTTTCGTCATTTTGTGATGGTTAAGTGTCTTTTGTATGGTAATGAATTATCTGTTCAGCGTATTCAATCTCACTTCTTTATCTATAGGTATAAATCTCTTCCAAGTTGCTGCGCACGAGTTTGGTCATTCGCTTGGTTTGGCCCACTCTGATGTCACTTCCGCTTTAATGGCACCGTTTTATAGAGGGTACCAAAGGTCATTCAAGCTTGACGAAGATGACGTAGGCGCTATTCAAGAACTATATGGTAAGCTATGAGCAGTTGAAGTGAAAGAAATTATCATTCAAATTGATCATAGAATATTTGCAATAGTACCTCAATTGCAACATTTGCAATAGAAGCTCAATTGCAACATTTGCAATAGTAGCTCAATTGCAACATTTGCAATATTATTTCATCAGATTTCGATTTACTAGATTTATTAATGTAAACAGTGGATTAGCACAGAAACAAAACTTAACTCTCAATCCGAAATAAACAAATCAAATCAAGAATGAACATCGAACTGCAAAGTTTATATAGCACTCATAACACATACCAATTGACCTCCTTAATGCACGACAATGGCATGGGATATGTATTCGTTTGAACGACAATTGATCATCATCAATTGGTATGATATTTTGTTATCCAAATATCATCATACTTAGTTTAGATGTTGTTATAAAAGGAGAGCAAGGCGGAAAATAAAGGCCTTTTCATTGGCAATTTAATTGAAGGGCTCTGCAATCTAATCTTGATTCGAACTTTTGTAACCTTGTATATTTTCTTCACAGGACCTCCTGCCCGTGTCAAACCTATTCCCAAAATACCGGACCAGCCCCGTCCTACCACAGGACCCCGTATCAATATCCCCAGCATCTGCAGGGACCCTACCATAGACGCCATTACACAAAATGCGGATGGCTTTACTTACGTGTTTAAAGGTAAGAAACTGTGATTTGTTTTAAACAAGGTTTCTCTAAATCGTTTGCTCAGAATAAAGAACTTGTCATCCATAATTATTTTCCAATTTCTAAAATGCCACTCACCAAAGGTAGACAGAAAGGTTGAATTAACTATAAAAAAACAGCTGTCAATAAAACGATTACGCATATGCTTGACCTTTAAGCAAACTTCGTAAAAATGTAAATGTGACACACTAAAACTGAGATTCTCTCCCCTTGCAGGTAACTTCTACTACCGACTAAACGGGTACGGGATCGAGCCCGGGTTCCCGAGACGTATCTCCTGGGACTGGGAGAGTGTAAGCGGTCCTATAGACGCGGCCTTACACTGGGATAACGGCTACACCTTTATATTCAAGGTGAGGAATGATTTAAAATTTTCATACTGGCGCCGGACCCTGTATAAACGATTTCTTACCTCCGAAGGTACCTTATGTAGATGGTAACACCCCTTGGGACATCTTGGAGCCGGCGATGGTTCTCGAATATTGAAAGTAGGCGTTGTGTGAGCCAGGGACCTAGTACAACAATTGCCGGGAACATCCTAGGTTGGTAGCTGTCTGAGACTGATGTCAGTCAATGCTCGATGCCTTTGTATAGTCATACCTTAGATCTGGCAATTGTGAGATATCACGGGGAAAGAACGATTCCCAAATTGACCTTCGATAGTTTATTTAGTGAAGAAATGGATTAGGTACAAGTCATCCAACTTAGGTAAACTAAGGTAACCTTGAAGTTTTTTCAAATGTAAGATACAAAATATCATATATTTAACAAGGAAATTGATAAATTAAAGAAATAGAAGGGAGAAATATGCAAGGTAATTAGCATACTGAACATACTGCAGTCAGGGGAATGGACCTTCTTTACTGCGAAGATCATTAAATGAAATACTTCGGTAGCAAATAATCTGAAACATCACCAACTTCTCAAAGGAGCATTTTCATTGACATTGTGATTGTTTCTTTTATAATTGGATTTTTCATTGTTCTCTATGGATCAAATATTCTCTCCGTATAGTCTATGCAGAAATAAGGTAACACAGTAAGTGGATACACAGGGCATTTGACACAATCTCTTATAACCTTACTATATGACTATCCACATCTATCGCACTGATTGTGAGTCATTAACCCGATGCATCATGTGTGTACAGAGCCAAGAATAGTATGAATCGTGTGTGTACAGAGCCAAGAATAGTATGAATCATGTGTGTACAGAGACAAGAATAGTATGAATCATGTGTGTACAGAGACAAGAATAGTATGAATCATGTGTGTAAAGAGCCAAGAATAGTATGAATCATGTGTGTACAGAGCCAAGAATGGTATGAATCGTGTGTACCGAGCCAAAAATAGTATGAATCATGTGTGTACAGAGCCAAGAATAGTATGAATCGTGTGTACAGAGCCAAGAATAGTATGAGTCATGTGTACAGAGCCAAGAATAGTATACATCATACACTTTTAATTCTAAAATCAATGATAGCGTGAATGGAAGCCCACATTACAAAGGATAATGCATGCATATGCATATTTAATGCACATTTAGGTTTCTCTTAATGGATATTAACAATTTATTGGATAAAACAATTAGAAATGGAGAGTCAAGGTGAACGAACTGACTACATGTGGGTTATTCAATACGGAATTCCATATTAACCAATCATCTTACGACCTGACCCGACACTGACCCTTTTTGCTGATTCCTGATGTTATCCCCTGGAAGTGTGAAAGTTTCAAACCCCTGGTGTTAATCCGAGACGCCATTAGTACGGAACCAGGCGACCCTTAAAACATGTCCATTACACTGTAGACACAGACCGTCGCCATTAGGACGCGTTGTCAAGACAACCATCGCGTCAGAGGGAGTTAACTCCAATCACTGACGTCACTCCGACTTATTATTACACAATTTGTTACGTACATGGCGCTTTTGTTGTGTTATTAACGTACTGAGGTGTGATATGAGCCGATCGGTCACAAGCTATCTCCACCGTTGAAAGATCGATACATACTTAGCTCCGTACATCGCGTACAACACTGACACTGAAAAGAGCTCTCAACTCGTCAGTCAACTAATTCTTTGCCTTTGGGAAACGAAATTTCTCCGAGTTAAATAAATTGAATTCTTCTACTTGGACGTCAAGGGAAATTAACACTTATTTTCGTTGTCATTTATGGGCTAAGCGAGGCAGGCGAGGGTCCCTGGTAGTCAAGTTTTGGCCTTAGAGGAATCCGAATTTACACACATACAGAAGAATGGAACCTAATGGTAATTGATTGGAGACAATTGGTTTACCATTGGTTATCTTGGGAGCGAGAACCGGTGGAAGATGGATTCCAACACCGCAGTGCCCGTGGTCCCCCATCATTAGTTAGCTTATTTCTTCTATTACATTTTTACATAAAAAAGGAAACTTGTTTGTAAAAGTGCTTTGTCAAGCAAATTTAACCCACATTTATTGATCCCAAAACCGAGGTTAAGCCGCTCTAACCTTAAACAGTGTTCATCATACTTTTTACTTTAATGGAGGGTTTTGAATTATACATATACCTCTGAATGGAAGGTTGGGCGCAACTACTATTAGGCCCCCAGTCATACAATGACATGTTTTTAAAGATTCAGATGAGCACGTCCGCATTTCTGATTCTGTCGGGATGAAGTAGCATTGTGGGAATAAAAACTTTCAGTTGAAAATTGTTTAATAACTTATAATCATTCTTGTTATCGTTATAAGATAAACAACACTGTTCAAGTGAATATTTCTACTTTTGTCTTTTCCAAATATCTTCACCTAGAATCAAAATAACGCGTTCCTATCTTTCACATCTGCTTAATCTTTCAACGTCTACAGGAGGAACAAAGGGTCAGTGACTTTAACAATTTATTTCCGGACTGATAACCATTTTACCGACAGCTTCTTCTTTGCATTCTTAAAATTTCATTTTGTGGACTCCTTAGTGATAGTAGAATTCAAGGATCAAAGAGAGCATATATAATTGATACCAAATATAATTACAAATCATCATTACATAGAAGACGTCGCTGCTTGGTATATTTGCCTATGTTGTCCTTTGCTGACAGCTGCTTATAATCTAGAAGGTTTGAGACGATGATTTGGCCGATTCTACCGCTGCCATCTTGAAAGGGCCGTCGTTACAACCACTAGACATAAATATAGATTATAAAGGATGATTATTTCCGTCTTATCATTAGATAGGTTATTTTTAATTGGTTGTCTTATACAGAATTCAAACGTTTAAATTTTTAAGTATGGGAAATCAGATAATATCTTTAGAAAAACATTTACGGAACTTCGAGTGTCATTCTTCCGTTCAATTGACGTCAGCTCTAATCTGCTAAAAGAAGATAGCCGTGGAGACCCATGAAGCTTTCTTGAACTCAGCTCCGACCTCGGTGTACCATGTCGATGATACTAATATGCTAATACATCCTTTAACCTAGTGCATTATTATTACAAATTGCATTGTCTTTGTTTACAATCTTGAAACAGTTGCTTAAATAAATAAGAAATAAATAAGAAATAGATCACGAATAAATAAATGTATGAATAAATAGATAGATAGATAAATAAATGAATGAATAATCAATCAATCATGAATAAATAATGTATGAATAATTGAATAGATAGATAAATAGATAAATAAATGAATAACCAATCAATCAATCAGTCTGTCAATTGGAATGGAGGGTTTCTCATTTGTCCCACTATGTGTGTAATCTTTAATAAGTTTCTTCATATTTATATCTACTATACGACTCTTGCATCCAAAATAATTTATAGTTTATCAAAGTGACTCATATTTTCTAAGCTGTATCAGTACTTAGCTCATAAGAAACATGATTGTTGGCGTGGAAACGAGTGAGATATAAGTACTATATAAGTGCTTCTAAGGGCTATATGAGTACTATCTTGTCTAAGTGCTCATAGAGACAAGTAGAGATTGCCCTTGGATACGCGAAGCATCATTTCGAGGAGATAAATTTAACATCAAGATACGTTATTTTATTTTCATTGAAGAAATATTAGATTAATACTGTTATCAGCGTAATTTGACACTATGTTTTATTATGAAATGCAGGGAGGTACATACTGGAAGTTCTACAACTTCCGTCTGATCTACACCCGAAGTATTAGGGGTGGATTCAGAGGGGTACCCGACAATATAGACGCTGCCTTTGTGTGGGGAGGCAACGGCAAGACGTACTTTATAAAAGGTGAGTTAGAATTGCATAAAGACGACAAATGCAAGACAGTCTTTGCTTTTATATCATTGACAGCGATACGTATGACTTGTTACTATGTAACGAATACGTGATTCAATGAATTCTAAAATGGTCTCTTTAAGCTGTACATGAAGTATATTAAATGATTATCTCATTGAAATTGGTATTTTACATCTTGGTTTTGATAAGAAGAAGCTTTGATTACCTAAAAGGCAATTCCTCTTTCTTGAAGAATCATTTTCCATGAGATTTGAATACAATAGAGGAATATGATGTTAATTTCGTGTCAGGTGAAAGGTGACTTATTGAAAATATGTTTGCATTAGCGTCAATGGGTACGCGTATTAACATGTCCTATTTCACCGGTAGTTCTTTTCACTCATACGAATCCCAAAATAAACAGTCCATGATAATCATCATTATGGGCAATAACAGGAAAACTCCAGCCAACAGGATACGCAAATTACTTATCATTTCCATTACAAATATACATATTTATCATGCTGACACTAAATTCAATGCGTCTCCTGATCCTTATATCCATTAGGAAAGGAAGTTGCATTTTTTGCTCTAAAAGCAAACTGGTTGTGTCAACTGTCAACGGGATAATGGGGGAAATGTCATGCTACACGAGCGACTGATCTTATCTAAAGGTTGAAATCTACAGGGCACCATTGTGTTTCGGAAATAGTCGTATCCCTCGTATACCGCAGACACACTTATGCTTACTTATGTACGCTGATTGCTCTATTAGCATTTAGCTGAAGCGATCCATTGTCAGCCAGTGTGCACGAATACATGAAGGTAGTGATGGTGCTGTGCTTTTATTCGTTGTGTCCGAGTAATGTTACTCAGTGTTCTAGATCCCAGATCCCAGATTTTCTAAGAATCTGCTATCCCCTCTATTCCTAAAAACAATCCCTTTTTTCTTCACAATAAATAAATAAATCACAAAGTAAACTCAAATAATTTCCAGGGACTATATGGTATGTTTTTAGTTATTGCATTCAATATTGCTGAGCAAATTAATTGGTTTGGTGTCAGTAACGAAATGGTAGCAGGTGAAATACCTAACCACAATGCAATAGGCTTGGACGCTGCAAAACAACGCTAAGATGAAACAACAGGACTAAAAAAATTAAAGTTGAAACGAGCAACGAAAGGACCAACAATGAAAGATTTCATGATACATATAAACATATATTAGAAAATATTCAATCATAATACTAGAAAATAGATGGTACAGGTTATATCTACAATACCATAGAACGATATCCTCAAACGCTGCTACAGTAGACCATAATAATGTACTTTTAGATGATGTATATAGTTATACAACCCCCTTTTGTGCGGATTAGCATTCCTCTGAAGTTACTCTATTGTGAGCTGAGAGTAACGTTATAAAGGGAGTAACGTTCCAATGAGGAGGCTACAACTGTACATAGCGAGACAGCGTGTCTGTACCAAGTACCATAACAGTCGTCTATTAGTCATTATAACCTGCCCTTCGTGTGATGCCATCACTTATCTAATTTCACACCTGTTATAGGTGAATAACCAGGTGAGAAATTGGATTAGAGGCGCACCTGGTAGCAATTAGCAGGTATTTGTAGATTTGGTGGTCTTGTCTTTCTCGAATCAGCACAATGAATCAGAGACGTCTTCTATGATGACGTTACTGGTTGCATCGCTGGTGTAGGAATGTCTATACGCAGGCTTATTGTCGTCTCGCCGATACCTAATGTAACGCTGGAGTATAGTCCTCCATCAGCCTTGACCAGGTCCGGCCTCTTTTAAGTGTGTATTACACATACAATAATGAACGTTCATTCCATTTTGGAGACAAGAGCAAAAGGACGAAAGGACTATTGAAACCATTCTTGCAATAAATAGCTTCATTCAATAAGTTATGAATAAAGTTTTTAAAGTTGCCAATCGTATGCGATCTGAATCAACATCCATGTTAGATAGATCTTTACTATATAGACATTTTACTTTATTATAAATGTATTTAGTTACACAATGTTATTGAATGTTATAATTGAATACCGTTTACATGGATTTAATGTTTCATATGACGTGTTTATTGTAAATGATCATGTTTATTTATGTTGCTAGGAAACTTATACTGGCGTTACTCTGACAACCGGGTCGACTCCGCCTACCCAAAGCCGATGTCTGTATGGAGGGGAATTCCCTCCTACATCAACTCGGCCTTCAAGTGGAAGAATGGTCGAACATACTTCTTCACTGGCAACGAATACTACCGCTTCCACGACAGCAACTTTATGGTATGTATTCGCTGATACTGAAACACAAGTAATAGTGAGATCACCTCAAATGGGTTCGAACCTCTGCCTAAAAGTCAGCTGCCCTACCAACTGAGTGAAATATGTATCTCATTAACCGAATTCAGAAGGAATGTACTGGTATCATAAAATGAGGTCAATATAATGGTCGTCATAAAGGTTAATATTTTTACCTATGGAATCCCTCGATCGATATGTCAAAAGATGCTTTGCTTCGCTACCCGTTGTTTGTTGAAGCGTCCCTAAGCTGTAGGTAAACTTCCCTTCGCTGTAGCGGATACAAAACAGGCTATCCGTTCACAAGAAATGGTTGATGAAATTAGACATTGTTTTAAGACCTTTGGAAGATGCTCCTCAAAGTTGTAAAATCAATATTAAAACTGATATAATTGTCCATTGTTCTGAAATATGAAAGTCCACCTCAATTTATATTTCAGTCTGATGAGGGTTACCCACGCAACATCGGAAACTGGTGGTTGGGTTGCCCGGATGCAGCCCAAATCGAGCATTTCGATCACCTTGGAAACGATATAGACTCCCATGTAGGAAGCAGACGGACAGGAAGTTCGGGTAATCTTCAGAACGAGGCTGACGTTAGCGCGGGAGACCAGTTCTTGTCAGTTTTGGGCGACCAACGAGACGATATCAACGCTTCTGATGTGATACGATTGAACTATTTAGGGGGTGCTTTACTGGTCGCACTGTGTGAAATACTCCGATACATCATGTGCAGTTGATGACGTCACTGACGGATAATCATGGCTTATGACGTTCAAAAGTGAAATCATTCCACTAACAGGATATTACGTCATCATGAGAGAAGTTACTTAAAGTCACGTGATATCACTGCATAAGCAATATGTGTCGAAAGCAAAAGGTTATTTGGCGTGACTTAATGTGTACTTAACAGATATAATCAATCTACCTATCGGTATTTACATTCTGGATTCAAACACCGAGGAATTACTGATCTCTTTCCGATCTCGTCATCTTGGATTATCGCACTTCCGGTCACATGATCTGACGTCACTCTCATGCACATAAGCATCATCATCATGAACTGGCATCGTCAGCTAGTAGCCTTCAAAGTCTTGATACAGATAAAGACGCTGTGGTTGAACAAAATGTATTAAAATTTTGCAGACAGAATTTGTAATCGACGTTCGGGTTGCAGGGCAACGAAAGAGTCATCAGCCAAAACTGAAATTGTGTTGCTTACTTTCCCAGGTTGACGTGCCACAGGGTCGATGGAGTAAGCTTGAAATGACATTTACCGAAATGATGAAGTCGGTGCTGATATGTATTCTGTAAGATCATTATCACCATAATTTCCGGTCATGCGCAGCATAATGCGCATCATGCCATGGAGAAACATCTATTCCAGACGAACCGGGCTTTAATGCAGTTGTATAGCATTCAGCCGGGGAATGAAGACCTCCTTCTTGGCATGTGTAGACATATATGTACGACCATCCAGCTATTCATTCTCGAACACCTGGCTATTTTGTCCATTTTCATAATTTGCAATTTTTGCAGAGGAACTGTATGGGGCACCAATGGACAACAAACCAAATGGCTGTGTAAAGTATTCACTAGGAACAGCACAGTCAGTAGTTGATAGCGCCGTCTACCTTTGTTACATCTGTCACGTCTAAAATGCTTTGAATCTGATGAAGGTGATATCGTGTAGATCTACTCAAGCCGAATTATACTCGTATGTAATCAACACTGAAAATGAGAAAAGACAATTTAAAACAGTATACCGATCGACAAGTAAGAGAACGTTTGTAAATAGATTTTGCATGTACAGTTTACATATTTGATATATTTTACATTTTGTTTAGTTACATATTGAAATACTGATGCGAACAATTAGAAAACGTTTCACGATGTTTTCTCCCCTCCGACTTCTATGAATACACTTCCGTGTCCTCGCTCCATGTTGAAGTCACTTTAAACACATGGCCATCTTCACTCATTTACCAACTATTTTACTCGTCTTCTCGGGTTCCGTTTTAAGTGAAAATATTTACTTGAAACACGACCAAACGCTGTTTTATCTGGTGTTAGCTGATTTTGATTAAATGTTAAGTATCTGGTATCAGATAAAATAAATGACACTGATGAAAAGTGAGGTTCCTTTATCTTAAGGACAAATGGAGATTTTGCAAAATGAAACTCAAGTGATACTATTATATCTACAATTACCTGTCATGCCTTTATTCAAATACTGAATTTCTTATTTCTCGATGTGTGTTGGTGGTTGATGTTATATAATGAAACGTTATTGTTGTTGAAAGAAAAGTATTTGTAATAGCGATATGACAATTGTGTGAATAGTAATGCTACCTGATGAAGTTTGTTTAACTGACAGTTTTAAAACGCACATCGAGAAACAAGCAAAGGTCAAGGTCAACTTGACATCTCGTTACGTCAGCACCAGCGAAATAGTCGTCATGTAAATAGTGTCTACGCAGTTAATTATCGTCTCTTATTTATTTCTTGCTTCGATGTTTATTTCCCACGTGCTGACGGGCGAGACTATTTTTATACGTCGTGGTTGTATTAAACTTTCTAGCCAAATAATGTGTCTGTGGTGTGTAATCTTATTGAAATGGGATCTTCCAAATGGAAATGGCGGCGTCCATCGATTTGCCAGTCAAAGACCTTCCCGGGAATCATATACAGATGTTCCAGTTTGACGTAATGCTTAAAGTGGTTGTAATTGATCAATCACAACTCTTAAACAGACCTTGTTCAACCTAAAACAACATTGATATGAATCGAAAAAGCAGGTGTTGCAATACTTTTTCCAGCTGTATACAATATATATACCACTATTTATGTTTCAATAAATTCGTTAGTGGAATACTCCTTTCAACGCACTTTTTATAACCTATACACAACAAAAATAGTTAAGGAACACGCATTATGCAATATGTATGCACCATATATAATGACTACATATATATATTACTACAGACTAGCTTGATATTGAATAATGGCATGGTGTTTCACCTTTTTGTCGGGTAGGCAGAATTATACAGATGTACACGTTGTTCGAAATTGTCTCATTTATTCATTCAACTGATTGAATGACATACTTTTAAGAAATTTCGTTCGTTAAAATCAGCGCACATCAGTATTTCGAAAATTATTAAGTTTACACAGATCATGCATATCTCTCGATATTACTATCGACCCCCAGTCAGCTGATCTACAACATAAGTAGTTTGACAGAGTAACACTTATGTATTCAGGTTATACGGTCAATTCTTAAAGACCGGAAGTATTTAATGCAACGTTGCAAGAAGTCCGTATGGATTACGATATCAGAAATATTCAAAATTATGCTTTAAAAAAGGCAAACCATTATAAATCACCAACAGTGCTAATACTGTGTTTATGAATAATGAAATTATTTAAGTTTCAGAATTGCCTGAACAGACAATATTTCATCCTTGGTTATTAGTTCAGAGAGTTAAATAAAAGCCCTTATATACCTTACAAGGGTGTTATAAACACGTATACTACTTTTTGAAATCTCAAATTCGTCCACAAACAAATTGCAGGCACAAAAATGTAAAAACATAGCACTGCTTGTGTAAGTTTGGGTTGCTCTATTATGTAAAGAAAGGATCTTTTTCTGATACGCAAGTCTTCATACAACATTTATATGTCTGTGAAGTGATCAACGGAAGGCTAGTGAACTTTATCGAACCTCTTCCTGAGGTCAACGATAAAGGCCATAAATTGTCTCACCTACTATAGCACTGAACCCTTCTTTAGCTAAACATACAGTGACGTGTATTTAGAATGGCAGTGTTATCAATATAAAGTGAAAAAGTATGAGAATATCCCATTTTTCAGTTGATAGACGTAATATTATAAATGTTTCACATTACATAATTTTGAATTACCTGCCATCATCAGGAGGATACGATTAAAGTTTATTATCTTATTCTTCTGAGGAGATATTTGATTTTGGGAGAAGAAGTTGAACATTTGAAAACTTTGTGGCCTCTTAGACATGATCAACTAAATAAAGAGCTATAGTGACTTTGTAGCTCATCAGACGCTTTTCTCAGATCACAGATCTACATAATTTTTAATTCGACATTTAAAAGAAGTTTCCATATAAGTCTGCCTTCTAAATATGTCGTTCTGTTCTTAGGAAGAAGAAAGAGGTTTTTATGTCCTTTATAACAGTCAATAGAGTCCCCAAATGTACAACTTAGGATCTAATCTGCCAAGGAGTCACCATTCCGTAGACTTGGATTTTTAAAAAAGGGCTTAGGTAGTTGGCCCTGTAGCCCTTAGTCGGCGCCACGAAATCCCCCAAATACACGGTTTTTATCAATTTCCTATCCTTAACTCGTATTTCAAATAAATTCTAAAACAAAATAGCGTTAGCTTAGAAGAAGGTTGCCAAATTTAAAAAAAAATTAGAATAGGGTCAATTGGAAAATTAAAGAAAGAGTGCTTAACTCAGTTACATAATGAGAAATGTTCCAAAATGGAAGAAGCGTCTTTGAAAGTGTGACCTACTCATTATACCAGCCACTCAGACAATATATACGGTTAGACAAGCATGAAGACACAATATATTGACTAAGAAGTACCAGACTCTGTGAAAAACGAGATCAAAATGTGCCGGGTAAGCTTTTTTGACAAGAACATAGAGGCAATAAGAATCCACAAACAGTCTCAGTGAACTGGGAAAACAGATGGCTTGCAAAAAAACTGTATCAAACAAGATTCAATTTTCTAATCTGGCAGCAGAGTCGCTGGCAAAAAAAGTTTGTATCAAACACGATTTAATTCTTCAATCTGAGAAGAGGGCTGTTGTGATAAGGCGAGGAGCTGCGAATATGCCACACAGCGAGATGATGGCGAGTTGAGCAGGGAACAGAGGGTTGGGAATAATTTTCTATATCAGTAATTACGCCAACGTGACGAGACTGTGCCTTCGATAGTGTAAGCCAAGGCATCATCATATTGCCATCGTAGTGTGAGGATGTATGGGTTAAAGAGCCACTCCGTGAGTTGTTGGAGTCATATATCCCAAACTTAATCAATGGTGTCATTTGAAAGCGAAGTATCGACTGTTACCAAAATGACACACTTTAAAGCTTATTGTTTTTTTAGTGACAATATGAAGGTAGAACGTCGCAATTATGATAGAAAACCGGACAGTGGCGCTTCAAATAGTCAAACGTAATTTTGGAGACTTATCTAAAACAGGCAGGGGGGCAGTTAGGAGCAGATAGTGTTTGTTAAGTTATATAACTTGTATCCATGTATATTGGACGTGGTATCTGCACCTCAGTGGCAGTCTGTGCATTTATATGGCTGTTTTTATATTTTCATTGAAAACCAGTATTTGTCATATATATGTCTTTTGGGCATGAAATGAGAAGATGTTTTGATTTTATATCACCTCATATGACATTTAGGTTCGTATCAAAGGTAAATAATATGTTATGAAAATCACGGAGTGGCTCTTTAACTTACATAAAACATCGATCGCTAGATAAAACTACCCTGCAGGAATATATCCGGAGTTTGTCTGTTTGCAGAGAATCATCAAACGTAAACTCTTAACATATTTTATTCATTCAAGAAATGGATTGGGCACAAGTTACCCAACTTAGAAAAGTCCTCTCCAGAACCTTGATTGTCGAGGATGGTCTTCAAGGAACTGTAGCTCGGATATTTAGCAATGTCGTTTCATTTAGCATGCGTAACTCACATAGGGAAGCATTGATATTTGGGACAAAATAAATAAATAAATGTATCAATAATGTTTCAATGTAAAAATAAATAAATAAATATACAGACATATAGAGAGATAAATAAATAATACATAAATAGAACGAACGAACAAACAAACAAACAAGTAGATGAAAAAATAACATGATTTCAATAACTGGTGTTCTCCTTTTTCGGACAAATGGGCATGGTGTCAAATACCGAGAGGAAAAAAAACTATTTTAGGGCTATTCGAAAATCATTTAAAGTTATGATGGCGGGGTTCTTGCCTTCCTTCATTTGATGAACGGGACTTTTACCACTAAAGAAACAGCGGCAAGTCTATATATCTTATTTTAGATGATATTTAAGATTGAATGGTACTGCGCTTGGGGTTGAGGATCCAAATCGTAGTCGTCGTTTCTCCTTCATCGGAACTAAAATGCCGATACACTAAAATGCAATCGCTCTTCAACGAAAACATGTAACGTAACTCTCAGTCACATTGTGTTACCATATGATATCATTAATATCTGTAACGCACCAGCAACTTTCAATAATACCATGATCCGCAAATGAACATATTTCTGTATCATTTTGAAAATGTTCATTACTAAATTGAATTTTGAAAGTATGTAAGAGTACATCGCTTCATATCTTTAGACTAATCATTTAGAGTGTAACATACAGTATGGATTATTTTACTGTTGACCTTATATATTTTATTGATTGTACTTCTGTAATATGGGCTGAGAGGCCTAATTCATTGACTAATGATTCTTACTAAATGACGAAAACGCAAAATTAACGTCAAACAATCCAAAAGTAAATATTTTACGACTGCTTCAGTGCATTTTTAAGGGCGAGAACTTGCTGTCTGTCTTTCGTGATGAAGAAATTTAAAGAGTTTGAAACATCCTCATGTATCATTTAGGCGAGTGGCATGTTCTGTTATTTCTCATGACTATAGACCTCAACAAACCAAAAGCAGTGATCAACAGTTGTTAAACTTTCGTAAGTTATATCAACCCTATTTGAAATGCTGTGTTATCGCACTTTCACCATTTGAAGTTTATGATTTATTCCTCACAGTGCGTGATTCAACATTCACCGTTGAATCATGTTACAGCATCACTTCAGTGATTTCGCTTCCTTTATTGAGGATATATAAAATTTTACAGTTATTGAGGAGTAAATAGGGTTTAAAAGAGCAAAACAAAAGTCTGTGACTTTTATAACATATTATTGACCTTTGATACGAACCTAATTGTCATATGTGGTGATATAAAATCAAAACATCTTAACTTTTCATGTCCAAAAGACATAAATATGACAAATATTGGTTTTCCATATAAATCTAAAAACAGCCTTATAATTGCACAGAGGTGTTGTTATCACCTCAATGCTATCAACTCATAACTGCCCTCCTGGCCGTTTTAGATAAGTCTCCAAAATAATGTTTGACTATTTGACGCGCCACTGTCCGGTTTTCGATCATCAACCAGTTTACCACATCCTATTGAAAGGAGGATAGGTGTCCTCTTCAGAGTTGGCCCTTTTTCCCTGATATTTTTAAAATTCCAAAGAGGGGTGTCCAAACCCCCTTATCTGGATCTGTCCATGAATACTTTATTCTCATTCAGCTAATTCAATATCAGAAGTCGACCATAACCACATCCTAGTTCAAGAACGGTAAAAAAAATTCGAGTTGTCAAACTTGATTTGGACCCACAGTACCCAAAATTATCCTTACACAGGCGGTTATGTAATTCTTGTTCAAGCTAGGCATAATACTTATTTATGTTGACTTATTGTCATATGATATTATTAGCTTTGATGTCTTGTAATGTTCATGATGATCTTATTTCAAACTCCTCTGATGACCAGCCCAACATTATTTAATTAAGTAACAGTTATCCCCCCTTTTGAGTTTAATAAAATGGACTCGTATCCAGTTGGACCTTACTCTGGGTCGGGTACTCAAGTATGTGAGGAAGGACTACCTCAACCTTGATATAGTGGTATCCACAAACATGACAGACAATGGAGGAAGGACAACTGTTTTATTGCACAATTCAGCTACAATATGGCCTTATATCTAGCAGCAGTAGCAGCGTGATCAGCCCTGGCAGCAAGCAAAGAAATAAATTGGACTTCGTTGATAAGCAGTGATAAAAGCAACACAGCATCGCAAACAAATAAATACCAAACTAATACAATCATCTGGACTTGAAGAAATATTCATCGTTAAACTTGTGCAGTTCAGATCTTGATATGTTTCGTTGCAATATGATAGTTATATTTCACATTCATATAATAAATTGAAACATAGTTCATAAATGCTTACATAAATTCTAAAGGTTCCATAACAACTCAGAAAAAAGAGCCATTGACTCTGTAGCTCATCAGACTATCTATTACTTATTAATATCCTCATCCCTTAAGGATTCTGTTCACACTCAATACAAGCTTTTTGCTTTTTTTGGCCTTTGCCTTTGGAAAGGAAGATGAAAATAGGTTTACAGGGCATGGCCCCTGTGGACCTCACAAGGGATCACAGGGTCACCAAATCTATCATAAGAACCCCCTTCAACAAATGAGTATGTACACAAGATTTCAGCTTTCCAGGCCTCTTACTTATGAAGAAGAAGATGAAATAGGTTTTTAGGGTGTGTTCCCTATGGCCCTAATTGGGGGGTGATAGGGTCACCCAAATCTATAAAATAAAAAACCTCAATAGTCAAAGAGTCTCTACACCATACTTCAGATTTCTTAAGTCAATGGTTCAGGGTTTAAAAAATGAGGAAATAGTAAAAAGTTAACAAACAGACGGACGGCAGGATGGACTTAGGATGCCGGACAACATGCCATAAGCCCATCTGGCCTTCAGGCGAGATGAGCTAGAAAGGTTATGTTGTCTATATGTAGAGCAGCATGGATCTCTACCTCCAGTCTTACTCAGTTAACAAGTGAGAGCATATGTCATAAGGTTAGCCTGCTAAAGTATCACAAATGAAAGAAAGTAACAAAATGTACATTAAGAGTATATGCATAACAGAGTAAAACAAATGACTACAAGCCTATACAAAGTAACACATACTGCACTAGAAAGCAGTGGGGTATAGTGTAATATAAGTTTAATATCATGTACTTAAACTATCTGCCATCTTACAACATTGGATATAAACGAGCCATAACAATAGCACATTGCATTGTCGTGTCAATAAATGAACAGTCTTACTAAAAGTAAACAAAATTAATTTTTGTTCAAAATATCCTACACATGACTTAACATGGGTGTGTTACAACTGAAATATACTTCAATTGAAAACTGAACAATTTTTTGAGATATTGTTTTTTAATTTACTATAAAATCCTAATTCAAGCCTAACTTATTACAAATGCATCTACAGACACATGAATGCATTACACAAAGCCTGTGAGCTTTCCTAAAATGCCTTGCAGCTCAAATGCAATGATATGTCAAAATAAAACAATGACAAATCATAAATGCATTTTTAACAGAAACAATAAGAAAAGCAGAGTGCGAGTTTGCCATAAATCATTACTTTGGACACTGAAATAAGTTAGATTCAGTAGTACAAATACAATCATTCTGCATAGTAAGATGTCATGGGAATTCGAACATACAAAGTCTTATTAGCGAGAAAAACATTTGTGCATATATTAGTTACATGTGAAATCAGATGTTCAAGAAAAAGGTTACGCAGTAACGCTATTTAATTGCTTCTTGATTATGATAGTATCCTGTTAACTCAATATGAAATCTAATGATTGAAATTTAACTTTGAGTAATGTTGTCATTAATTTTAAAAAAAAGAAAATATAAAGGATCACAGGTTGTGAAAAACTCATATACTATTTATTCTAAAAAGGATTTCAAATACTATTGGCTGATATGAGCTCAAAGAGGATGACAACAAAATTCCTGGAGCCAACAAGAATTTTATCAGTTTTCATCAATTTACATCAAGAATATAGGGAAGGGTAGATTAACTTAATAACATTGGTATATGTAACATCTTTGGAAGAGGGGTTATATCTTAACAACAGTCGGCAGTGTACAGGATTTTGGAGGGATTCACTTATGTTTCCATGGTAACTGTAAAAATCATTGCTTCACTAAAATGAATAAAAGTCTATTTAAGGCAGCAAAGCATTTGGACAGAGGTATTCTGTTACAGTCTGTGAGCCATTTTCCAGAAACAATGATGTTGAACAGTACATAACACAATATTGAGGGGATTTGATGATGTCCATGTTTTAAATTTATGTCATAACAAACCTTGTTTGAATTAATAAAATGCATTGTTATTTTGATGATAATTAAAAATTCTATTACACTAAGATAAAAATTTGACCAACACATACTAAATTCTTCATTTTGAGGTCTAAGTTTCATAGGTAAGAGGTTTTTCATCTTCCACGTCTTGCACCATTCTTACAAAGATAGGCCTTACAGAATTTTCCAAACAATTCTGTGCTTGTCAAGGGCTGCTGCGATGCATTTTGATATTCAAATGAGAAATCATCTGAGAATTTCAACTTAATGCCAAAGATAGCACTGCACTTAAAAGACAAATTTTGACTACCCGGTAGTTGGCAGCAAATTCTAAACTAGCCATACATACTGTTGCAATTTAAAGCCATGCAAGGGAAGATGAAGTTCCTTTAAGAATAAGGTCATTAATTCATGTATTAAGTCACATAAAAGTCAAAACAAACAACAACATATTCCATTGTACCCATAAGTCTTTACATAGGAGAAGTTAGAAACACACAAGAAGTTAACTTGTCACTTGACATAGCACCAATAATCAACCGATTGGGAATATTTCAGGGTTATGTCCCTTTGACCAGAAAACATTCAAATTTTATGTAATACTCTTGACTTTAAAAAACTAGTTTCACACATTCTAATAAAATCTTTTTTTTAATACTGACTAATGTTGCATTTGAAAAACATAACTTTTTCTTTCTAAATGCTATATTGTAAATGTATTGGACCATTTACATTTGGTCATTTATTTCCATTATTGACACATATCTTAACAGAATAATTTTCTAAACAATTTAAAAATTCTTTACCTAGAATTGACAACAACTCAACTTATTCTAATTCTAATAATGCCAAAAACAGAATGGAAAAAGAATGAACCTGCTGTTTCTGAGTCTACTCAACATTTCCAAAATCTATTTGTTACTTGCATGGCCATTACCTTGAATACCTTCCCAAACAAGCAATATGAGTGTTTAATCTTCATATCAATGCCTATTCTACACACTGTACTAACTGTTTCAGAATAAAATCCAATTACAGAAGTACTAGTTACAGGCTCGATCAAGCTAACTCGTTCAATAGTTGTCTGCTGTTGCCTAGCAACCAAAAGTAATCAAGGGGCTCCTCAAAGATAAAAAGTACTAGTCAATTTGAGAGGTTTGTGCTTAGTTACCGAGGGATTACTATCAGAAATGTCTCATCGGAATTGTGGACAATGTTAACATGCTGAACTTGCTCAACAATTATCAGTGGATTTCAAGAACATATCCTGGATGTTGACCTTCATGGGCAGAGATGTTAGATGACTGACTCCAGAACCTAACTTTCACTAGCATGTTTGTCATTTCAAATCAAAAATCAACTCAATTTCAAAACATATTAATATACCTTTGTTTTTACATTGAATCAGATTTTTGAATTTCATATTTGTTAACTTTGAGGAAATAGAGATGTGTGAAATCCTCTTTGGTAAATAATTGATTTGGTTTAAAGGTTAAAATTATGTGACTAGCACCATGTGTAAATAGGTTTATCCTATAATAAGAATATAAGTGGGGCAACATTGTGTCACATTAAAGCTTATCAATCCTCCTTCTGCTTGATAATGACTGTAACCATAGTTACCACTGACCACGATGTTAAGTTCAGGCAGATTCAAATAAAAAAAATGTCAGTTAGAATGTAATCCAAAACAATATTTGTAAGATATCAATGTAACATGGAGACCCACAAAAGCAAGAAATTCAGTTTCAGGGAAAACATTCCCCTCGACAACCAAGGCATGATACAAGAAGAAGATAAAGAAGCATGCGCTATGTAAAGCTATTCCCTTTACAAGACAATGAAAGAAAGGCACTATATATTATATATCATGTTACTAATCTGTACAGCAACCGATTCACAAATCAGACCAAAATCAGAAATTCTCTCTCATTGCAGGTAAGTCAATGGATACACAGGTAGGAATTTGTCAACCTACCGGTAAGTAACTTTACACCTCATCAACTCTAAGTGTTCACAGGAAGATGGTTAAACAATACAGAAACAGGTTATCATTCCTAGACATGTGTGAATGACATCATATATTCTTTTTATAATATATATGAGATTCAAAATAAAACAAGAAAAACAATGGCTTTAATAAAGGCAAAAAATATGTTGGTTAATGTCAGAAATAATAAACCTTTTCGAGGTTTTAAAATGTTTGGGACATTGACAATTTTCTTAATTTTTGAATGAAAGTGGGTAAATTATTTGTCTAATAGTCAGCTTTCTTATTGAACTTTTGCAGTGCATAAGTGTTGAGAAGATTAGTTATGCCATTTATAAAGAGGTGATAAATAAATAGTAAAAATGCTAATGTCACGGATATGGATTTTTGAGCCGATCTCTGTAAAATATATATATATATATATATATCTAAAAGACAAAAAAAGAGTAAAGTACTAGAAAACTAGGATGATATGTTGAAAAAAACTAGAAAAAGCTACATATAACAAAAAAAGAAAAACTATTTGAAAAAAAGAAAATGGCCTACTACTAGAATGTAGGTCTCTTCAAAAGTAGTCACAAGCAGTAAAGACAAGTTGCAAAAAAGAATAATATCAAATTTGATATAATGTTCTAATAACTGTAACTATTAAAGAATCTAAAGTTTCAAAGTTCCTCTAATAAAACAAAATAATTAAAGTAAAAAGTATATCCAACAGAAAAGGTAACCATATCACATTTGTACAACTATATCTAAACATATGTGCAACTTGAAAACAAAAATAATTAAACAAAACATAAACAAGGGAATCTAATATACACAAAATGAAACTTTCACACAAGGCAAATATTCTGAAAAAAAATTAATTTCACTGGGCTTCAATAATAAATGGAAGTATATCAAAGTCATCTTCAATGGTTTTCATATTTCAACAAGGCTTGGTTACTGTAATAAGCCATCAAATATGTAGGTTTTAAGAAGCAAACATAAACATAATTCAGAAATAATTATTTATAAATTGTGACTTAACTCAATTACTTGTAAGTAGTAAACCTAAGTTTAAGGTTCAAGGTTTCAGATTTTCTTTTACATATTTTTTTTCAACAAATATACTCTACATTTGTTTTCATTAAAAAAAAACGTATTCTCTCTTGTTAACAATAACATGAGCTTGTTGATATGAGATAGAAGCATAATGACTATTAGATATATATGTGTAACTCCAGCCTGGTCATTGTGTCTTCCTTTATAATCCTTCCTGGGACTATATGTAGTCTGTATCAGCACTACCAGTATTGCATAAGAACATGTGATGATAGTTTCCCTCTCTTCTGGAAAAGGGGAGATAACTCTCATTTTATTCAGCTAAGGGAAATAAGTCCCCTGCATTCAACCAGAGTTAACTATCCTTCTTCCCAGTGAAGGTGAGACAACTCTTGCTCACTGTTAGAAAGGGGAGATAATAGATTTTCTTCCAGAAAAGGTGAGGAAACTTTCAACTGACTCTCTGCTATACTGTGGTGTGTTTGCGGAAGTCCAGTGATGCAGAGTTTACGCAGTAACGTATTCCTGTTGGCTTCGGCCCATCATCGAACACGTGACCGAGATGGGACTGGCAGTCGGCGCATCTAACCTCCATCCTTTTTGCACCTGAAACACAGATTTATGAAACAGTTAAGGTATTGTTTTTAGCTTAAAATGGGCTTAGCCTGTACAAAATCACTGTGTGTCTTCACTTCGGGCTTAAAAACATCAGATCTAACAAATATCAAAATCAACTTAAACTGAATGTTATTGATTGAACTGTTTTGTATTTCCGTCAGATAGGATCATGTCACTGGTTGAAGGAACTATAGCTCGAAGTAAAAAAAAGAGACAATTCTTAAAGTTAGTTTTTGGGCTGTCGTTCGATGATTTCAAACATAGTTTGAGCATTATGTGTACATCAGACACAAGGTTGACATTATTAGCATTATCTCCCTTTGTTGAGTCCAGTCACATGATGAAACCGTATCAAACAACTTTCCAGCCACCAAACTGTTATTGAAAATTGAGGAAGATATATGGACTCGTTGCTTTTCATGATAAATGATGTTAATCAATGACGAATTAACACCCTTTCCACCTTAAAATAACTGTCAATCACTAGATGATAACGCCAATTGTATAATACCTTAAAATCTATAATAAAAAGAAGAAAAGGTAATGAACAACTTCTTTATTTGAAATGAGATTTGAATTATTCCAAACAAAAACTCTCAGCTTGCCGACTTCCAAAGCTGACCGTTACATGTTCTTGGTAAAACCAGCCATGACTTATTCTCCTTTGATATTGTACATTTGCATTGTTCAAGAAATCAGTTATAGATATTTATTCAGGAGATAAACATACTTTGTTGGAAAGTCATTGGCATACAGCACAAAAAGAATAACTCTAAATTCAATTAAAGTTGATCACATAGCAAGAGGCTTTAAATTATTAATGTACAGCTTTTACAATCCTATTATATGCAGTCGATTTTCAAATGAATTATGTTTATCTCCAATCTACCATAACTATGATTGACTACTGAATTATATTCTTTCCAAAGAAGCTTGAGGCTTTAAATTATTAATGTACAGCTATAATTCTACTGAGAGCAGTTCATTTTCAAACAAAGTAGGTTTATCTCCAGTCCACCATAACATTTTATTACTGCAACATATTTTTGTATGTTGACAGGGCTGTGCTGTGTCATCTCTGTCTGTTTACAATTTGTAAAGACAGACATTCATATAGAGATGATATTTAGTCATCTCCAAGGAGTAAATGTAGTTGACCTCAGAGGGCACAGACAATTCCGTGTGTATCTGACGGAGCTCAATCTCTTCTATTCATTACTGATGCCAGGTGCCAAATATATTCTTCAAATTTGATTTGGAAATATACTGCTCACATGAAATTAAGCAGCAAGGACATGTTCAGCAAAATATTATTATAATTCTCAGGTAGTCATAGACCGAGATATAATGAAGGGGATCAATTATTACATCGCTTAACAAAATCACAAAAAAACCTCATGCAAATTAGAAAACATTTATGTGATCCAAACTTTACATGTTGATAATTTTTTGGGGAGGAGCAAAGTTAACAGAACAATTTATAACCAAATAAGCCACTAAGGGTGTCACGATACACAAATGTATCGGTGTATCAATATGGTTTTTTTCTGCCAATACAATACATGATATGTGTCTGAGTGTATCAATTTCATTACCAGGAACTGTATCAATATAATAATTTTGGAATACCGATCGCCTCACAATGAAAACTTCTCATGGTATTGTATAATGGATCTTGTCATGTGACAACAACTCGTTCGATTTGTCGTTTTTTCGATTAAAAAAATATTGTTTAATTATTCTATTTCTTTATCAAAGATAAAAGTGTTTTTCAGAAATGCACTTTGACTTGTAATTGTGAGTAACTTATGTTCTTGCGTATTTTCAAAGGTTCAACATGGCAACAACTGATTGATGATGTTTCTTTCCATAGTTTCCCTCAAACAATTCCACATTAGGAATCATGGAATCATCTTTTACAACATTGTGGCATGTGGCTCAATTATTCAGCAACATCAGCAGCAGCTTGCTTGATGGGTGGTTAACTGCATCATAGCTGTATTACCTGAGTGTTTTCAGGGTTATTCCCTGCCCCACACAGAGATCCAATTGAGAGACTCTTGATGTCAAGTGAAACTTTGTTCAAAAATAAATGTGCCTCTGTTCAGCCAGCAGGAAATGGGTACCTGGTTTTGTTGATAGTGACCTTCTAACAACTTATACGTAACCTTGGGTTAGATCAAGGTAATAATATTACTATATGGCCTCGAGTAACCACTGAGTGGATAGATGAGTGTGCTTGATAAATGGACATAATATAATTCATTCTGTCACATTAGCATAAGCTCAATAAATTATGTCACTTTTTCAACACAAGTTATCATCTGGCTAAAGGGAAAATAAAATGTTATGTTCATGCCTTTGTTACTTCTATAACCTCATATATATTTGAGATTAAAATTGACAAGGATTAAAAGATTCCAAATGTTGCCGCTAGAGCGGTAAGAATTTGATACTACTCGGGTTTCCTCTGCACAACAGTCTGAGAACATCCCAAATATTCATATGTTCTGAGGTCTGTTCAGATAAACCACAAAAGGTCCTGCAAGGGCAAGCAACTCGAAAAAAAATTCTTTCCACGTGATAGCAACCATCTTTTATTACAAACATGCTGTGACTGATTCGTTTATGACAAGGTTTTGTCTGCACTTCACTGGCAACAGCTTGTGCCTTAATGGTGTCTCATCAGGCAGTGTGGAGAGGAAATCTTTGAACAAGTTTGTATTCCAGTAAAGGCAATATCCTTAAACATTTATTCCTAGGAATACTGTCAACCTTATTATTAAAGGCTGATCCAAGATCACTAAGTTTAGCGATAATTAAAGTCTCATAAGAATGAATCCAACAAACTCTTAAGGGATGAAAATATTCACAACAAATGCTTTGACTGACAATAATGGCACAAAATCTCCACTAAAACCTGAATTAAGTTGGTACAACTATTTCTTCATTTTCATGTATTTTTTAGTTTTTTTAGAAACTTTATATTAATATTTCAGAAACATGAATGTACTCAGTGTTCGAAATAACTTATAGTCCTTACTGGTAAGCAGGCGTCTTGTTTGATAACTCAACAAGCCTACCTAAAAATCTTACAAGCCCTGAAATATGTAGACTTAGTATACCTAAAATCCACACAAGAAAGGCAGGTTTGACCTCTTCTTCAACAAGACCTATCAGAAGTTAACCAGCAATTGGCAGGCAGGCAAGCAACTAATTCCAACATCGAATGTACATTTGAAATTCTTTTCCACCATAACAACACCATATATATAATGTATTGCTTTATTCAATCTTCTGGTGTGGAGGTACACAATTTTCTGATCTAGAGGTCTCCATTAGTACGAGAAGTGTCTCTCTTGGATTCCTTTGCCGGGGTAAAACTCAAGGCAGCTGAATTGATACAATATCTGCGTCCTGTTGGAATCGGTCCGTCCTCAAACACATGACCCAAATGTGCTCCGCAGCGCGAACATGTCACTTCCACACGAACCATACCTGGTAATACCAATAAACTTCTTTTATCTTGGATGAAGTGAGTGAGCGTGTTCAGGATATTGTGAAGTGAAAAAACGTAATAATAACCAAAATGAAAAACCCTTCTGCAAGATATTCCTGTGGTAGATTCAAGAATTATCAAAAAGGGGGAACGGGGTGGGAAGAGCATTCTTCTATATGAAGGCAAATGAAGGAGGAAGAAGGGTAAATTGGGGGTGGTGGAGGGGGGTTCACCCTTCTTTTCTTACATTTCTTTTCCTTTCACAGATATAAAGAATGTTTCAAAAGGGAACAAATTCCTGAACCTTCTCGTCCACTTTGCATCTGCCACAGTGTAGAATACTATGGATCGTAACTAAAGAACCAAAAGTATGAGTCAGGATCACCTACCCCAAAAGCAAAAGTATGAGTTAGGATTATCTACCCCAAAAGCCATAGTATGACTTAGGATCACCTTACCCAGCACCACGTAACCAACACTGCAACAGCTATGTACCTTTAGGATCTAGACAACATATAAATGACAAAAACAAGCTACTCTCACCTTGGGTTGTGTCGTCTTTCAGAACGACATGGTCCTTGTCCAGAACATCGTAGAAGGAGGGCCATCCAGAATGGGAGTTGTACTTGGTGTCAGAGGAAAATATCTGGTTCCCGCACACCACACAGTTGTACACCCCTTCGTCCTTCATGCTCACAAACTTACCCGAGAACGGTCTGTTGAGAGAGACAATGTACATTTTATTGGTGACAAGACAAAAAAACATTGTAATATAAGGTATCTTATGGCCATGGATTTTCATGGGATACATCAACATGCAGTCATCAAAAGGTTTTCTGAGGGTTTTAATGTACAAGTAAAAATACTTTCTTTGTAGGAAGGATAGTTGTTTTAAGCAGTGCAGGAATCACAATCTCATTAAAATCAAACCAATCACTCGTATCATGCTGTTGACCTAGATATGGGTACTGCTTCAAAGGGATTGATGAAGTCAAGAATTAAGTTTTCAATTTATTTGTACAATTTAATGTTTTAGCGGGCCTCCAATTGTTTGAATCTATGGATGCTTTCATTTGACATCTTGTGGCAATAATCAGATAGGAAATGCAGAAATATATGTGTTATAGGTTTGAACTGATTTAATGAGATTGAAATTAGCATAACTAGTGTCAAGGCTTCAGGAATGTTAAGTATTCATATGTTTTGACCTTCAGCAGTCAGAAAAGACAATCATACTGATTATGATGAAAATATTAATTATCAAAGGTTAACATTAATTTGTCCTTCATACTTCTCGGTGCCACGCTCCTGGGTCACATGGTACTCAAGAGGTGTGAGCCTCTGTTTGAGCTCCTCCTTCGCTAAGGTAACCTGACATGAGTTCTCATCAGCGCATGATGCCTGCAGTTTGCGGATCTTTGGCGACAGTTCTTGTTTACCGGAGATAGCGTGAAGGAGGTTCATACAGACTAAAGGGAGGTAACTCCCAGCCAACAGCATCCGACAGTGATCAACACACACTTACAAGTGGAAGACTGGAAAAGAAGAAAACAGGTTAAGTAGGTTGTTTTTAACTTATATGATACACATGAGCATGCAAAGGTGAGAGAAATGACTCCTGTCTGATCAGATGCTCTCACCGTAACTTCGAGGTAGCATCAAGCTAATTCCCTGGGATAAGTCTAGACTGGTGTCAACCTGTGAGACGGTTATGCCTATCGTTTTGCGGGTTGGCGCCTTCTTTGACAGATGGTGGAGAAATGAAGATCCCGATGACGGAACCGACCTGGAATTCTCCGAGAGCACCATGAGAAGATAGCAGAAGACACAACCCTGAGCCAGTTATCCTGACAACCATGGGAGGACCGATTGGTGCTGACCTGTCAACTTCAACCATCCCCTTTAAGAAGTAGACTTCAAGGTAACGGATAACTACATCCTAAAGCACCTCAAGTACGAAGATCTACAAAGAGGATGGGAAGATCAAAAACTCGGACAAGGACTCAACAGCAAATTGTGAACTCTTTTTGAACAATAGTGTTTTTATTGCTTTCGTAGCATGTTTTATCAGGATTCTGTGCTCACAGGTTTGTGTGTATTTATCAGCCAAACTAACCATTTTTGTAACTATGTTTTTTACTTATAGGGTAAACTTGTTTCAATAATCATCTTTAAGATTTTGCATGGCCAGTTTGAAGTTGAGATGATTCGAAGTTTGGACGGGTGAGGTGAACTTTCTAAACTCCTGTATCTCTAAAACTCCTTTCTTATATTTCAATGAACAATATTTTTTCAGAATAAATTTTCAGAGAGTTAGTCTAGAGGTAGTGTTGCTAAACAGATGGTGTGCAACTGTGTTTAATATTATAGTCATTCAACTTGTAGACAGCCCTTAAAAAGCCACTCCGTGATTTTCATAACATATTATTTACCTTTGATACGAACCTAAACGTCATATGTGCATGGTGATACAAAATCGAAACATCTTAACTTTCATGTCCAAAAAACATATATATGACATATACTAGTTTTCCGTGAAAATCTTATAACAGCCTTATAAATACACAGAGGTGTAGATTTCACGTCCAATATATATGGATACTAGTTATATAACCTAACAAATACTATCAACTCCTAACCGCCCACCTGGCTGTTTTATATAAGATACCAAAATTATGTTTGACTATTTGACGCGCGCCACTGTCTGGTTTTTTATCATAAATGCCACGTTCTACCTTCATATTGTCATTGTAAAAAAACCAGTAAGCTTTAAAACGTGTCTTTTTGGTAACAGTCAATACTTCGCGACCAAATGACATCATTTATTAAGTTTGGCATATATGACTCCAGCAACTCACGGAGTGACTCTTTAAGTAGTAGTAGTAGTAGTAGTAGTAGTAGTAGTAAAAGAAACCTTGGGTTTACAAGTTATACCTGCACTCATAATACATAATGCACAATACCTTATTGTAATAATACTTGAAAACCTGTATACAAATATATCCTGAAATAATGCTGTGTTAAACAACCTTAGTCATTCATCTTGCAGTCCAGCATAACAGATGCCTGATATTCTACAAGCAGGAAGTAGTGATGTACAGATAGAACATCGTGTGAATCAGTCAAGCACATGGTAGATAGCGGTGGTAGAAACTACGTGTTTACTAAACTATACCAGCTGCTGTACACACTTGCTTCGACCTGTGAGTAAACATCTGAATATAGATCTCACACCTATATCTGTACACTATGGGAACATCTCACAGATATAGACCTGGAAATATATTTTTGGGTTTTTAGGGCAACGAAGAAAACTGCATGCAAAAAGTACATCCAGAAAATAATTATGTACATAAAGCCATGAATATATTAACATCTTGATGAAGGTAATTAACCTTATTGAATGGAAATTTATCTCACGAATTTGAAGCCTTGTAATGATTTCCCAGGTAATAACCTTTTTCTCAAAATGAAACTAAAATATAACTTCCCACATTATGTGAATTATGCATACAACCCGTTGCAAATGTTTTTCAATTCATTCACTTGGACAATGACATCTGAATAATTTGCTTAACATTTTTTGTCAAGTATTGTTGTTAAATCTAAATGTTGACATATTCAATCACCTATTAACCCTTAAGATGCGGGTCCCGGAATATTCCGGGATGAAATTAGCTTTGCCCGCAAGTCCTCTTAGCGGGATGCGAGTAGCACACTCTATTTTTCTCACGCTAACTAATTATGACCGCGGGTCTCGGTAGCGGGTCCCGGAAATTTATTGCCTAGCAGTAGTCTCAGTTCAACGCTTGTATTTTCGTTCCGGCTGCCGCTAAGCAACCGTGTTTTGTTTCGTTGGTGTTCTAAATAATGCGCGAACATGCTCCGAAAGTTATGAGAGTATTGATAATGTTTATCGTACCGAAAATAAACGTTAAAATCACTCAATTTTTCCCCACTCCCCGCCGCACGTGCTAATAGCCTGTGGGCACTTTCTACCCTCTCGCACGAGCTTACCGACCCGCGCATGCTATCGTTTACTGAGACGCGCGCATTTTGACCCTATGCACGCCTTCCTATCGCACGCCCTATGCTCTGAACCCTTGGGCGTATTACAATACCGGTTGGATCTTTTGAAAGAGCAGAAAATTGTCTTCAATTCAATATAAAACACATAACTACGCCACCTGAAATGAAGATACAGCATGTGCCGCAAAAAAGGTGATTTTTACATATTTTTAGTTTTACACCATTTTGTCACACCAATCTTCACATGATGTGGTCAATTTATTTTGACAATTTTTATATTATAAGATAGAGAGAAAGATTGTCTTTCATTCCATGTAAAATTTGTACATGCGCAAAAATAAATAAAGACACAGCAAGCGCCGCACAAAAAGCTAATTTCTCTATTCAAATCATGTAAACTGAACGGCGATTTTGACATGTGCCTTTATTTCGTTTATATCTTCTCAACAGCTAGGCGTATTTTGAAATTGATTACCTCGTGATAAAGAGGAAATAATTGTCTTCGATTTGATGTAAAAAAGTTATATGCAGTATATAAAATAAAGATACAGCAAGTGCCGCAAAATTGCGACTTTTCTTTATTCTTTGTGTTTTTACCATTTTCTCGCACTTTATATCACATAAAGTTCTCGGGACATTTTGAAATTTCATATATCAAAATATAGAGAAAAGGATGATCTTTATTTCCATATAAGATTTGTATGTAAACGAAAATCAGTAAAGACCCGACGAGCATTGCGCAAACAGGCAATTTCTCTATTCATATCTTGTTAACCGAGAAGCGATTTTTTCAACTGCTTTTTACACTTCCTATCCATTTAACGGCAGAGCGCATTATCAACATTTTTATATCACAATAAAGAGAAAAGGATCGTCTTCAATTCTATATAAAATTTGCAAATTACAATGAAACAATAAAGGAGCGGTAAGTGATGTCGCAATCATCAAAATCTGTTTTCAAATACCTGAGGGTACAATCTTTGCAAACTATATATGTTCCAAACCAAGCGGTACATATTTATCATTTTCATATCAACGTAAAGAGGAAATAAATACCTTCATTTTCATGTGTAATTTGCCCATATTTGCATCAAAATAAAACGTGTGGAAATTATGCGACAAATGTCGCGGTAAGGCGATTATCAAAGACTTTATTCACTAGCTATACCCACGTTACGTTGGTAATAACTTCTAATTACAGTGCAAAAGATTGTTATGATTTATTTTTTCGTAAAGAAGAATAAATTGCCTTCAATTCCATATATAATTTGCATGTATACAAAGCGAATAACTTGAATTATAAAATTGGAAATAAAGACAATTTCTGTTAAGTGTGAGTGTATTTTTCAGCGGGGATACCCCGCCTGCACGCGCTGAGCGCGTGCGTTTGCCCGGGGCTACTAGCTTAGTAATATTACTGTGGGGGTCAGAACGTTATCGGGATTTATCACTACCCTGCTTTCGTTATTTATATCTTTCGTTTAGGATGGCGTATCGTAATAAAATTTATCGTGAAATATAGAGCATGAAATTAGCTTCAATTCCGTATATAATTTGCATGTGTGCACTCAGTGATTAAATGATTTTATAATGTTTGAAATGAAGACAATTTTTAAAATTTAGTAAAATTCGTTCCAGACATATTATAAAAATAGTTTTTATATCGATGTGAAAAGGAACAATTCATCTTTAGTTTCGTTTTGATTTCGCGCATGCGCTCTTGGAATTTATTGAGTTATGGCGCCCGAATTGAAAACAAGTTTACTTCGGTTGTAGAAACCGTTCCAGGGGTGATAGAAATTTCATTCAAAGTGTCAAGTAAGTATCATCCATTTATAACACGGGATTCGCCGACTAGCTTTGTATAAAACGACGATAACGTCCGTATTCCGCCATGTAAACACGCCATATGTTGTTAAAACGGTCGCATCTGGCGGCGCTGGAAAATTCGGCCACAGGGGCTAATTGCGTTATTACCGTAGCGAGGCGAGTGCTGGAAAATTCAGCCACGGGGGCAAAACTGGTCAAAATAATATTCAGCAACGGAAGGGTTAACAGGTCCATGGAAAACTACAATTTACTTCAAGATGTTTTTAATACAGACACACTGAGTTAACTACCAACAAACAGAAACTAAGATATCCCTAGGGATGTACTGTCTCTATTTTCTTCTCCACTACAAGTCTTTCAATTTTCAATTTCAAAGGAGCTATGTTTGGGTTTAAGAACCTAATGCATTTATTCATGGATAGGGAGCATATTATCATTTAGATTTGATAATAAGCACATAGGCTCAAACTGTGGAAAGAGTTCTCTGCAACACATTGTGTACAATAACGACCATTTCAAAAAAGCTAACCATGAATTTCTCAATTGGTTGAAAAGATCATTCCTTAAAGGTTTAAGTCAGACCGCTTAGTATATTATTTTATATTAATTAACCTTTTGCTAGAGTACAAGTTCAATGGATTTACAACTTCTTTATTGCAGGATTGAGATCTTTCGCTGTAGTTACTAATACCGTTATCAATAGAACTTGTTCTCTATTCACTTCACCCACTTCAAAATGCCTCTCGAAGAAACCTTTTGCTTGCAATGAATCATAGAAATAATATACCTTATGAGAAAAGGTTTGCTGACAAGCAACTTCTGCTTTCAATTTCTATCCAGGCTTAAAACAAATGTAAAACTGAGCAGCCAATCCCTCTCCCCTATTTCATTGTCCATATGGCTTTTTATCTTTTTTAAAAAGGCTATGTACATCAACGTTTATAACCACAGTGCTGTAACATTCAGTATCACTTGCTTAAATAGGAACCTTTAATACAGTCTAGGTTCGTATTCAGCAAGTCTAGATTTGACTGAATATGCATCAAATTAAGAGCCCGAAGACAAGAATATTATGAATGAAGGAACAGTAAATGATAAAGGTATTTCATAGACTGAATTTTAGTCTACTTGCTTGATATCGGTGTTAATGTCTGCACCGAAACATTGCATCTCTTTGCAATAAGGAAGTTGTAAATCTATAGAGTTTTTTTCTTCATCACACCAACTTCTAAAATGCCCCTAAAAAATTTTCAAAATTCCATTAATAAGTACTTAGTGACAAGTTCTAAACCAATCATATGATTTTTAAGCTTGTTACAAACATACCTTTAGTTGATAAGTATCACGTGACAACTTTTAACCCATCGCATGATTCAAAAGCCTGCTATTGTCATGAAACATTATCATATGAAAATTACACCGTAACCCAACTCTTTCTCTACATGACTAATTTCTGAATCCAACAAGGAAGTCAATTCTCGAAGGTGAAAACCTTGACATGCGTCTTTTCACCAAATTGGTTGAAACAAGATATGCAAGCAAAGATATTGACTTTTTTAAAACTTCTGTACTGAGAGAACTTTGATGATATTATTGTACGTCTTGTCAATGTACGGTTTACAACGCTCCTACAAAATGGCCGTGTTCTACAACCAATGAGGCGACTCAATATACTCCTCTCTACAAGGATTTCCTTACAACTAGTGTAACATGAAAAGTTGGCACAAAACGAGTAACTTCAACAATCAAGCTACCTTTGTTTCAGAAGTGGTTCCTCCATGAGGATTTGAACTCAGAACTCTCTGAAGGAACACGTTCTCTACCAGCTTATCAAATTAACAAAATTGTGTAAATGTCCATGATTTATAACATTTACAAGAGTATGAAAGGTGGTAAAAGTGTCACAGTGACTAAGATAAGGCAAATCCATATAATTACTACAACACCTACTTACCTTGTCTTCTTATTGTGTCTAGTTCACGAAGCAAGATCTCCATGTCAGTTCAAAGCTCAATTACAGGCCCTGGACTCACTATCAATAACATACCTGCTCTGTCTCCTTGGAAATCAGTCAGTTGTACAACAAATTGGCTGTAACACATGCTGGATAAGGTTGCTCACTTCCAACCCAAAAAACGACAGCTCACGGTGATTACTTACAGAAAGGTAGCTGTTCAACTCCGTTTATAAACTCAGACAGTTTATAGCAGGTGAAGGTTTAGTTCAATCCACTTTCAGAGTTACTACTAGCAAAGATTTTACCATTTCACACAATACCTTTCCTCTCTTTAAATATGGCCAGGTGAAATCAACTTTATCGCCACAAACTTTAATAACTTTGTCTTTTCAAGTAAAAGCAGGTAATGCTCTTATCAAATCTACTTTGTGAGTTACCTCCAATAAAGATTTTTAACATCCACGACAGGTTAAATCAGTTCAAAATGGCAAAGATATAAGACATCCTTTTCAGCACTGACAGTGTTTCCGTTCTCCGGTATATGCCGGCTTTTGGCAGGTAAAAAACTATCAGGACCGGTAAATTTAGAGGCTGTCGGTCCCTGTGTCCGGTAAAAATAAAAGTCTTATTTGTCAAAATTATAAACTGAGTTTTGTTTCTAAACCCAAAGGTGATAACGCCTAAAAACACTGTGACAACGTACACTTACAACTCGCTTCGAAAGCTATTTTTAGCATGCAACGCACATTGGTCAATACGATAACCATTCGGAACCTCTTGGCTTTTAATATAACCTCGAGGTGTAACTTCTTATTATGGCATTACGGGAACACACGAAACAATTACGATTTTTTTCCGAATGTTTATCACCACATGTCAAAATGGAGAGCAGAAAGCAGATGACGCTTTCCAATTTTTTTTAAGGTACACCTAAACGCAAAGCTTCTGAACTCAATGAAGACAGTGATAAAAACAACAGTAACAAAACAAATGATGACTCTTGTGCAAGTACTAGTGACAATTTCAAATCAAAACCAAGCAAAGTAAGAAAATTTAACTCTGATTGGATGTCTGAATTTCGATGGCTTCGATATGAAGAATCTAAAGGAGGAGTTCTCATGTACTGTAAGATCTGTGAATTGGCTGGTAAAGTGAATGGCTTTACTAAAGGTTGTTTCAATTTGAAAAAATCGGCTCTTAAAGAGCATCGAGAGAGTGCAGCGCATCATCACGCCGTTACAACTACTTACCAACAAAATGCGATGTCTGCACATTTAAATGTCGCCAATCAGAAAACTGACGAAAAATTAACTGCAATGTTACGAACTGTGTTATTCATGGCCAAAGAAAATTTAGCTTCGGTTAAATTTGCTAGTTTGCTCAAATTGCAAAAGGACAATGGATGTTCATCCTTAGATGGGGAAGTTTACAGTCACGCCGACTCAGTTGAAGAAATGGAGGAAGCTTTATTCAAAAGTACTATTGAAGATTTGAAACAGAAAATTTCACAGAGTCAGTTTGTTGGAATTATGATCGACGAAACGGTGAATGTGACAGTTGAAAAAAAACTTATTATGTTTGTGAGAATAGTGAATTCTGAAGGGGTGCCCGAAACGATATTTTTGGGAAATTACTCTGTTCATAGTGGAACGGCGGCATGTGTAACTGAAAAGGTGGAAGAAGTCTTAAAGGAATGGGGCATCAAACTTGAAAATGTTATTGGTCTCGGATCAGACGGGGCGAGTGTAATGACTGGAAAGAAATCTGGAGTTGGTGTTCGACTCAAAACTGAAGGGTGTTTCTACATGATTCATGTGCACTGTATTGCGCATCGTGTGGCGCTTGCTTCAGCAGATGCGGCGAAAGTGTCGAAAACGGTCGGGGAATATCGCAGAACACTCAATGAAATCTACAAGCTGTACGAATATTCCGCCACGAGATATAATCGTCTGAGGGAACTGTCGAAAGTGTTAGACGATGCCGAATTTTCAAGTGTCAAACAGCCTTGCAGTGTGAGGTGGCTTTCTGTAGGGAATGCTGTAAAAAGCACTAAAAAGAACTGGCCAGCGTTAGTGATCGAAATCGAGGAAGAGGCTGCCGATCGGAAAAATAGTGTTGCAGTCAATATTCAGCGTAAAATCAAGACTTACTCTTTTATTGCAACAACTTACATGCTCACTGATGTACTACACTACATGGACAAACTTATCACAATTTTTCAGAAGGACAATCTGAATATTGGAATGATACAGCTAATAGTCAACGCTACTTGTGATTCTCTACAAGAACTGATAGAAAACCCGGGTGAAAGCGAACAGTATTTTCAACAGAATCTGCAAGACGGACACTTCAGAGGTGTCAAGCTGACCTATGCAGATGCAGCGTCTGTTCGTGCATTTCAAAACATGCGCACATGTTTCATCGAAGAACTTTGCAGTAATCTTCATGATCGATTTCCTGAAGAAAGTTTGCACGTTATTTCATGCCTTGACAAGGTTTTGAACCCTGCTCGTTATCCACGTGAGGATATCGCCGGGTATGCCCGGGAATCCCTTGATCTATTAATAGACCACTTCACGATTGGAAATGAAGAAAATGACGTCACTGACACGATCATCAATGGCGAGAGAGCAAGGCGAGATTTTACTCCGTTCAAGAGTACAATGGTGGGTCTTGGAACTTCTTCGTTGGAAACAAGTTGTAGGGCAATTCTGAGTGAAAATTACTCAGAACTATTTCCAGACTTTGCAGTTTTGGCCAAAATTGCAATGACTATCCCGGTAAGCAGTGTCGCGGCTGAAAGAGGTTTCAGTTTACAGAATCTTATTCACACAGGTAGACGCAACCGTTTGTCACAAGAACGTTTGATTTCATTGATGACAATTAACATGCACACGACAGACACACACATCGCACGAGCGAGAGACATTTTCAGAAAGAAAAAAAGGAAGCTGTAAAAGGTAAATAAACTCGTTTTATTCAATTTTAATGCACTGTGTTATTTCTTACATTTTGTGACTGGCAGATTTGGTGCATGACCGGTAAATATCGGGATCGCCGGACACTGTGTCCGGCATGTTAAAAACCCAGCGGAAACACTGACTGAAACGCATCCTTTACACGAACACAAGGTAAGTCTAACACTGCCATGACAGCACACACAAACACTCTGGAACATGTCTCTGTACACGCCTATTCATACCTACACACTTACTCTAAGCAATCACACTGAAATATTCATTAACTAGAGACATTACCCGGCACTGCTCGAATTGCTTTAATATCCACCTACCATTTCTAATTAATGATATATAGAGTTTCAGTTAACATTTCAAACCGAGGTCAAGTTGTGTGGGCACATATATAAATGTATCATCAGCATGGGAATATCAAGAACAGTCAATCTCAATTTCAATTTCAATGGCAATAGATCAGTGGAAACTTGACTACATTCAGTATGTATCATGAACCTGAAGACGAGAGAGTAAATAGAACAATTATAATCAATTAGTGACAAAGAATTTCCATTTTTATATAAACTAATGAAGGAGTAAGCATTTACTACAATTTTGCTTCTGGTTGTTTTTTCATATACTTTGGTAAAGCAATAAAGGCATTTATTGATATTTGCATGTATTATGCAATGAATGATGCACAATATATTAATCATAAATGATAATTAATTTTGAATATAAGAGGTGAGGTGAGGTGAGTTGGTGTTTAACGCCGCTTTCAAGATTATTTCACTTATATCGCGGCTGCTAGTATTATTGCAGGGAGAAAGCCCGCAACACCATTGTGGCTATGCATTGCGGTGAAACCTGCGAGCATTGAATATAAAACATAGATTAACTACATAATGAGTTTCAACACAGTGATTTTAAGAAATACTACATATTTATAGCTTTTCAAATCAGGCATGTGAAGTTAGGTGATTTGAATTTCAACACTATATTAATCAGAAAAACTGCACGGAACGCCTGAAACACCTTGCCAGTAAATCTTGTGGTAAAACCTATAGGACATTTGTAGGGGGACGTTTCAAAGTTCAATCTCACAGGAAAACAGTTTTCTCTTTTGCAGTAAGTACACCACAGAAGGGCATATTAAAGTTTCAGTAAACCATATCAACAAGAGTTTTTCTGAAAATAAGTGAAAAATTTGATGAAGAAGAAGAAGAAGTAATGTCCTATGACTCACACACGATTGCTTTAAGTGGGACAGCATAAATATTGATCGGAAAAATTATGCCAAGGCACAAAGAAGCAATTTGTGGCATTAATTACATTAATCATTCATTATGTCAAACGCCTCACCGGTATCGGACATTACAAGATCATAAAAGAACAAAGGGACAATATGAGTGTGCTTTATTGAGGATATGGTTCAGTATGGCACGGTCAGGGAATAAAGCTCCTATCTCCCGCTACTTGACCAATAGCTTCCTTTCCAGGATATGGCAGAGAGGGTTCAAATCAAGAAGATTTACACATTCCTGTTTGAATAAATCTGTTTTCCACCAACAAAAGAAAACGGAGAGTGGTTATTTTCTCAGTATTAAGCACAGACTGTTCAACTCTCAGGTGGCATTTGTGCATTGAGCATTACCTGGGGGAGGTAGCAACCATAGTACCTTTCCTCTCTTTAAATATGGCCAGGTGAAATCAACTCTATCGCCATTTCAATCTTTCAACCACCAGGCATTGGGAAAGGTAGGGGCCATGGGCCATTTTGCACATTACATGAACAATGGCAATTCAAATTAGAAATGTTACCATTGATACTAATGAGAATAGCCCATTACAAATTCATTCCAAAATGACTAAAAACCCTAAAAATGGTCCTTTGTCAAAACTGACTTTCTCAATCCCTGAAACATATAACTTAAATTAAGAAAACACTCACTATGAGGATTTTTTCCGAAACAAAACTCTTTTAAAACCTGAAAAGATACCCACTTTGCAATTTTCCCAGTAAGTAAACCATATTTTTCCTTTTCTGAAGGTATTATTGTCATGAACGCATATTTTGTCAAAGGCATTTATTTATTACACATGGGGGGGAAAAGAGGTGAAACACTTTTCTTGGGATCACATAGCTTTTGCTTATCTATGATTAAGCTGTTTTCTATATGTTACCTGTAACAAATATTTGTGAAATTGTTTCTAATAGTCTTTTTTAGGTAATGATATAATTTCTGTCAACAACAGCAGATCATCTATACTGGGTCATCTACAGTTAATATCCATTAACCATGCTCCCTTGTGACAGCAGTACAAGTGATTAAAGTAAGCTGAACACCTGCTTATTACAGACTGGAGAGATTGACAGGTAATTCTGTGTGACTCGTGTTGTTTATTACGGTTACCTGTTTCCTTGACCTCACAAATAACAGGTGAATGTCAAATGGTTTACCTGGGAGAAAACTGTAGCTGACAGGCTTAACAGGATAGGTGACAGGTGCACATGCAATTGATTTTAACTGAAATTGTTGCATAATTTGTCAGTTGGTCAACTTTATACTTCCTGTTTCTAAAATTTCAAGCTAAATGAAATGTTGTATTTTATGTTAACACAAATCACTTTTGAAGTTATTTTGGAAGATCCCAATAAAATAATCACCATTCATTTTATCTCTTTTCACCTGCTTGTCAATGAATTTGGAATCTATGACTCCGTCCACAGCATAAAGAAGTTGAATCCGAAAACTTGTATCTTCATTTCGAGTGAAGTTGACATGAAGCCATCTCATTTTGCATTACGCTTGAATACAATTAGAATTGTCACAGTTCTTTGTAAGATGCTACCAAGGACAGGCACACTCGTTATCACAAACTGACAAGTCGAATCTCATCTGCATAATCTAAGTCCCATGGACCCTTCAAGCACACAAGAGTCAATTTGAGTTTCTAACTCAGACAATATCTCTAAATCTTGAGTAACAATGATCATAATGTGAGGGCAAAAATGTTGTGGTACATATTTATCTTAAGTTGACCTACTTTCACAACGTCATAACTTAAATGAAATAAGCAACAAATATTGCTCCAATGCATGACAAATTGGAGTATGTCAGGTTAAACTCGCCAGATGGACCTGAAGTTTCAATCGGCTTTCACTACTTTTTCTCTTTCATATTTGAAGTGGGGACAGGTGAGAAGGAAGTGTTTATGTATAACAACTATTGTCACTGAGGTGACATGATCTCCAATTGCAAGTTATGAATTCAGAAGAATAGAAGAAATAAAGTGTGGTCAACTGTTAAAATAAAATTACAAGGTACTAGTGATAGCAGGGTGCTCATAATTACATATATAAAATAGTTGCAATTTTTATATATATATCCAGGGAGTCCTCATAATTAACTATACAAAATATATACAATTTTAATGTATATCCAGGGTGTCCTCATAATAAACTTTACAAATTTTTACTAACGAGGTTTCTTTAGTGCTGAATCCCATCAGCGTCAACGACTGAACTCTTCAGACGACATAAAGAATGCTTATCAGCTTTTCCCCTCCATTCCTAGAATAGATTCAGATTTATTGCGGCAGTAAATCAAATTCACTTACTATGTGTAAGCCATTTTATCTATCAAAAGAATTGAGATCGGTTTGTCAATTTGATCCCATGTTCATGCACAATGGTTCAGTGTTCATTGCTTCACTGTTGTTCCAAGAGACATTCCGAGGGGAATATGCTAATACCATGGTTAGTTGTTCCCTGAAATTTGCTCCCACGTATGCTCATATTGGTCAAATGGACCCTTACCACCTAAGGTAGACTAACATTTAGTCTATGATTTTTTTTTATAATTTACTGTTCTTTCATCCATGATATTTTTTTTCTTTGGGCTCCTAATTTCATATGTGTATTCAGTCAATCTAGACTTGCTGAATGTGGACCTAGACTGTATAAAAGGCTCCTTCATAAACACAGTCATGAAGCTGTCAGTGCTATGTGGATCAAATTCAAGCAACACTGGTAGTAACAACCTCGGATAAACATTATACAATTATAGACTGGTGATGAGGTCAATACCTGTTTTTATAGACCCGAGGAAAGCAATATTGACAGAGGACGAAGTCCGAGGTCAATATTGCTTTCCTCGGGTCTATAAAAACAGGTATTGACCGAATTCACCAGTCCATAATTGTTTTATTATGTTGCGATATATATACGAAAAGGAAAAAAAACCTAAAGTCATGAACAGCATTTTGGATCAATTGTTCAACATGACGGTCAAATAACGTCACGATAACAATGGCATGACGTCATGTAACAACGGTTTGACGTCATTATGTTTGTTTCAAGTCAATATCACTTTTGGTCGGACTCGGAGTGAAGTCAATATGCTTTTCTGTCGACTGACACGTGACTGCTTCTTGACCAATCGGATTGCCAGAAAAATAAGCTTACATAATAAAATCACATTTTGATCATGACAACAGCAAGATTTTGTAGATAACATCTTGCTGATTGTGAAAATCACAATGTTTGGGGTTGATACCTACACCTTCTGAAGTTCATCAGCTGGAATGATTTTGAAAATCGTCATAAAAATTTGTTATCAAGACATTTTTCTGTTGTTATGGCACTTCTAAATGCAAGTCAAAGACTCAAATCATGAGAACAAACCATTGCTTGAACTAGTCTATGTGCAGCATGGTTTACCTGAGATTTAATCGGATTGAAATCATATCTTGCTACCTCCAGCCAGGACTCGCAGGTTTAAAAAGAGTGCATTTACATCCAAAGTACAGGCTTTCTTCCTGCAATGAAATTAACTAACTGGATTTAAGCAAACTATGAAAGTGGTATTTCTACCTCTTATTTATCTGGTAATGAGCTTAATTGAGTACTCCTAATTCTTCTCTTTGAATTCTGAAGTTTGATGACTCTGGTCAAAATTCATTTCTAATCATTTCTAATCATTTCTCATCGAGATTCACTTAAGGAAATAGCCACATTAACAACACAATTTTAAGGAAATTTCAAAGATAAAAACCCCTGATGGATACTTCTCCCAGTCTAGAAGAGACACTGCACTTAATCAGGTAGTTATCAGAATAATATGCATGATGAGATTGATTCCATTTTAGTGATGTGAACTGGTCACTTCAGACATTACCATCACATCCCTGCACACTGTCAGTAGATGGATGTGAAGTCATTGATTATCTCCTTCAGCTTGTGGTTTGGTCCGTGTGGAATGCCCTATGCTCTGAACACTAGTGCATTCTAGAATGTGACTAAACTTGTGCATTGTTAGTTCATCATTAGATCGTTCATCCTGCTACATCAGCATATTTGTCTCCTCCTAGCTCCATCATATACCCTGATATCCTTCGGCCTCAAACGCTCGTATCGCTTACGGCTGGTTACCCATGGCTATTTATAGCCTACATTGACATTTGTTTGAACTCTCATCCGGGTGGTGCCTCTATTGCTGAATGCGAGTCATTTAATTGATTTACTATATTTAGCGTTACAAGCGTTTTAGGCCGAAGGATATCAGGGTATATGATGGAGCTGGGCGGAGACAAATACACTGATGTAGCAGGATGTATATTGTTGACAAACATATGTGTACTGGTATAAGAAGCGCATAATAATAGGTGTAAGCTGGAGAACAAAAAATACATTGGTACAGGCTATAATTTTAGCTTGTCATTTTGCCATTGAATTTCTTACACTTTGCAAATACATAGAGCTGTACAGTGACATCTTAGTCTGAGACTCGGACAAAGTCACAGAAACACCCATGATCTGACAGGTCGATTGGAAAGGTCAATTTCAGCTGTATAGCTAAATCTTAAAACAATCATCTTACCAAGTTAGGTGCAAACCAGTTTATGATTCTTTTCTATAAAATGTCTGTTAAAAGAGCTATAATCTACTTTCAAACAATCTCAATAGTCTGAATTAATAAAAAAACTGAGAGTCAGGGTTTGTTTTTAAACTCTGATATATTTTGTTAAAGATGGTTTTGACAAACATCACACAACAAAGATTAAGTTATTCAACAAGGCAGTGATGATTCAAGTATGTTAGTGTTTATCTTAACTTGATAGAGGGTTCATTTCTTAAAGACATCCAACATATTTATTGATAATATTTTCAATTTCAAAATTTATTATTTGTAATAAGACATAAGTGTTGCAGTAGAACTTATGAAACATTCAAATAATACATGGTTAACAATCCCAGATCGATATACCTTATTGGGTAATCTTAGAATAACCATTTAGCATCAAGCAAGATCACATTTATTCCATAAGGGCCGTGAATATAACTATCCTCTGTAACGTTGAACTATCGTGAGTCCACTCTGCAACTGATTCAGTAATCAGCAGTATTCACTCCTCAATCAGCTGAGAGTTCCAATGTGCTCCTGTGTCTTGGAATGGATCGGAAATCACAGCTTTATTGTGAGGGCGGTAGGCAAAGAGGGTAATTTACGACCAGCCTTTATGTAGGTGGTGAACTGAGAATGACCATTAATCCAGGAGACATTCAAACTGACCACTCCATTATAACAAGTTTACAAGAGACTTTAGTGAAGAAGAATTCTCGCTTGTTGTAAAACAAGGCACCAGAGTTGAAGGCTGTTGGTAATTTGTAAGTAACATCATTGTAGGTTTCAACTGAGAATGGCCATTTATACAGAAGACATTGAAATTGACCGCTCCATTACAACAAGTTCACAAGAAAATAAAGTAAGGAAGAATTCCACCTTGTTTCTGTGTCTGGTAAAACAAGGAAGCAGAGTGGAGGGCTGTAGGCATCGAGGGTAGTTTGTAAGTAACGTCATTGTAGGTGTTCAACTGAGAATGACAATTTTAGAGGAGACATTCAAATTGAAGATTTCACTAGAACATCATCACATAGGACAGTTATGGAGAATTCCAGTGTTTATGTTTGTGACTGGTTGATCAATGAATAACCTTTATCGCGGATGGTAAACAATGATAACAATTTTCAAGTGACAGTGTTGAAGGTGGTACATGGTGTAAAGAAAATTAGCAGGTTTCAGGGAGGGTACTTCTCATGTGATATATGTGAATCTTCAAATCAAAACTTTTACACACGGACACTTGTTCTAAGGGCATCTATTAGGGTATTCTAAAACAAACACCCAATACTCAAAACTGCAGCCTTCATTTCAGGAAAAGAACAATATTCTATATTATCTATCTCCACATGATTCCCCTTATCTGATCTCTACCTTCTCCCTCCCTCCACCCCCTTTCCACCCTCCCTCCACCCCCTTTCCATATCTCTCCACTTCTACTGACATGTAAACACCTGAGCAGTCAGAATGCTAGTCTAACAATTAGACTCTGAAATGAAAAATGCATCAGTTAATCGAAAAATTTAAAAACTTATTATAAATGAAATGAAAAGGAGACTGAAATTTCTTCATTTTCAGAAATCAAGCTTTAAAGTCTTTTTATAGACTTGCTTAGGCTTCTACCTTATTTCAGGGTCTGGCCTACAGACTATCAGAATGCTCACATAAACAAACTATTGGAGGGCAAAGTCACTTCCTCCCCATGGACCTCGAGTTTGATCCACATGGCGTTGGTACTGTTACCTATCTCGTGCATCATCACTTTTAATCAAGCAAATGTAGTAACATCATCACGACCCCTGGTGGATGATATCAAGTACTTTCATAAATTCTTCTCCGTTATTTCTCAAAAGCTCCACAACTTTAAAACCTTCGTCACTAACATTATTCAAACTTTTCTCTCAACATTTCCAGTTTCCTTTAAGGTAACCCAACTGTTCAAAAAAATTATGACTGACCAACATTTGTGATAAACATAAACATAAATGTATCTTTTACACTAATATAACACTTTTATTTTCACTATTATAACTGTAAGTTGGCTGTTTTACTTGTTTAAAAAAAAATATTTTGCAATATCATCAATTCATGCACAAAAATGATGTGTTTGTAAGAACAGGTGTGTTTTTCTATTTTGTAAGGATGAAGCACTTTCAAGATGTGTTTCTGAATATAAATATTTTCTCTCAAAAGCACAAAATTCGAAATGCTTTCCTGAGAAATATTCAACTTCTTTCTGCATCCTTTCTGCATGCTATTACACACAAACAAGAATGTATAGAGACCTATAGAAATGCTTGGTACAACACAACAAAAGCCAGCCAGTATGTCTCAGTGGCTAGTTAAACAGAATTGACATCAGAAATAACTCAGCGAGCGACTTGTCTTATTTCATAAGCTTATTAGGATTAATATTCCATGTGCACTTATGTCATTGAGAGTATATTATCCATGAAAATAAATCTCAGGTGTAACCTTGACAGAATTACACAAAAAGACTTTGCCAGATATTTGTATTAAGAGCTAACTTTTGTTTATTAATCTAACATGTACATTGATCTGGATAGATGTATTCATCAAACTTCTGAACTGACAAGGTTTACTCATTGACTTCGAAAATTTTATAAATAACTTCTGATTCAAGTTCGATACCATAAATACCATTGTAAGGCTAAACATCATTTATTAATTATGAGCACAGCTCTGTGGGCCATGTTTTTAATAAAACATAAAGTAAAGTTACATTTGTGTAAATCTCACTGAAAATTAAAGTTTCTAAAAGTCATCTCCCCTTATTGAATGAAATGCTTAATTAAATCATAAATTTAAAAAAATATTTAAATCACAATCCAATGATATTCGCTTGGACATTGTACAAAATTTTCACTTGTAAACAAAAAATCAAGAATATCAGCCTGTCATCAAAAACGGTTTCGTAATTCAACACTTTTCTCAAATTCCATCTAATTTGGCACCATGCATTCGACAAAGTGAAGTGATAATTTGATCAAAAATATTGCAAAGAATTAGACTGACACATTAAGGAATATCGGCTATAAAAATGACATTGAAAGTCCAACAATATTCGAGCCCTTACAACAGCCTTCATCAGTGAACCACTGCCTAGAATTACTCTCAATTAGTGTCAATTATTCTCTCCACTCACAAGATTTCCTTTGAAGTTACTTGGTCTGTGAAATGATTTTAATACCTGCCAACAGAAAGAGCCTCAACTGTCTTATTTGCAGTTATAGAAAATTGTTTCATTTCATCATATAAAAGATGTCCTGAAATTTTATCATCAGAATTGATGATTTTCATGTCAGGAAATAGAAGATGTCTTGCATGGCTTGATAGAGAATGGTAGAAGATCTTCTTTACCAGACACTCTTAGTCTCAGGAAGGCAGAAGACTGTTTCATCCACAGTAACAAATGTGTTAAATTTATTATTTTCAGAATAACTGGAGGTGAGGTGAGGTGATATGGGGATTAATGCTGCTAATAAGAGTATTTCACTTATATTGCGGCTGTTAGTATCAATGCAGGGAGAAAGCCTGCAACACCATTGTGGCTATGCATTGTGGTGAAACCTGCAAGCATCGGCTAGTACTAGCGAACCATGGGTGGTAAGTAATCACTCCACTGAAATTCAGTGTAGCATTGCACCAAAACATCACTGCATGCAGACATAGTTGACAAGCCCCTGGTGGAATACAAACCATGGACCACAGCGCTATCCCGCCCCCAGAATAACTGAAAATGGTTTGATCACTGGAAGGAATATATAATGAGAGTTGTGAACTCAACAGTGAAGATTTCACACATGTTACTCCTTCTGAAATATTGAAACTAGCTGCTTCGTTGATAATTTCATGTTATAGGTACAAAATGATGTAACATCACCATATATACATAACCTAATAAAAATCATCATTCAAAAGCCCAAATCAACAAATTTATATTATTTTATCCTCAAAATATTCAAAAATATTTCGATTGAAGAGTATGTGAATGAGTTATCAGTTAGAGCCACTTTGACATTATCTCAGCCTTTAACAATGTTTCTTAAAGGAGAAAGAAACCTGCAAAGAATCAGTTGATATGAAAGAGTTTACAACTTTAGCAGATGAAAAAATCATCTGAAAAGTAACTCTTATTGGGCGAGCGATTTTCTATAAAGCCTTGTGTGTAGCATCTCTCAATTGGACACGACTGTATCTCCAAAGAGAAGTCAGATCTAATTATACAGCCACATAAACGAGGATAATTTGATCAAAGAAATCTCACAATTTCCAGTAATCCTCGAGAACAAGCCAGCTAGTCCACAAGGTTAGACGCTAATACCATTAGTCCACCTTAAACTGTTTGCTTGCTCCATCAATTGTCAGCCTTTGTTAACACTCAGCAACTGAAAGAGACTTCCCTTATTTCTAATAAATTTCTACTTGTCAAAGTTTTTATTTTGTGCTTACGAATTCTTGAACCCGAAGACCAATATCTGTGTTTGTTAACTTACTTATTTTGTATAAATCAATGACAAGTGTTTACAAGTTGCTATTAATCCTTAACAAAAAGTCCTTTAAACTTTATCTAATACGACCTTGCTAAAGGTACGGTGGACTTCCCTGGAGGAGATAGGCTAAGGAAACAATCTTTCAAATTTTGCGCATTTCGATCTCTACTAAATTCAATTCTTGTTTCAAGACTATTGTTTTACTATAATTTTTCTTCTATTTACAAATTACACATTTGAATAATATTGTAAACTCTGAATTAAAACAACTTATAAATATATGAAAGTAGGACTTTTCCCAACATTTATAAAACAAGAAAATGGCCAGGTTCCATTCTTCAATGATTTCTCAGTGAATTGAAAAGGCCCATTCAAATACCCCTAACCCTAACAATCAACTTGATAAAAGTCAATTAATGTCATTAATGTCCTGCCATGCAGCAACAAAAGTAACCTTGAGAAAAAAGTTACCACTCCAGTTTAATGGCCATACAAAATAGTCGGGCAGTGAATGTTGTAATAAATTCAGCAAGTAAAGGGTGAATGTGAAATATTTCTTAAACTTGCATAACAAAACAACCTATCTGTCACATGCTCCTACTGGGGATGGTTTAAGGAAATGATAGTTAAAGCTTTTTTAAAAATAATTATTTAAAGTTTTTATTTCAAAAATATATACATGCAGGTATCACAAAAGATTTTGCTAGCTTAACATACCGAGGAGTGAATAAACAGGAAGACACATAACCTGAGATAACTATTTCTGATTAGTACAAACATTCCTCATCAACATCAACATGAATTTAACACAGCTTCAATTACACCTTTGCAATTTGTTTTGGCTACCTTCCATGGTAATCTAAGGAGGTAAATAAATCAGGCTTTCTCAACTAACCATGATTAGAACAGAATTTTGTAGTTTGAAGAAGATATTTCAATATATTTGAAATATTGGTTATCTGAAAGTAAGGACCTTGATCAAGGTTATGAAAAATCAACAGAGCTTTATCAAAAGTTTGTACGAGCAGTTATATACTATGTTTAGAACTGAAGCTGGGATGAAAAATTAAATGATACAGGATGATGAATTAAGATTGAATTCAAAATTGAATTCACAAACATTTTATAAGCCAATTGGTTCATCCTTGAAAATATTAACTGATATCAAACCAATAAAGGGGGAAGAGTATAAAGAAGAAATGAACCTGAAGGCAGGGACGGTATAAAGAACTTTAAAGTCAATAAATTGTTAAAAGGGTCCCAACAAGCAACATATTCTAGTACCAACGCATATTGGAAAGGGATATGTAATATTTCACTTATTGTATTTATATATATATCAATAAAACATAAAATCTGTTAACTTTCAAATAACCTGTGTCATAATCAAGCATATTGCAGAAAATGAGTATCCCTCAAATTACATAACCAATAATATACCCTTTTCAAACTCAATTACTTATTTACCTACTTACTTACATGCAGTCAGTTCAGCAGGACACCAATCCCAGTAATCTTTCCCATAAGCACACAACAGGATGCTGTTCGCCAGACAACTATCCCACATGCACACAACACGATACTGCTTGTCTGACCACTATCTGTATGTTGGACAAGGAGCTGTGCAGTGTCCGGTTCAAGTACAAGTGAGAGAGATAAGGATATGCCGATGTTTAGCAGCTTCTGTGCAGGAAATGTAGACTTGCTACAGGTCTCTATTACTGATGAACTCGTGAAAAAAATAACTCTCAGAAAATTCATTTACAAAAATTAAAATTTGACAAAGGAGAACTGTTTTGTAGGGTATACCACCAAGTTTCCTGAATAAGAAAAGAAAAAGGGTAAATCAGATCTCTTTTTCTTTAAAGAGTTAATTATAATAAACGCTCTGTCTTGTCAATTTTTTATATGTCAAATTGGATTGGCCACTGGCAAAATATGGGCTATCCATTAATAACGTGGAGCCTGCCTTTAAAAGGTTATTGGGTTTACGTTATGTCATGTATACTTTCTTACATTAAGGTACACAGAGAGTTTGTACATTTCTTGGCTGTAGCTGGTGAATGGTATCTGTTTCCAATACAAGGAAACAAGATCACCAACTTGCTAATAAAGTCATTACTGGGAGCCTAGTGCATGTAGTGCATGAAACAAAGAAGGGTTTGTGTTCACTAGTAAACAAGCCTATCACTCTCTTCCTCTAGATGCTTCTGAGCTAACTTATATCAAACGTGTGTAACTTTTGAAGTGTGTTCTTGTTGCAGCGATAAAGAATGGTGTGATTACCTGTAATCAAAGTGTAATTTCAAATAAACTCTGAATCTGAAGGTCTTGTGTATTTTAAGACAGCCAACTATTGTAGGGGCATGCCCTTGATTATTGCCAATGTAAACACGTGGTGATGCAAGTAAAATGGTTTGACACTAATCATATCGCCAATCAAACTGTTGAAATATTGCAAACACAGAGTCATGTCCCAAGCAGTACTACATATGTGTTTTGTGCTTCGAGCAAAGTTTTCAGGTATTGGCTAATTGACTTTCGGCTTCTGTTAACGAGGTGAAAGGTCAGAAAACAAATAAAGAAAATATTTTCAGCTGGCAGGGAAAACACTGACACCAAGGTAAGGGGAGAATAGCAGAAAGGCATGGAGAGGTTAAGGCGGGTTAATTGCCCTTGTATATCTCCATGAAGCTCCAGGCTGGGAGTAATGTACATCTTGCCTGCAACAACTCATTACACTCACATAGACTAACATGGTTGTACTGCTTCAATTCTTTAAACACTTTATCTTCATTAGCACGATGGGTTGAGGCTTGTTTCATTTAGTCTTGTAATATCAGACAGGTTGAACGTACGTCCTTCATACTACATGCATATTAAAGTCAACACGCTGTTTGTACAACTATTAAGTTGGAACAATGGATCTGTACAAAGGATAGCATAATATGACAAAGGTTTCAACTAAGATAACATCACTGAAAGAGGAAAGGATTTTAGACACTGACTCTCTCTTTAAGCAAGTAAAATCTCTTTCAAAGAAGAACTTAAGGTTGTTTTCTTGAGTGATGATAGCAAAAGCATATGGTAAAGACATCAATATTTTTCTTTTCCTATATTTGATGTGTACACATCTCTTTAAGATTCTGAATAGCAAGAGCTGTGGAACATTGCAGTCTATAAAGTATTATATTCTCAAACAAACACAAAGATCTCAAAATCATGAGCCATCAACAGTATCTCCAGATAGCCATAGACTTGATTCTAGTTGCTTCTGGTTTCTAGTCTGTATACAAAACTCAATAAAAACACTTTAGAGAATTGAAGAAGAACAAGTTTTTATGGATAGTCAACTTCTTTATTGCATGACATTTCGGTGTAGATACTAACACCATTATCAAGCAATAAAGAAGTTGACTATCCATAAGAACTTGTTCTTCATCAATCAAGCTTCTAAAATGCCCCTTAAAGAAGCTTTAGAGAATTGCTAGAAAGTCTAGGTGGGCTGATATATCACTTATCTCTAGTCTGGAGTGGAATAATCGCTGTACTTCACCTAGAAAAGGAAGACTTTCAGACATGTTCTTTTCATGTACAGATAACAAGAAGCTTCTGTATCTGTCAGAACTTCAGAATTTCAACTCACGCTTTTTAGTCTATCTTCATCAATATAGATACAGTCCCTTAATTCCTGTATGTTAGTTATCATTAAAGAGTTAAAGCAGCTGTGGTAGCAACCTCTCTCCACCTGATTACTCATGGAATGTAACCAGAAATATTCCATCTCTACAATCAGTTGTTGAAGCTTCTGACATGGAGCAATATGATTCACAATCATCTAATGATAAGCAGGGGCTGAATAAGCAGTTTGCTTGATATCTGCAGTTACAATAACAGATGAGAAACATCTGTATGTGAACAAACTGTCACTCGAGAGTTTGGGCTTCTGGTATCTCATTCTGCAGAAGTTGCTTAACCTATATCTTTCCACGTATCCATTTTTCTAACGAAATAGTTTTCTTGTAAAAGCTCCAGAGAATCCTTCTTCGGAGTAACCAAATTTCAAAATTTCTAGATGATAACTGTTCAAAGAGAAAATTGAAAATGAACCAATTTTAAGCATTTTACACTCATATTTAAATGAGCTTAAATGGTTGAAATCATTAAAGCCTTTAAGCCAGTCACATTCAGTGATTAATTGAGTCAATGAACCACAATGTGCACATCTGCAGCATACAGCCTTAACTAATCAAGAGATTCAATTTTCCACTGCAAGAGTTCCAAATGCGTTGGTACTGCAAAACAATGTCATTACTGTCAGAAATTAACAACAACCTGAAGGCTAGTGGTTAGTGAAAATGACGCTGAGATAGTTAAATGGTAATACTCATGGCCATATATCTGGCTAAAATTCAAAGCTAATATACTTGTGAAGATATATTTAGCTTCATGATTAGTTCTGGGGTACTACTTTAGGAATGCACAAGATTGATAGGCTAGTTCTTAATAAAACTATTGTCAACCCTGCAGTTTTCACATTTTTTTAACCCAAGTTGGTAACACTAGATTTTTAAAAATGACGTTCATTTATGATACATGTACATAGAATCACTGGATAAAGTGACATTTCAGGAGTTGTTGGAGTCACATATGACAAGCTTTTTGGATGAGGTAATTTCAATGAAAAGAACGGACTTTTGCTAAAATAATCATTTAGAAGCCTATCAAAACTATCAGTTAATTTCAGGGGTTGTTGGAGTCACATATGCCTTGCTTTTTGGTTAATGTAATTTCAATGAAAAGAATTGACTGTTGCTAGAAATAATTTTGAAGCTTATCAGTGAATAACACTGACAATAAGAAGCGATAAACTCGCAATTTTGATTGCAAACCCTACAGTTATGTCTGTGAAGTCTCAGATATCTTTACTTTAATCAATTCGTGCTCATATATTTGATATCAAAAGACACTTGGATGAGATTCTCAAATCTAAACCGGACCATGATGACCGTAAATGAGTCAAAAGAAATTTTCTTAAACTTTTCTGAAGCTGACAGAAAGACAGTTATGAGTTGGTAGTGTTTGAAGAGTTACATAACTAGTTCTCATGTGAATTGAACGTGTGATCCTGTCTCAGGGCAAAATACGCTCTCGCTCCACTTAAATACTCTGGGATATAAGCACACCAAGACTTACGCTCTGTGACCAGTGTTGTCCTGATGGAGCAGTGTTACTCTGTGTATACACTTGGAAACATTGTTATTGCTGTTATATTATATATATTTGTTATTATATTCCTATCAGTGTAATATCATTCTTATCTCCCATCTCTATTTCACAGAATTACAACATGTGTTACAATTACCAACCTTCTTTACAACTACCTGTTGGATAAGAATTATCGTGTACAGTTTTTGAGGTGGCTTATCACGGAGAGCAACAAAGCTTTACCATGGAAGCTTTGCTTAAGCAGATTACCTTATCTAATGTAATATTGTTCTGGTGCCAGATTTACAATTGATTAACAACAATGTTATCAAATGAATTAAATCTGATGTAAATGATTACTAGATGGCCTTAAACATTGTATTACATAGCTTCAAACTTACAAGCTTGTAGGTTCTTTACAAGATCAAACGCTTCAGTGTATTTATCTATATTAAATGAGGAATTATAAAAATATTTAGATGGTAGATTAGCACCAAGGACCTGTATTATATTCTATATAAAAGTCCTTGATTAGCCAAAGTAAACAACCATTTCACTTCAGCTTTAAAGCTATATAGTGGGCGTTAATCAACCTCATTACCAATGTAATTGTATGTTTTACTCAAACCATAGTTACCCTTGGGTTTTTGGGTTATCTGATGATTTATTGAAATGACACTTTTGATAAAAGTATAATCAGTAATTGACTACAGTCACAAATCAATGTAAACATTGCACATGAAAATACAATTTTGTTTGTAATAGTTTATGAATTCAAGAAATGTTTGTAAAAGCCAGTTCTCACATGTGTGATTATTTGATCTGCCACCGATTGAACTACAAGACTCTCACAACCCCAACAGTCCATTTCAGTTAGTTATTAAGACCAAATCGACGTTTCACGAATTCTAGCTGTCATTTAATTTTCAGAACGTCAGCACAGATGAAGTTACTAAAACGCATCTTTCAAGTTGACAATATGAAGAACACACCCTTAAGCGGTTTAGCCTCAACCCTCATGAAACTGTCATTCCATCTTACCTGTTAATTGGGCAGAAATTCCGTAACTCCACGTATCGCTCACCTTCTTAACTCAACACTGCCATTTTAGATGTCTGTGAGACTACTGCGCCTACAACTAGTCATAGTGAACGATCGGCCTTCTGTTGGATTTAACAATGGAGAACAGATGAGGTGAGGTGATTTGGGGTTTAACGCCGCTTTCAAGAGTATTCAGTGTGAGAGACTAAAATGTTTATTCAATATAACAACGACTAGACCGTCTGAAATCTCATGTAAATAAATAAAAGATAAGCTAGATAACCTTGGAGTGAGTTCCAAATAATTAGTTTTGGACTTTCAAAATATACTAGAAGTTCATTAGTTAAGAAATCGTTTCGTCGGTTTCATGAATGAAGGAAATTCGAATGTTGCCTGACTTTGGATGTTCCCTGATGAATGGATAGGACTTGGCAGGCTGTGGCACTACCACAAATATGCATATTTATTTGTTGTCTTGGTTAATTGTAGTATAGGTGAAAAAACCAAATGCTTCAATCGCTAAATCAAAGAATGTCGCTCAAAGAGTGAATCAATGTCAGATTGCAGTAGATGAATAACAGCACGTTTCGATCTGATAATTCTTATGTGTGTTAGGCTAAAACTGATATAGGAGTAATCACAGATTGTAACAAAATATATATCTAAAGTTGGAAATGTCGATGTGTATTAACACACATAACACACATTTCGTACCTGATAATTGATAGTTTTGAGATAATTGATAGATTTGAGATAATTTATAGTTTTGAGATAATTTTTGGTTTTGAGATAATTGATAGTTTTGAGATAATTGATAGTTTTGATACAAATCAAATAGAAAACAACGGAGGACGACCCCTTTATTGAATAGTGTAACAAATTCATGACCTTAGTTCAATGAGATTGCAACAGTTCCTTGGTATCTGACAAAACTTAAAACACTAAATTATACATGATGACGGTCCGCATTGAAATATATAAACTTTCTAGTTTTTCTAATGCTTGTTGAGATTCAATCTAGATAAAATAAGATAATACTTTACTACCCTGCGTTACTAAGGTTATGCGTAGTTTAGAAAAGATCCTAATTATTTGAGATTGGTTGAGATATGTCCCCGTCGACGTTTCGCCATATGGCTGAAAACAGTTAAACTAAATGAGATATTTAGGACATTGTTCACGTTTTCAAACAAACAAAAAATGACGATATGTGATTTTGAAAAAACTTGGATTCATTAGATTTTCACGTGGATGTTTTAGATTCGTTTTCGCACAATATAATCCCCCAAAAAATAATTAAAATCAATACTATTCTAAATGAAAGGATATTTACATTTGTAACTCACGAACATTATTTTTTTTAAATTTCATCAAATCCAGAGTTTGAATCGTTACCTAAAAATCATTGAACATCAATACTTTAAATGAACATTCATAACTCACACAAATCATTTTCAAAAGTTACATCTAAAACTAGAGTTTAAATCGTTATCCAGCGAAGTCAACAGACGCCTAGTGAAAAACGCTTTATAACTAATGAGTTTCGTGGGGAATAGTATCTTTGTGGATAGAAGGAAGATTTGTTCTGCTATTCTAGAACCGGTGTACTTATTTGGCAAGCAGCGGCCTTGAGGTGATATTGCGCAGTCCAAACCAATAAATCTTCCCACATACTGTTTCATCAATTTAAACACTCGGGGAGAAGAAAAACGATTAAGAGAAGAAATTTAATACCCATGATTTGATCTTGTGCGACTTTCAGAGGAGACATTTAGACTAGCCCTAGCTCTCTGAAAAATTAATTCTAAAACTAAAAGATTATTTTGCTTGAAAAGAAAGAGGCCTCAGATAAAAGGCTACTTCTTGTTCAATTCAAAGGTAGACTTGCTTTTTAAGAAGGTATGTTTCAAGCTAGGGGAATTTAGCGTTAAATATTATGATCAATTGTTAAGAGTCCGTGATTTGGGAATCGTACATTGGTTGGAATGGAACACGCATATAGTTAATCTTCTCTGGTAACAATTGCTTTGGGTCTTGTGAAATATCTCGAAGTACTGTAGAAAAACACTCAATGTAGAAATATTTCTTATAACTCGACGGCCAATGTGTAGTAAATTAATACAGATAATCTTGTTTTATATCGTTGAACAAAACTCTAATATCCTACTTTTGTTAATTGCCGGGTTTATAATTTAATTTTCATGAATTTAGAATATCTCAATTACATCTAGACTGTGTGAAAAGATCCTAAATTATGATACACAGTCATTGAGGAGGACTTCATGTTTTTTTAACAAACAGATAATGTCAGGGAACGTAAAAAATATTAATTTTTAAATTGTTTTGCTACAATCAAGAATGTAGACTTGGTAAATGTAGAAATTTAAATTGCAATTACCCGTAATATCCTTAATTTTCGACGTTAATGATTTGGACTTACAGACGGTTTATTAGATTTGATAGTTTCTGAATCAATTTAATTGTATCTTAATTCAATAATTTGTGAATGTGTTGACGTTTAAATGTAATTAATGTTTTTCGGTGAACGCAGAGAGATAAAAAGTGTTTTTAACTAATTACATGTTAATCGACTCTTCAGCAAATATTCGTATTATCCAAACATACGGCTTTACAATCAACATGACCTGCAGCGATGAAAGCAAATTGATTTTTATGGTAATAAGATTTTAATTACTTGTTAATTTGAAATGAAAATATTTTAAGAAATGGTTAGCGATGTCAATGTCGAGGTTTTCCGTTTTCATTTGTTCCATTTTTGTAACACTCTTTCCGGGGATTCCCCTGTGTTTCGGCAACTGAGCACCACAGAAATTCAATGATAAACTAAATTGGTAAGGTAATTGACGTTATCTAGTGATCAAGATATATCAGCAGAGGTTGCAATAGTTATTCCCCTATAACTAAAGTTTTTTTTGTGGTTCATATCAACGTTATCAAAACAGACTTTCTACGGGCAGAAATGATTCAAATTTGCTTTTATGCAACACGTATAGAACTCACGTTTCTTCTTTTGTCAAAAACCAGCAACGGCTGAAAAGTTTTACAGCACTTATCAAATTTGATCAATATGACTTTGCAAGTGAATTGCAAAGGCAAATATATATAGATAATTGAGGAACCGACATCTTCCTACGCAAAGCTTAACTATTGCCAGTCTCGACCTGTCCATTTAACTTTTAACCTTATTGGTTCAACTTGTAAATAAGTTCGGTTGTCCAATCATCGTCGTTGTTTCAAACAAAACCGGAAACTGGAGCTCCTTTATCTAACGATACGCACATATAAGTCAGTCGGTGATGTAAACACGATATTTCATTGCAGGGAAATAAAAGTAAGGTATCCGCCTTGATTGCATTAGAAGCGTTTTCCTTTCGGGAGACAAACTATTCTAAACCATATAGAGCACACTGATGTATAACTGACAATATTAAAGTATTTTAGTTGATAACAGATATTCAAGCACTGTGCAGTAAGCTATTCATATTCGAGTACACAGCTCGATCTCTTCTAGTCCTGCTTCATGACTGTGTATATAAAGGAGCCTTTTATACAGTCTAGGTCCACACTCAGCAAGTCTAGATTTACTGAATACACATATGAAATTAGGAGCCCAAAGAAAAAGTATTCTGAATGAAGGAACAGTAAATTATTAATTTTTAACATCTTCTCCTCCTCTTTCTTCTATCCATCTCACTGTCTGTCTCCAACAATCCTTCCCCCCCCCCCCCCTACCCCACCACCCTTCTCCCTTCTACCCTCTCTCGTAGGTCGATCAATGGTCCCAACTACATGATGATAATATTAACATGATGTATCAGTTATTCCCCCATCGCTAGTTTTCCCACGAACTTGGTAAACTGACAATTGTGTCTAAATAGTTTATTGTAACTTTCTGAAATTGACACTACAGAGTAAAATTGAAAGAAATATGTACCCTAACAAATTCTCCCATTTCTTTATCGCGATAAAGCACATCTGTATGAATACATGCCGCGTATATACGCTTATTTGATATTCCTGTTCCCATTTGCTTGATCAAAAGATGACATTATATTTTTTTGAGCATCAACTTGTATAAGGACAGTGTTAAAGCACAGTTAGGGTCAGGAGATTGTAAAGTTTAGATATCAAGTGACAGCTCACCATGTACCAAACGGTGTTGATTAAGAGTAAGGGGGGACAATAACTAATCAGTTATTTGTTCACCAATTATTTTCTCTATATGTGGACTTTTCACACTTTGGTTTTCCTGTATGTTAAATGAGAGAATATATGCTCATTCTGTAAAAAATCACATTTTCTCACATTCATTTTGGATTTAACATTTACGTGTATGAAAGAACGAACATATCAAAATTACATATAACAATATATATTTTACAGCAACGATGTAATACTTTCAAACGCCTTTCATCCCGACAAGCTCGCAATCGTATTTGTTACTTGTTTCTTACGGTTAAAAGAGATAAGCAACGAAAGTATATTTTACGAGCGCCTCAATATGCTGACCCATTCCTGCCATATTCATCAGGATCCTTTCCGTGTCTGCGGGGCAGTAGGCCTTAATAAAGGTGCAATGTTTTAAGATGTAAGTGAGCGAAGTTGTTTACTTTGTGAAATTATAAGACACATTCGTTCCAACCAAAGGATAAAGAAAAGAAATAATCATTGACTATGAAAGTTTATACAGACGCCCTTGATTTACCGTATACTACTATGTAAGTCCGACTTAGGCAACAATATTTCACAATGTAGACCATCATTTAATTTCAAATATCTACTTGTATCTGGTATGTATCAACTACTTCAATACAACCTATAGATCTATGTTTTTATCAGTAAGACACCATCTTGTTTTTATTGCAAATTGTTAAATGTTTTATTTCCTCTGCATTCATTGAATCTTGTGTAAGTATTCAATTTCTTTATTCTCTGTGTTCCACCTTATAGAAAAGTAAGCTTATATTGCAAAACGTCGTGTATATTCATCATAAAGAAATCGTTATCTGGCAAATTCAATCTCATTGATATCTGATTGAACCGATCACTCTTACCTTGCTGCAGAAAGGAGTGATAAGTTACATCTCATTTGAAAGAGATTCCCGTAAAACCTTGCTTTTCCTATATCATTAACTGCTAAATGTCCTTTTTAAGACTTTAATGATATATTTTATGGGTGCTTCATTTTGCTGTCTCAAGCACTTCCATTTCAACCGTCAACATCGGAAACACTACAATCGTTGTATATATAAATGCAACCACCACCTGAACAGGTTTTGTGCCTAAACTTCTTCAATATCAAAGGTATTTAAAAAGTTGCAGATATTTTCATTAATAAAATTATAAGAACCTGTGTTACAGACATTTATTTGTTGGTGACTTGAACGATGTTCTATTAAACGTATACCAGGACTGCTCCCGTCAATAAGAAAAACTCTGTAACCTCTAGCCTCAGTTTCCCCCTTCTCCATATATTTTTTCAATTCAAACTGCATGTAAATAAGATCGTAAATGTTGTTTAGAAAATCCAGATTTCACTTTCCACATCGGTACTCCTCAGGGACCCGTTTCTCCGGCAGTTTTATCACTTGTTCAACTATTTAACGTTTGTCTCGTCGCGGTCCACAGTATACGGTACGTGTTTCAGGCAGAACGCTTAAAAACACCGCATTGCTACACCTTAACCGAGTTTTACTTAGTTATATGTTGATTAAAGTGTCACTGTTGTTAGTCACAGATTGAACAATTAAATTGAAGTTAACCTTGGAAAATGTTGTTTGAGAAAGGCACCTTAATGCTCCGGGAACTCTAGCAATGAACAAGATTGAATTTCATTTCATCAAAAATCTCAATAACCTGCAAAGTGAAACCTAGCATTCGAGATAATAAGATCAGTAACTGAACCCCGAAGTAAGAGTGATCACGATAAGTTTGTTTACTAGACTACAATCCCAGGCTGTTCCATCCTCGTGCAGATGTATCTGATGTAGTCTGTCTGTGGTCTATCTGTCATCAGCAGGTGCGTGTTCTTGTACACGCATGTTTGTATACATGTTCTTATCGACATTCACAGACCAGAGCATCAACCTCACTTTGGGATAGATTGCCGACTCGTTTCTTTCTTTCTTGGCAAGAAAAAACAGATTTTCAATCAAATTCATTTGTGCAACTAGCGGAGTTATCACACAGTTATCCCACAAGTCAGTTGGAGATGTATGACTATTTTTTTATTGTACGTAGTGTCAAATACGAGACAAGAAATAACTTTTCTAAGCAAATATGCAATTTTGCCATGTTAACGAGGCATTCATTAGTATCCCGACCACGTAGCAGTTTTCTGGACTCTTGAGTCCTGATATTGATAATGAGCAATACACATTTATGAATGGTTGCCACGGACAACGAACTCGAGGTGGTTTATGGTAACAGATACAATATAGTTTAGAGTCTTAGAAGGTCTAAGGTTTTAAGAAATCCTCCTTTTATTTCATTTTCATATAAGTTAGATCACAGGCTTTATCAAAAGCATCTCAGTGACAAACTTGAAGAGGAGATGGATTGTATGACACTTCCTTCGGTTCTGTACATAATGATCCCCCTTATAACGCGTAACTTTCAATCAATCCTTGGCACTATCAAGTCACCTAATCATGAAACCGTGCTTACAAAGGTAAACGCATGTAGGTGAGATACAGAATCAAACCAACACTCATCCTTGGTGAGGAAATCTCTCGAAAGAGTGCACGATTTCATGTTATCATTCATGTACAGTCACAATATTTTATTCACTATCCTGAGGTTCATACTGTAAATGTATTAACAAATAATGGAAGGTGTAAAGATTTGAAAGGTTATCGGGATCTCAGAGCTCAAGACAAATATGTTCAAGCTCGATAATTATTTGAACATTGCGCCAACTGTTTTCGTTCTTACGATGCTGGGGAGTTATCTGTTTGGCAGATTTGGACTCGGTGGCAGAGCAATAAATGGATGTAAGGTGCGAGTGTATATTATGTATGTAAACACAGAGTAGGTGTGGAGACGTGTGTTTGCTTGATGGTTTGGAACAGCTTGAAATCTCTCCAGAAATAACAGATTGATAAACCAGATTTGTGGTGTGAAGGGGAATAACTCTTGCAGCTTTTAAGGTCAATTGGTGTTATTTGAATCATAAAGGTCCAAACTTATAAATGGTTCCTAAGGAGAACTGCCTTGATGAAAATGTCATCTCAATGCTAATCGGTACAATATAACGTCAATTTATTTACAGAAAACTTGCTAAATAGTTAAATGATGCTAATCTTAAAGGCACTAGTGCACGCTTTTACCGTTTAAATTTTAAGGTTTAAGAGGAATTATGCAATCTACGGTGGCATATTAGGGCCATCTGTTTTGTTTTTTTTATCTTGAAATTTCAAGAAAAAAGTTGAAATTTCAACATGTCCATCTTGAAATTTCAAGATGATAAGTTGAAATTTCAAGATAATAAGTTGAAATTTCAAGATACATATGTTGAAATTTCAAGATAGATAAGTTGAAATTTCGACTTAGGATCTTGAATTTTCAAGATAATGATATATATAAGGATTTGCTCTCTGAAAGTCAGCATTATTTGGGTGAGATGTCTCCTTGATACGGTGGCATATTAGGGCCATCTGTTTTTTTATTTTTATCTTGAAATTTCAAGAAAAAAGTTGACATTTCAACATGTCAATCTTGAAATTTCAAGATATTAAGTTGAAATTTCAAGATATTAAATTGAAATTTCAAGATATTAAGTTGAACTTTCAAGATAATAAGTTGAAATTTCAAGATACTTATGTTGAAATTTCAAGATAAATAAGTTGAAATTTCAACATAGCATCTTGAAATTTCAAGATAATGATATATATATATATATGGATTTGATCTGTCAAAGTCAGCATTACTTGTGTGGAAGTCTCCTTGATTAGACGTCCCTACATATAAACAAAGTCTTATTGTAGATATTACAAATAAACATACAAACTTAATCAGTAATAATGTCTGTATGTATGCATGTGTGTGTATGTATTTGTATGCATGTAAATGTATATGGATGAGGGAATGATGTATTTACGGTGGCATATTAGGGCCATCTGTTTTTTTATTTTTATCTTGAAATTTCAAGAAAAAAGTTGAAATTTCAACATGTCTACCTTGAAATTTCAAGATAAATAAGTTGAAATTTCAACATAGCATCTTGAAATTTCAAGATAATGATATATATATATATATGGATTTGATCTGTCAAAGTCAGCATTACTTGTGTGGAAGTCTCCTTGATTAGACGTCCCTACATATAAACAAAGTCTTATTGTAGATATTACAAATAAACATACAAACTTAATCAGTAATAATATCTGTATGTATGCATGTGTGTGTATGTATTTGTATGCATGTAAATGTATATGGATGTGGGAATGATGTATTTACGGTGGCATATTAGGGCCATCTGTTTTTGTTTTTTTATCTTGAAATTTCAAGAAAAAAGTTGAAATTTCAACATGTCTACCTTGAAATTTCAAGATATTAAGTTGAAATTTCAAGTTATTAAGTTGAAATTTCAAGATAATAAGTTGAAATTTCAAGATACTTATGTTGAAAATTCAAGATAAATAAGTTGAAATTTCAACTTAGTATCTTGAAATTTCAAGATAATGATATATATATATATATAAGGATCTGTTCTGTTAAAGTCAGCATTACTTGTGTGGAAGTCTCCTTGATTAGACGTCCCTACATATAAATAAAGTCTTATTGTAGATATATATTACAAATAAACATACAAACTTAAACAGTAATAATGTGTGTATGTATGCATGTGTGTGTATGTATTTGTATGCATGTAAATGTATATGGATGAGGGAATGATGTATTTATGTTCTTTCTTATGTATGAATCATGTTGGAATTGGCGTTTTTAGTATCTTATGTATGTAAAAATGGTTTATATAGAATTTTGGGAGGTTGTGTGTATTCAGTTGATACCTAAAATTATGATGATTAAATACAGACCACAATTATATCATCGGAAATTATTCGTGATATGTATGTTCTATATTAAAACGTGTATGTGTATGTATACATAAGAGAGAGTTATAAACATTCCTACACAGATTGTGAGGAACCTTATCATCAAACATGCGCGGTCTGGTCAATACGTGTCATACATAGGAACAAATATATACGAAGCGTTATAAATCTAAGTAAAGATTCACATACACATATGAATTGATATATTTAATACATATCACGAATACTTTCCCGATGATATTATTGTGGTCTGTGTTTAATCATCCACTATAAGATATCAAAAATACACACAACCTCCCCGAAATCTACTATTTATACATACATACATACATACAATATGAATACATTAATTCCAACATAATCTACTAGTACAACAACATATACTAGTACCAATATAGATAATCTCACTCCCACAGCCATATACATTTACAGCAAACATACAGACACACATATAAACACACACAAACACATACATAGACAGTACGTATCTACATACACACATACATACATACATACATACATATATACATACATACATACACACATTATCATATTAAGTCATGTACATATGTAAAGTCTTGTACTTTTTATGAATATGTTTGTGTCAATTTTTCCTGAAATGAAATTTTTGTCTGAAATGAACATTAAGGCCTATATTTCATGTTTCAAATGTATTTGGATAAGTTTATTATCAACTGGTTAAGTTTGTATGTGTATCTATATTATATATCTACATGGATTCTTTGTTTATTTGTATTGACGTCTAATCAAGGAGACTTCTCACCCAAGTAATGCTGACTTTCACAGAGCAAATCCATATATATATCATTATCTTGACAATTCAAGATCCTAAGTCGAAATTTCAACTTATCTATCTTGAAATTTCAACATAAGTAACTTGAATTTTCAACTTATTATCTTGAAATTTCAACTTAATATCTTGAAATTTCAAGATGGACATGTTGAAATTTCAACTTTTTTCTTGAAATTTCAAGATAAAAATAAAAAATCAGATGGCCCTAATATGCCACCGTATGTTTGTGATCCTGCACGAGATTAAAAACGAGACAATCATATTGTGGTTATCTAGAAGAAATTTAATCGAGATCACACGCTTTTAATTAGGTGAAAGTTCAACTTTGATTAAAATTTAGTGACTTTTTGTCTACCATAGTTTAGATAAAAACTCCTACAAAAATTATTCATTGATTTTGTATGGAATCTGAAGTCTAGGGTTTGGTTGATTGTATAGTGGTTTATAAGGCAAAACGAAGATGTGAAAATTATTATTATTTTTTTTTATTACCTGATAATTTTACCAATGTTGCTTATATATTCGAAACAAGCTACTGTGTATGATAAACAAGGTTGTTGAAGGATATTTAGACGTTTCACTGAATTGCAACCTCTATATTTCTACAGAAATAATTCTGGTAGCAACCTATACTATACTTTGTTTGGGCGGACGGAGAGGAGATGCCATGATAATAGAAATTACTTTAACAAGATTTGTGAATGGTCTTTTGTACCAAATGACATTCTAGAAGTAAAATCAATGACGAATTGAGGACACATTGGGATTATGCAAATTCTTTAGCCTGTGTTGACGAAGCTTTATCAGAACATTAGAATCGTGTCGACATGCCACATCCTGCAGAGAACATAGTTGCTTGTCCACAAATGTCTTGTCAAAATGTTCATTCTCCATTTTCGTAGCGAGTCATCTCCCCATGTCTCGAATAACTTGTAGTCGGAGCGGTTTCGAGAGAAAATAACTATATGTTGCATATGAACAACTCCGATTGGTAGAAATACCATAAGCTACCTTGCTCTTGTCCGTCGAGGTTACGGCAATGAGCCCTCATGTCTAACCTCTGTCTCAAGTGGGACTTTGTGAAGTTAGATTAGCATATAAAGTGTTTTGGTATGTATCATCACAAAATGAAATGGCATGAAAACACTTCATCAAAAAGATGACACGATTTTACAACAATAACTATAATAAATAAACTAAAACAAACATGAATAATTGCTGTACATCGAGATACAAACGTTTTCTCGGAAGGTGTCTACTGAATGTATATTTAATTGGAATTTAGAAAGAGAGTAAAGCGATCACTGATGTGACGTGACGCTAGCTTTAAGTTGATTAGTTCGTGACACATAAAGCAGCATTTATATCTGATCTGTGCAGTAAATTGACTTGAACTATCGAATAAAGGTACAAGCAATTGAAAAATGGCCTTTTAAATTTTGGGTCACGCTTCATGGCCTTTTAGATTTTTTAGAATTTGGTTAAATTTTGTTAATGGTTTGTATATTCAGTTGAAACGTCTGCACTAAGACTATTTTTTTAAACTTAAGATTAGAAGAAAGTGGCATGTGATGAATTTATCATAATATATTCTATGGTTGAGTTTATCTGAAGAATTTTGTGACTACCGCTTTAAGTGCAAACATTGATACAAAATTTATGATTCAGTTATACGCTAAAATGGCCATATATGTAATTATCTGTAGTATATGTATGTTTGAATTCCTGTGAAAGAAGCATGCGTCACAACAGGAAGTGAGAAAGATTTGTAAATAAATTATCAATTGCTTAAACCAGCGTGAAGTCTCAGTCATGTTTAATAAACATATATTCAAGTTCATGTATCGAATTGTCTGTTGAACTACAAACATGAACATCTGAACATGTAAACTGGAACCAGGTCATTTTGCCCTCGTCAAGGACAATGCAGTTATCTCCCTTATGACGCTTCCCCGGCCAACTTAGCCAGCTTCCTGACTTTCTTGAGAATAGGTATGTCTTTAAGTCCATACAATTGTCCTTAAACTACCACACCAAAACTTCAAATTAATCAATCAATGAAGTCGATATATTGTTATGTTTACAATGAATAGTGTAAATAACTTTGTGTGGAGAAAATGAATTGAAATATTTTTTAACTTTATCTAGTCATTAATTTTTTAGATTTTCGTTAGTGAAATTTTCTTTGAATCAAAAATCGTTTTCGAAATTCTAACTCTATTCTATTTCAACATCTCGTCCAAGTAGCCATAGCACTTTTGAAAAGTGTTTTTGTGCATTTCGTCCATTTTTCGTATTTTCAAATGACTGTTCCCCATCGTTATTGAAAGGAAGTTGTGTTTATGTTATTCAATAGCGGTATATCAAGTATGCCAATCAATTTCGCATTTATTTACATCTACTATTTTCTTCATGTAGATTACATAAACATTTCATTGCGGTCTATACTTTTTATATCATTTCTGATCTTTAAATATACCATTAACTAAGTCTGGCTTTACCCTTGGATGATAAATGTTAATATACGTTATATTTTATGAAGTTATGAAGTCCAGTCAAATTTGACGTTATCGGACTAAAATATGCGTTTTCGTAAACATCAACGATTCCATGACCTTTTTAGTGTACACTGACAATTGTTTAAACAACAACTAAGCCTACGTAGCAAGTGTCAAAACTCATTTTAAAAATCTATTCTTTTAGATATCAGTTAGTTTTTCTGCATCAGTGCTATTCTAGCTTAATGCGTAGTTAAGAGCAGAAAAATGCATTTTAAGAAACTTGATTAAGTCTAGTTGAATACGGCAATATATATATTTTTAGTAATCTAAATATTCATTGCTTCATATTTGTCTTAAGAATTAAATGTCAGTTGAGCTATAGTAACTTTCAACTAAGCGGTCGTGATGACTTTCAAATGAGATGTAATCCATCATCTTGATGTATCGCATCGATTCCTTTCGAGGTTGTTCACTGTATTTTTTGTTTAACCTGCTTTCTCGTGGGTTTTTGTTATCTCCCTTTAATGATGTTTTTTCAAAGAAACTATATTATTGTCATTTTTTGGTTTTTGCTTTTTTTTCTTGAGATTCGTGTCATTATGTCCTTGGCCATTTGCATTGACTTTCCACTACCCAATGGGATGAATGATTATTTTTTTAAAAAAAAGGTGATATTTCTATTCTTTCTTATTTTCTTTTAAATCAAATACTCTTTAAAATATTATATCATATGTAATTCCGTCACTAAGCATCACTAGCTATATTCGTCAACAAATTACATATTGTATGATGCTCATAATGATGTTTTAACCATGACAGCGCTCTGATGTAACATACAGAATACTGTCATTTGTACTAATGGCCTCATGGGCACTCTATGAAATAAATCTGTCTATCTGTTTCTCCATCACTAAGTAATTGTTAGAATTGCATGCTAATTTTATATGGTTAAAAACTCCGTTAACTGTTTCCATTGCTTAATATGTGTTGATCTAAAAAAAATTGAAGTAATGCAAATGTGAGATCCTATAGGGTCCTGTGGCCTATAAGGATATTCACACTTAGAATGAACTTCAAATATGATAGTACTTCATTAGTGGTGAATCTTACCAAAAAATATGTGACTTTTCAGTCAGTTTTGAATTCCATTGATTTCTAAGTTTATTGACATCTAAAATTATATTTCGTATAAAATGTGTCCTTCATTATGGATTTTGAGCTCTTAGTCCTCTTCATTGGTTAAAAGTCAACATTCATGAAATCTATTTATGAATTCCGGCTCAAATATTTGACAACCAAATCAACCATACATGCAATTAAATTAAAATTTTCAGTGTACTTTGAATTTAAATATTGCCTTAAAAAACTCATTATCTTTAGTATAAAGTCTTTATCAAAAAACCCTTCGGGCTTACTCCACGTAAACTCTGTCAATGATTACGCACTACTGTCATTTCTCTTATAAAAGAAAACATCTATTGATTACGAAATAATCCCGAAAAGTTACTTTACAAAAAATTAAATGATATCTTTCGCACAAAGCACGCCATCAAGAGCTGCTCAAATATTCCTGCTATAATACTAAACCGATCTGATTGTTTATCGATACGTTTTACATTTTGCAAGCGTAAACATAGGATAATCGATGTATGTAACACCGTGTCAACGAACCGGCAAACGCGTTAGTCGGTGCATGTTGTTGCATAGGCGTCGACCGCAAACAAATGCACACGTGTTTGCATAGATTTATGAATTTTTGTGCACATCTGTATTGTCTGTGCTTAGATGCAGTTTATGATAGCATGATTTTGTGACCTCCCGAATGTCTGAAAAGGCTTGATGTAGATACTCTTTCACTTCCAATTCCAAATTTTACCAATTTACTTTGCCTAACACAATACACTTTGTGGATGTATTAGGTCATAACACTGATCTATAAGACATATTTACAGGCATGTTTCATTTCTATGTGGACATTTTAAGAATTTGGCTTTAAAACTTTGTCTCATTTCATTATCATTAGGCTTTCATCGGGTCGAGTACGAGTAATGCTTAAATGTAATACTGACCCATTTCTATTCCGTTTACAACATTAAATGCCCTGTTTTCTTTGAAAAATTACTAGCATCTAAAGGTCAAGAGATTTGATTAATATTTTCAAGTTCATTAAACATAAATTATTTTACCCCGTAGCTGAAAAACGTTAATCTTTTTATGCAACGCAAGGAAGCTATTTGATGAGTTCAATATCGAGATAATCGGCGTTCCCTGGAGAAATGACCCTACTACAGCAGCGTAAAACGAAAGGGAAGCACTAATGAGCTAGACAGATTTTAAAATTCAGATTAATTTCCTCTAAGAAATATATTTGATTGATGACGAAACAGAAATCACAGAACTGCCCTTTGTGAGGTACCGATTGATTAAGAAAAGAAACCTATATGTTTTAGCTCTCCAGACACAAGATTCTCTCAAGTCAGTATGAACATATCTATGTGCCAATACTAAAATAGTTTCGAAACACAGTTTAGCACAGATTGTGTTATTTTGTGAGGAACACCGACTATGTTTATAAAGTTAAGGAGAAAGCACGACTACGAGGACTTACTGGAGATTGTGAACCCCGAGAGGAGGGACAACCCGAAGGCCCGAAGGGTTTACAATATCTTGTAAGTCCGAGTAGGAGTGGTTTCTCTATCTTATCAACCGTCAAAAATTAGTGAATGAGTGAGCTGTTGTTTAACGCTGTTCGGTTCATATTTCAGCCATTAGCGGCGGCATCAAGAATTGAATACCTAATATCGATATCATCGATACTAACACACCATGGACGGTTTATCGTGTCAGATTCTCGGTATATCGTGTAAGTTGACATCATGCAAATAGAGGCTGTCAGATTTCCACGAAATGCTCGTAAAGGGTGAACTGTTTAGTTTACGGAGCGAAGGATTGTAGGTTCGATTACTGCCACGCCAGCCGTGAAAGTTTTACTTTGGAACATTTCGATTATGAATGTTTGATAGGTTTATAATTAATTGACCAGTCATAATGTTTTCGTGAATATCTCATTTAAAAAGAAACATCTGCTGTGAGGGTATCAGAGTCTTGTAAGTTCCACCCCAGGGGTTTCCAAGACACATTCCCGGGAAAAGAAATGTGACCACGTGATACGATTTAGAAAAGGTGAGTTGAAACAAAGTATAATTATCTTGAAGAGGTTATTTGAAATGAAGCTTTATAGGTAAGGTAGGTAGCTAATTTGAACTTTCACGTGAATCTCGTGTATTCATTGCTTTTGATGTTACCTATAACATACAGATTGCAATGATTAGAGTTCACACAGGCAAATTACAAATGAATTGTTGAAAATTTAAAAATATTTTAGTAACATCAAATTTCATCTATCATCAGTATCATGTATGGATGTTTTAAGAAAGTATTACAGCCAACCGTTACTAGAGACAAAAATACACATTAAAGTGTGTGTATAAGTACTTCATTGTCTATTTAGGTCAAGTGCGATGGTTTTTGTAAGTACATACATGGTATTTTTTAAAACTTTTTAAATGAAAAAGAACCTCTGTCACTTTGAAGTGGATGAAGGATATTTTGTTCGTGTCTATAAAGGATAAAGTGATATCTGTTGACAAACAACATTTGTTCACATGATATACTCAGTTTGTCCTGTAAGTCAGGACCAACACGATTCTATTGTGGAAATGAAATTCTAGATAGAATTTTCGATTTCCTAAATCAAAATATAAATGTTCAAATAACCTATACTTATAGCCAATTATCAATACCAGAATTACAAAGAAAATTTAAAATATATGACATATCCCCTGAAATTTCATTTCCACAAAATACGGGAAAGAGCAAGGTCAACAGGAGTCTGAAGTGTCTTCCCAATTGTGTTAATTTCTTGGTTTGATCTTCTTTCTTAGGTAGAATGACGATTTTCACTTCCAAACGTTTGCAGATCCTGTGTGTCTTGATAACATCATATGCTTCAAGGCTTTTTCGCCAATCCTTTGGCAAGAATTATTCTTGAAATAAAGATAAACTAGACAGTGAACCTTTGCAGAATTGAAGTAAACCTGCTGTCTCAAAGATGCTGCTGCGATAGTTATGTATGTGAGTGTGCGTGGTTTTCATAAATATAGACTATCAAAAGATATAAGATATAGTCATGATACAATGAATATTGTCACTCAAAGAAGCATCCATAATCTTGTGATCTCGTGATTACACCTGAAATCCTAAAGGATGGGCCTCTCAATAAACCTTTTTCAACAATGACGATAAGAAAAAAACATCTAATTTTTTTATCTTATGAAGCCACCTTATATCCCATATGATCTATTTCATCTTGTTTCCAAGGGATTGGAAATGGATGTTGTATCTCCTAGTGCAGCCTGATACTCCCCTTTTTGGCCGGTTTCAGGTATTAACCTTGATAAAACGTAAGATCAAGAGCGCAGATTTTCGATTCTCCCTTCGTGCTGAGATACTAATAAGTCAATGGTAACACATGACACTAAACACTGACGGAGATTCAGAAAACCGGTTTGCTGATCTTCCATTTTCAGTTGGTATACCTTGAGGTCATTACACAGACCTTTGGTGTTTGTATATTCTGTGGCACTGTGTCAAGTACCATAGACTAACTAATCATGATAGAATGACGATTCCCACTTCGAGAAGTTTCCAGTATTATGTATTCTCTTCAACAACCATACATGTATTCTCATATTCACTTTGTACACCCAACACAGGTCAAGGAACCAGGGTCAGCGGTCTGATCAGCCACGGACCAGCCAGCTTACATAAAGTCTATCTTAAAAATTCAACAAAGACATAAACAAGCTATGAGAACAATGGTTTAACTTGACTGTATATAACAATATACTGGCGGCTGGTTGCTTGTCCGTCCCTCTGTCAGTCAGTCTGTCTGTCATCAGCGTTATATAGTTCAGAATCATACACATCTTGAATACAACAATGTTTGGGACCTCGATTCATCTCTATAGTAGTTTTCCATCAATTAAGGACAGGACCACTGTAGGATGCAACATCATTGAAGGAACACATTCCTGGGTGGAGCTGTGAGTGACTCAATATGGAGGAATACATACACAAGAAAACTACTATAGAGGCTTGTCAGTCTACAGCAGTTGGACGCTGACTGGTTGGTCAGAGTTTGAATCTTATTTCAATGGAGCTGTCCACATAGCAAACATGTGTTCTATAAATAGATGGGTCCACATGGTCAACACGTGGGCAACATGTGATTGAATCCACATGAATGCTATATATATATTTACATAGTTAACTCTTCTTTTCATACAACGTAATCTTCATAAGGTCAACATTTTGCCTAGTTATGTTGAATCCACATGAAGGCTTGTGCTGTATGGAAAAGCAACACTGCTGTTGATACATCACTGTCTCCAAACGTTCAACATGTTGCCTAATTATGTTGGACATGCTTGGACGACATCTGATCAATGACAGTTTGGTCAACAGTAACATCCAGGTTCCAGACCTGGGTTTGCAAAGAGTGAACACATTGATACATCATGAAATTAAAATCTTGTACAGCTAATGCTAGAGTTGATGTTTCTGTAACCTCCTTATCAAGAGCTATGCAAATGGACCGTGGCTGTGTGCAATGACATTCTACAAGCAGTATGATTCCCTTAAATAAAACAGCACTCATTCAAAAGGTTGCCCAAAAGGTTACAGTGCCAACTAATGAATCTAATGACTACCACTGTTCTTTTAGTTTACTTGAAACTCCTAATTTAACCTTTTGTTCAATAGATTACAAAGTTGATAAAAGATATTGTTTGCCAAGTTAACAACAACTCATTGAATCAAAGAATCAGATGAAAACAAATGTTGATTCCGGATTTTCAAATAATAATGGATAGCTCTGTCCAAATAATTGCATCACGCTTATCAAGATTAAAACTTTTTTATGCAGTGAAGTACATTTATCATACTTAGTTTACTTTCTAAGACGATTATGATCAAAATTATTATTATTTTCATAAGATTGCACACTTTAAGGACATATTTACTTGCTAAATTGTTGCATCTATAAATTACGGAAGACAATACTACTTAAGACAATTAATTGTCTTCTGATACCAACAAATGATTTGAAATTATCACAATGTCATTCCATTATTTTTTACATCAAAGAAAATGTTCGAAAGGTAAAATTTTTAAATAATGAAAAATGAGTTCATTTTGGCACATCAGAAGAGTACCATATTGCTTGATGTGTTATGCATCAACACAAACACAATTCAAGAAATGCCAAATTTGAATTTTAAAAATTTGTAAATTTCTAAAAAAATTAAAGATGTATTAAAGTGTAATTGCAAAAAATATCCCCAAAATAAATCTGTGCATCAAAGAATTATCTTCAATCACCAAGATTACCAATCTTTATTGAAAGTAAAGAATTAGAGAAAGGCTAACCTTGAAGGGTAAGGTTTAGGCTTCCTTGATTTTCAGTGGATCAGAAATCTATTGGTCCGTTAGTCAGTCTGTCTGTCTGTTTGTCTGAACTGCTGTAGACTGACAATGACACTGTGTGACCTGATGAGCTCTCAGATCATTGGTTGACATGGGTGCAGGAAGGTCATGTGATTAGTCACATGTTCACTTACATATAAAATACTGCTATATATTCCCCAGGACATGGACAATCTCTTACAGACTAAATGTGATAATCTTATACATGCTGTGGAATACACACACTCCTCAGATGTGGATATATATGTTATCACATGTCACACATGACAGTGGTCAAATGGAATGATAACAGAATTACAGAAGGGAGTGGCCACTTACAAATGACAATATATCTTAAAAAATATTTCTTTTACTGTTTGTCTGTTATCGACTACACATTTGATAAACCAAAACATCTCTGAAAAAATTAAAGGTTGGCTATTAATTTCTTAAATGATTGTACACTTCAATGAATATCCAGATGTTTACCATACAGCCCAGTACCATTTCCACTGAAGAACCAGTAACCTTTTGGCTAATACACTAGAGCATTTTCAACATACCATATTCAACGTAATAAGCACCCTCTTCCTATAAACTCCCCCAAGCCGCATTTGCATCTCACAAAATAATAAACCCCCTTTCTCATAATTTTCCTTGTGCGATAAGTCATGCTCCTTATGCTGCATTTCAAAGTATTAGTCATGCATGTAACCAATAGTTGAAAAATATTGACCATAAAAAATGGCAAAAATATTATTTTCATAATCTTTAGAATTTGATGAAAACAATTTTAAAAAGTGCCCTCTTTTTTTCAATGTTCTCAACGCCGAGGGCGCTTAATATGTCAAATACGGTATTATAACTGACCTCATTGTCAGCCAATGGAGCAACAAGATTGAAATTCAAATGTTATTTTGAACCTTAACAAACAAATTTGACAGGCAAATGGGATACTCACGGAATATTTAAATCAAAATATACATTTACCAAATTCGTGTACACTTTGTTAATAGCATCTTACACCCAGATGAAAACTTTTTATGAGATACTGCTACGCATTTTATCAAAATATTTGAGAAATAGAATGGAAAAGGCTTTTCATATTACTAGCAGTAAATCTATTTTTTAAAAATAAAATTTCTAAGCTGTAAATCTATATTTTGAATTATCTTATTTTGTTGCATATGATTTTGTTATGATTTGACCACCTTAAAGTTCTATCACTCCCTTCTGTCCATTCCTGTATTTGTGACCATGAGGAATGAGTCATGTTGACCTGTGGTACTTGACATGACATTTGTCCGTAGGTACAATTTGTTGAATGTGATGACCTGTGTTACTTGACATGACATTTGTCCGTAGGTACAATTTGTTGAATGAAGTTGCACAATCACAGTTTGTTGTATACAATAACCTAATCAGGTACAAGTTGTTGCATATAGTTGCACAATTAGTTTGGATTTGTTTTACATTGTTGCACAATCTGGTACATCTTTGTACAAGGAACAGTTTGTTGAACGATGTTGCACAATTAGCACACGTAGGTTTTGCAATTAGTTGTACATGGTTGCACAATCAGCTACAATTTGTTGTAAGGAGTAATACAACCATGCAACATATGATACTACCATGGTATAGAACAGTGTGCACATCAAACAAAATCATATCACACTCTTTATAACCATATGCAATGTCCTAAAACCATTTACACGGTTGTAGAAATTAAGCATTAATACATCAGTAACCATTCATGCAAATTTTGAACATTATACCTACCAATAAATGTCATAGAATCAAGTATAATGTTATATTAGTCACTTTATGTTGGAATCAGGTGTGATCAATCAATGTTGTACAAAACACATGAATTGTACAATGTTGTAAACACCACACAATGATTTACAGCATGGTGCATTGTACTTAATTGATGCATGTTCATGTACATTAATGTACAAGAAATGAATGCATCAGAAAACAATATACAATTTTGTAATCAGTTTGAGCTGAAACTTAAACTTCCTTGTTGTACAACCATGTACAAGATGGTCTATACAAATAAAGCAATCATGTCAAAAGCTCATGCTGTTTGGCAGGATGATATCAGCAAATTACTATGTATACAATCTGTCTTCGGCCTACTTGCATGCTTTCTTTGACCAACTTATACTTACATACCTTGAAGAACAACTAACACATCCTAATCTCAGTTCTTGCATAAATATAATCCTTTCTTCAAATTCAACCTCTGTAACATAGGTAATTCATACTCTCGTTGATCATCCATCTCATCCATTCCTTCCTTATCTTACATATACACATTGTATCTTAGTATTAATACTGCCAAACCATCAATTTCAAGTTTTTTATATATAAAAATCTAAGAGGCATAGAAGTTTTGATTTAACATTTTGCATCAGGCCATTCATTGATCATGAAATAATTTAATTTATTTGGAAATGTTTTTTTTATCATATTGATTAATCTCATAATTTCTCATGCCTTGAAACAAAAACTTATCACTCACTCTACAGTATTAAGAAACAACTAAACACTTACCAAGGACCATGCAATATTGCGGTACAACTGATGAAATTTTATATGAAATTGATCATGTCATCATATACTTTCATTTACAGTCTTACCATTCACTCAGCGTTGTGATGCAACTGATAACTTTCAATTCATCTAGCAATACATTAGTACATCTGATGAATTTGAAACACATTTTGAACAAAATCTGTAACAAAACCATTCAACCTGCAACATTTTGGAACATCTCCTGGCTCTCCATTCACCCTGCAAATTCATGCTACATTTCTTGACTTACCATTCACCCTGCAATGTCCTGGTATATTCATAGCAATAACTTAGCAATATCAGTCATAGCTTCATGATACTGAATGGACCAGGGAGTTTAAAAGAAACCTTCCTGATACATTCTATTCACAGCATTAGTAGGTCCTCTGGGTGACATGACTTCATGATTAGTTTAAGAGAGACCTACCTAGTACATTCACAGCATTAGTAGGCATTCTGGGGACATGACTTCATGATGAGTTTAACTACAACGTTCCTGGTACATTCAGAGCTACTAAGTACTCTTGAGACATGACTTCATGATGAGACCTCCCTGGTACATTCACAGCAATTCTAAGACCTCTTGCGACATGACTTCATGATGAGTTTAACTACGACCTTCCTGCACACATGTGAAATACATCAGATTTGTATTGAGCATATATGTCTTGTTACACATAAATACAATCTAGTTGCTGTATCACACTGGTTGGATAAAAAATACTATCTTCTCTCTAGCTAACTACAAAACTGCACTAGAACTTATCAGCTAAACTACCAACAGTAGAATGTTGCTCCTGTAGTTGGAATCTAGAGGAGGGAACACTCCTCCCTCGATTGTCTTATTCACATCAACGTAAGCAAGGATGCATATTTAATTACTGAGTTACCTCCTTCCTCATCATTTGGAGTTATCTCCCATGGACAGGTGGCGCCACGAGACGTCCAATGGTGCCAGCTACCTTTGAGGACACCATTCGGAACACTGTCAACTTTCATTGTATCCATGAAAATATAGTATGTATGTGACATGCTACTTGCTACTTCACGCCTACAAAGCATAATACACTTGCATTATTTTGGCATTTTCTGCAAGAACTTTGGCCACAGTAATTTCCTGAAACCAATTTTACCACTTGAAGTGTTAACAAGTTTTGGTCATGTTACACTTCCAATTCCTTATGCAGATTTCTGAAGACACAGCTTGACCTCTGACCTTTGCCTAGGTCGCGGTGATATCACATGGTGAGAGTTTTGTGCCCCTGTTTAGGCCAAGGACCTAAGCTGATGTCTCTGGGGACTAGCTCTCCATCCATTGACTTCTGCATAAAGCTGCTGTCAAGTAGTACATTAGGCTGAGAGACACCTAGCATAACAGCTGGTTTGGAAGATGATTTGTGACTGACCAGTCATCTAGGTATCCCAACATACCCTGTATCACATGTACTTCCTGTGTGAATGTGACAGCTCACTGATTCATCTGGACAGTGTATATGATACCCGTTTATTCCGCATGGCCTAGCTTGCTCCTCCCACTAACCGTGCAGATCCCCTGGATGCAGAGAACAGACATCTCTCAGGATGAATATACATCATTAACAAACATACATACAATCATATATGTGGGAATTCATTACAGCAGATATCCTCCCAGAGATGAACACATATCCCTCATGAAATTCCCTGCTCATTCCGGTATCCATGACCATAGCTTTCCAAGGAGATCTCATAACATTCTGGTATCCATGACAACAGATTTCCATGGCAATCTCATCACTGATATTTGTGGTATCCATAGCAACAAATTTTTGCCACAAAATTTCAACAATAGGTTCTTAAAATTTCATAACACAATGGTAAGGTACGCACTGCCGATTCTGTTGCTAAGGAACAGATATCATCATGGTAACAAACAACCTCCATTCTTTCAACAAATCAGATCACAGATCTCCATGGTAATCACTATTCTGCACATTTTGGTGTTTCTACTTCCATCTGCTTCACAGCAGATTGTGAGGATATCACATAACACAGCATAATAATAAATAATTATTTAAAGCATGCCTACACGTGTGCTTGGTCCTATGTTAATCCAATGGAAGTGTGTTGAGAGATGGTCCTCACCAGCCAAAGAGCTAGCAAACACTGTATCACAGAGGAGCAACTGTGGAGCTGGGCAGATCTTGATGCTGACGATGCAACTGTTCCATTGCCAACAGTCATATTTTTATTACTGGACAGGTCAATCGTGTGGCAGTTCTCAGATTGGCGTCCATCTGTGATGTGGCACAGATTGTAGCAGCCTGGCTTCTGTCCATACACACTCAACTGGGAGGCAATCTCAGGGTCTGAAACACAAAACAAAGTGTCTTTCATTCAGGCTGAATTTGACAAAGAATGTTTTAAATGATACAAATGATTTTGTACAACCGTGAAATAACCTACGTCATGTTACTAAATAATGCATTTTGTCTACATGTTCTCAAATTAGACATCTGTTGAATCTTAACACCTTGATTTAACTTGTTTTCAAATTAGTTGAATCTTAACACACCTTGATGTAACATGATCTCAAATTAGTTGAATCTTGACACACCTTGATTTACTGTTACCTGCTATCTAAGATATTCAGGGGCAGTCTACCTGTAGCTAGTGGCTTAATCAAGATTATCTATTGTTTAAGAAATTGTGGAAGTTTCCTGAAAATTTTCCTTTTGCAATGTAATATAAATTCAGTAGATATGTCTTAAATGGGTAAGATAATCTATTTTATTCAACCAGTAGAAAATGGGCATGCAATGAAGAACGTAATGGAGGAATCCTTCTGAGGACCTACATGTGAGCTTGTTTTGCCTACAAGTGACATAGAGATATTGCTTATATTAAGTACGACAATAGTTTTCAACAATACACGTCTCTGTGACTGTGGCAAGAGGTTGACAAGTTACCTTTGCATATGAAACTGGGGTCCCCTGCATGTGTGTCATCATTGTCGGGAGGGAAAAATGGACACGTCTTTTCTACATGCGAGCAGAAATCCTGACACGGAGGCACAGGGTGATCCATCGGATGGTGGTAGTACGTCAACCTGGTAGCACATAGCCACTCCTTGTATGCTATCTGTAACATATAGACACAATGTGTTATAAGACTTGCAATATACAACAAAGAAGAACATTGTTGACCAATAGAGGAAAGAGGAAACATATTACATAATGCGATGAATAATGCTAGCTTGTAAAGGTCCAGCCAAATGTGTAATTTGTAAATTTCATTAGCAAAATTAAAATAAAATCTAAAAAAAGGAAATCCCTCATCAAATTCTTCAAGGGTTGCGCTGTCATAAATCCTTAATTGTTCATCCATTGTATCAGGAAAGCAGTTGGTAACTCTGTCATAAAAAATACAATGTAAAGAAGGTTTCACAATGTTACACAAATCAAATTAAAGGTTTACAATATGAATGATGTGTAACACCCTGGATATCTCATCTGAAATACAAAGAAAACAACGTTATTCAGAAATAAAACCAATGGGTTAATGTCCAATTCAAGAGTATTTCCCTTATATCACAGCTGTTAGTATTACCCATAAAACTTCTGTGGCTATGAATTGCGGTGAAATCTGCAAGCATCAGCTAGAACTAGCAAACCATTGGTGGTACTGTGCTGAATTCCAATGTAGCATTGCACCCAAACCTTGCTTCATGTAGAAAAGTTTTTTACTAGAGACAAAGTTGCAAACCCCCTCACATATATGTTAACAAATTTCCAGGAAACTAATATACGACGGCAATAGGATTTTATGGCAAAGACTACAATCTAAAACTTAAGGTAATATTTATCTTCAAACAATCCTACTACAAACTAAAGCTGATCTTAATCTTATATAATTACTTCTTTATACAACAAAAAATATGATCTGACCACTACAAATCACATCAGCTGCCATGATGGGCTCAGAATACTATTATTATGAAGAAAACAGTCAGCAAGTCGGCACTGTAATCTTGTGTTTCAACCGACCTCTACTTCACTCAGCTTTTTCTGATCTTCACTGCTCCAGAAAACAAACATTTAACTTTTTATCCTGACTATTTTTCAAGTTTACCATTGACCTAAAAAAGGAACATTAAGAGGCAGCATAGCGCAGTGGTCAGCATTTTCGGCTTTCGATCAAGAGGTCTGTGGTTTGAATCCCACCTGGAGCTTGAAAACTTTTTTTGCAGTAGAGAACTGTTCTACTTGCAGTAAGGTTTTGGTGCAATGCTATACTGAATTTCAGCACAGTACCACCCATGGTTCGCTAGTTCCAGCCAATGCTCACAGGTTTCACCGCAGTGCATAACCACAATCGTACTGGTAATGTGGTCTTTCTCCCTGCAATAATACTAGCAACCGTCAAATAAGTGAAATAATCTTGAAAGCCACAGGTGTTTTAGCAGTGTTCAGATCTGCATGGAGCTACATGGGCCAGCATGATTAATTTCCAATTATAAGAAAATTGTATCAGCCATTAGAATAACCCATTTCTGAAAAAATATCCATAGCTCATAATTGCCACTATCTGAAATTAATGCACCTTTAAGATAGCAAACTGCTATACTACAAAGTCAGATTGAATAAACTTAAAAAATCTTAAAACTACTATTACTCTTTATATCTACATCGTAATTACATTTCCACCAGAAAAATCTCATAATTTCATAAACAATATCTTGAAATCAAGTGGAATATAGTTGGTGCTCAATCAGATGATATGAAGAGGTTGTTCCTGGTAATTAACAACATTGTCTGGTGGCTAGGCAATAGAGAAGCTTGCTTCCTGTATATTCCTCTAATATCTCCATGGTAACTGTCTGCCTACTCCTTGAAGTAACAAAACGGAATAATTCAGGCGTTATTCAAGATAACCTACAAAGAGATGAGGGAATATTACTGATATTGAAATACAAGCTGAAACGTGAAGCAGACAGCAGCGCCTAGTACACTACTCTCAATCTTAATCAAACATTCCCCGGTGAATATGAGCATACGTCCTCATTTGTATTTCTTAATCTCCTAGTTTAACCACTGTAGTGGAAGTATTCATGAACATTTCTGTAAACCTGCAGAGGATTAAAGTTGTTAATGTCTTGAAAAGAAAGTCTTGATGGCTGATTGTGATTAATAAGTGACAAGCATTCAGTGGATAACTTTCAAGGGGATGTCAATAAATTCATAGAAGTTGCTTTTAACTTTGACTACTGTTTTATATCCACTTCTATGAACTTATTGACTTCCCCTCATACATGTATACACAGCTTTGGTTTTGTTCACTTCCAGATGTTTACGCACTTTCAATAATGTAAACAAGAATGTAATATAGACCAGATAGAACATCTTTACATATTTGCTGGAATCTATCGGTTCTTTGAGTACACAAGACATGTGTGATTCATTCACAGTTTTTTCATTGCAATTACCACTACACTTTCAAGGCTGTATCATTTACCCCATGTGAATGATAGAATTCAAGAGTATGCTATATTACTGAATGTAAGATTTTAATTTCCCAACGCAGACACACAACTAACTAGTTGCATGATGACAAGACACACGTGTCATCCTTAACACCTGATGACAATGCAAGTGAGTCATAAACAAGACACACGTCGATATTATTACATCAACTGTCAGTCAGCTGTCAGATGTAGCCATCAGCAAGCACAAGTGCTATAACTGCAGATAATCCACCCATGTATAACTCAATTAAGCGGATATCTCATCTGCCAGCGCGTGATAAGAAGATCCTTGACTCTGATTGGTTAAATGTGAGGAGTCCCACAGCAGAGGTAAATAAAGAATGGTATTCACATCTTGTCTTCATGTTCTTGCCTTGTTCCATTGAAGGTACATCATCAGTCAGGATGATGTGGGGAAAAGAAGAAAATCAATAGTTTCCAAATTCTTTAAAATATTTTGGACATTTCAACATCTTGTTTAAAGCATTTGGACATTATCAGCGAAACTTTTATATAGTTTAATCTTACTGTATTCAAGGCATCATGTAGCACTTGGTCTATCTATTCAATAACTACATAAATTGTAAAGTTGTCGATAAATGGAAAAAATCAAATTATTTGAGGATTGTACAAAATATTTTAAAGGAAATTTTATTCCAAAAAGTACACAGAGTATAATTTATTGAAATGTTTTAATTTGATCAATCTTATTACTTTTAGAGAATTAAAAGTCAAAATCAAGTCAATAACAGCAGAAAATCCAGTCAATTTTAACAAAAGATTCTTAGAAACTTTTAAATATAAGTTTATTTTTGAAATAGTTATTAACAGACATGTGAATACTGGATGACGTTTTGTTTCAAAATATGGCTTGATGATTTCAAAACAGAATTTACATAACCTCTGTAATCTTTTTTTTTTAGATAGAAATACTTTTACTTAAGCCTTTTTGTAATATTCTCTTATAAAAAAAAAGAAAAAAGTCAGACTTATTTCTATCTGTTCTGATTTTTAAAACTGAAATAATTCATTATTCATAAATAATCTATTAATGTATTTTTTATATCAATGATTAACATGAAACTGCATAACGGAATGTTATAGCTTAGAATTTCTTTATGTTATGTGTTTTGCATGATAAAGTCAAAAGAAATGATAAAGTTATGCATTTCATATTAATCTCAAGATCAACTTGAAACAGGAAATAAGCCTTGAATCACTTAAAAAATGAATAACAAAAAAATAATTGAAAAGTAAGGAATTTTCAAAATAACTAACAAAACTGACATCTATTATTTTTAACAAGTTATAGGGAATAAGGATTAATTTTCCTGATGTTCACATCCTCTGGTAGATGTTGTGGAATATGGGCAAAGATTTGCAGGGGAGTTACTTTATTTCATAATTGTAGGTGAGGTGAGGTGAGGTGAATTGGTGTTTAACGCCGCTTTCAAGATTATTTCACTTATATCGCGGCTGCTAGTATTATTGCAGGGAGAAAGCCCGCAACACTATTGTGGCTATGCGTTGCGGTGAAACCTGCGAGCATCGGCTGGAACTAGCGAACCATGGGTGGTACTGCGCTGAATTTCAGTGTAGCATTGCACCCAAACCTGACTGCGTGTAGAACAGTTCTCTACTGCAGACAAAGTTGCTGAGCCCCTGGCGGGATTCGTAATTGTAGTAGTAGCACTTTTTTTCATAACTTTTGATTTTCATGACATTATCTGTTCAACTGTTTGACATTCAATGTTGTTGATCAAATCGTGGAGCTCTTCAATTTTTGTCTTCATTGTGTCCCCCCCAAGGACTGTAGTTCATTTTTTAACTTAACTTCACCTTAATCTGAAATACTAGAAAGGCAATGCAAAATGACATCACACATCCATCTAATAAGAATTTTGTCCTAAGCATGTCTAATCTAGAACCAAAATCTTCCATGCAACTTATTGAAGATGACCAACATTGAAAGAGTAGAGAGAAAAGATGAAATTAGATACTATATGCAAGTCAAAAGTAACTGTCACATATCAACCAGTTTAGGAAAAGATAAATGAAAACCTTGTAGATCTAAACCAAGGCTAGCTAACAAATCTTCAGCTCCACAAATTGAAGTACATCAAGACAAAGTCTGCAGAAAAGTAGAAAGTCTTCAGTCTACGCCTGCAGCCATCTTGGTCAGGATGAGTGGTCGAGAAATTGATCGAATCTTACCCAGGCTTCCTCTCTCATAGAAAACTGGACAGGATAAGACCTGGAAATGGACTCTCACTGACCAAACTGGACAATTGAAAGCTGAAGATAAACTAGAACTTTCAGATATACTCATAAAATGAAGTTTTCAACTAACATAATACTACAAATGTAGGTTCATGAATAAACAAAGGCTGTTACATCCAGAAATATTTTTCAATTCTTTTACAATTGTAGAAAGAACCTAAAACTGATTCTCCATCAGTACTTAAGAATTTTGGATGATGAGAAAAGACTACAGTATCTCTATTTTGTGAAGGGATGTTTTGTCATAGGGTGGCCATCGTTTGCTTGAGAAAAACATTAGACTCTGTTTTGCTGTAGGCTTGCCTACACAGAAAGAAAGGATTGTGTATCAACATAAGTATCGTATTCGACGTGATAAGCGCCTGGGGCGCTTAAAAAATTGGTAAAAGGGGGTGCTAATTAAAACGATAAAAATTGTCCTCAAGTTTAGTCTTGAAAGTGTTTTCTTACGATACGCATGTCTTTGAAATATGGTTTTGTAACTTTTATCATTTTGATTGTGGCTGGGGGTCTAAAAATCCCCTGTATTCTTCACTTTAGTGGAAGTAAAAGACTTATTGCAAGACTGAAAGACCTTCTTCAATGAATCAGCATGCAAGGTATGCAATGTTGAGAGGTGGGCGCTAAACAGGACGCATATTGTTCAGTCAAAAACGTGGTGGGTGGGCGCTTATAGGGGAGTGGGCGGTTATTAAGTCGAATACGGTAATCTTCATTTCCAAAACCCCAGTCAGAATGTCTTGATCATCTTGAAAGGTTGAAGACAATATGCAACATGTAGATATTTAATAAGTACTGCTACAACATGAAGAACTTGTTGCACAATGTTGATTTTGAATGTTACAATGTTCCAAACAGTATAGCTTGTGTTGCAATGATACAAGCTGTAATCCTTTCAAATATATCATAAAACCAGTTTTTAACATTCAGTATAGATTATGGCACAGTGCTAGAACACTTATACTTCACACATTGTTTAACAATGATACAGTACCATTATACAATACAATATATCATATAACCACTTCTCAACTTGAGTATTGATTGTGTCACAAATACTGAACACCTGAAGAACATATCACACATTGTGTTACAATCATTTAGTTCAAAACTGCAACCTTTACAGGAGTATGTAATTGCAGCCTGCATGCTACCCTCTTATTGATCCTGGAGGCAGGATCATTTACTCCCCGATTGTCACAAGGAATCAAGGCGATTTTCTGCCCTCATTGTGTGGCCATTGATCAAGTCTGTTCTGTGTCCCAGGCAAGAGTCGGGGCGAGGGTTTGTTTGTTCAGGGATGTAACCAGATTGCTCTGAATCGCCCTGCTGCCCTCAAAGCTTGCCTTTCTCTGGGAAACACAAGAGGGATTTGCAACGGGTCTAGGAGGATCTAAACAAACACCAGCAATATTGCACACTCTCTGATTGACTCCGTGACACTGTACTCTTCTGTCGGGAAGTCTGCCTCCAAGTTTTCTGCTCTGTTACAGTCACTTTGCTTACTCTCAGTCACTTGCAAACATAGTTTGTCTTGAAGCGCTGTGTTCAGACTTCACCGTTCAAAGGTTCAATAGACTTGTAGAGTTTGACCAATAAGAACATTTCACAAGACTATTCAGCCGTCTTAGAAAGCAATTACAATTTTATCCATTCTTGCCTCAACAGCTCTTCCAGTGGAACTAAACAAATGTTGAGGTCAAGAGTGCTGAAGAGGCGCTTTCTTTCACGATTGCTACAGCGGATGAGCAAGGAAAGATAATATTAGGATAAAGCTGAGGCTGAATCATACCAAGTGGATGATGACTGAGGGATGATAGGTCCTTTGGTGCTGCTTGACACAGTCATAACTTGTCTTACTCGTCGTCTTCATAATTACTGTCATCTTGATTCATTGGACTGAAATTTGGTCTATGAAATATTTCTTTGTAAAGTTGTTCTTAATGTTACTTGGTCTTGCATTTCAATGTCCATCAGTTAGGTCTAGAGTTTCTTCATAAGGAGCTAGACTGTCTTTAGGCTCATATCTTATACAGTCAGGACTGCTTTTTTTGTCCAAATTTCATTATAAATAATTTGACTATTACAATCTATGGGAAGCTGATCTAAGTAAAGCTGAGTGATTGATCCAAATAACCACAGACATTGCCTGTCAAACAGTCTTGTGAATTATCCCACCCCTTCATCTCACCCTCGTAACCTATACAGTGTGTGTTTAAGATCAGATAGTGACAGGGATAGCAAGTTTTACAGTCTTGTGAGTCATCAATACCGATCTGTACTATGTACCCTTATAATCTGATGGATAGTCTGACAAAAAATAATATAATGATATTATATTGACCTTAAAACCAGTTGAAAAGCATGTCAAGATTTTAATTCAAACGTACATTTCTCTGAGGTTCCTACCTCATATCAAATAAAATAATCCTTTTTTGAAGAATAATTTTCGGTAACTGAGTGTCCATAAATCTGATGGATGATAATTTTTTTTCTTTTTTTTTTCAAAAATAATGTTTTACCATATGACAACCCATATCATGGGCTAAAATGATACTATCTTCTATCCGTAATTCTGAATTTGCCAAGTAGTCTATACAAAGAATTTAAGCTATCTTTTATATATTTAAGTCTCATTTTTTAATACTTTGAAGAGATTATAAAACATGAATGATTTTCTGACACTGACCCCAAGTAAGGAATGATCGTTTTTTACTTTGCACCAAAAACAGATGCTTCAATCTAAACAAAGTGAAGTGTTTAAATATTGTTAACAAGTGCCAATTTTCTAAGGAGTTACCAGACTTTGAACTTCATACAAGCAATGCTGTAGAACATGTTTAACAAGTGTTTCCCAAACTTCAATCACATCATGAACTTCTTGGACCAGATGATTATATGAACAACAGGGCAAGATCAAACAGAACTTCTCTTATTTAGTATCCCGATAGATTACAACAAGTATAAGTAACGACCTCGGAGCACATCCAGTACAACTAATAAACATTTTTTATGAGAAAGATGCCAAGACTGGAATCAATTTACTTCAACCATGTCCAGCATTGGCGGAATGATGTCCTCATCTACGATGACTTCTCATGAATATAGTTGCGAGTCACGAAGCGAAACCTCATCAGGTCATTCGCTCATCATCAAGTAAGACCAACTTCATCCACCGTCTACACAGACGGCCCTCGTTTCGGTATTACAACTTACAGCTCAAACATTGCAAAGGATTCCAGAAAATTAGGGCAAACTTGTGTTGGGGAAAAGCAAGTAGGGGCAGCGCTATTGAATATAGGCAGAAATCAATGGCGTCATCCTATTTGAGAGTCTGGCTCAGACACTGTGGGCAGATTAGATCCGTGGAAGCATCCACAGACCCACACACAAAGCACACTGATAGTGGAACCTCTGATACAACACATCCCGCACTGTCCTAACTTGTTCCTGATTGTCATCACGTGCTATTTTGTGTGTCGTGTCTGTAAGTCACTGGTAATTGGTAGTCAGGGGTCTTATATAGAATTGCTTATGAGATTATGTACATAAACACAGTTTTGTGCGTGCACTGGGTTATTGGATTCAGGAAAATCCAGGATATATGTGTGTTGGAGGTTATAACAGAAGGCTTATAAACAGAAACTTGTAAAATGTCAACTTGGTGCTCAAAAAGGATCAAAGAGAGATTTTTGTGTGGCTTGAACATAGTTTCATGAGTAGGAATTACAGAATGTGGATTTTAAATACTCTTCCATCATAAGTTCAATCTGATAGCAGTGTTTCGAGAAAGTTTTACAAAAAAGTTCATTTACCTATGAATGAGTTACAATTTATGATTATAAAAAAAAAAAAAGTCATCATATGACCACATATTTCAAAACCAGAACTCAACAAGAACTAAACTCACATAAGATAATGGGCCCCTGGAGAATGATAATACTTAATGTCCATGTTAAAGAAGGACAATGCAATGACCTATGTTACAACTGACTCAGACAGGAAAAGAAAGATCTTAATTTTAAACAATAAAAATAACAAGAAAAAGGTTAGAATATAAGCATTTACCATAAAATTTCTTTCAAAGCTTAACAATTGAAAAGCATGTTAAAATGTTACCTGTAAAGGTAGAAATGAGGTACTCATAGTCATTGGACTAAAACATTGAGACAAACTTTCATCTTTGCTATTACAAAACAGAACAAAATGGGAAGACCTGATAGGAATTCACTCAGTAAAGAGAGTCATAGGGACCATCTTGCAATAATTGTCATTGGGACAAAAGAAGAAACCAAAGTCCTGTAGAAGACCAGAAAAAAATTTCCCAATAATATACATTGAGTAAAACATTCGTGCATTACCATTGCAACTGACAAAAACAGAAGAACAATGCCCATTCATAATTGAAAGTACATTGGTCCTGCGATACCTTTATCACCAACGGAAAACAAGAACAGAAGAAAATGTTCTAGTTATACATGATGAGTACAACCATCCTGCCATATCATAACCATTCACAGGGAACAAGAAGAAAACAGTACAGAAAAATGTTGCCCAAATCAAACATGTAGAGTAAGACTGTCCTGCTATACCATTACCACTGACAGAGACAAAAAGAGATGAAAATTGTCCCTGTTATACATGACAATATTAAGCCTGCAATAACTTTGATAGTGACGGAAAACAAAAACAGAAGAAAAATATCCCTGTTATAAATGACAATATTAAGCCTGCAATAACTTTGTTAGTGCCAGAAAACAAAAACAGAAGAAAAATGTCCCTGTTATACATGACAATATTAAGCCTGCGAAAGCATTACGCGAGAACAAGAAGAAAAGAACACAGGAATAATGTCCCAACGGTCTTGCAATACCATCGATCACCAATGAGGGAGAACAAGAAGATAAGAAAACAGGAACAATGTCCTAACGGTCTTGCAATACCATCACCAATAAGGGAGAATAAGAAGATAAGAACACAGGAACAATGTCCTAACGGTCTTGCAATACCATCGATCACCAATGAGAGAGAACAAGTAGATAAGAACACAGGAACAATGTCCTAACGGTCTTGCAATACCATCGATCACCAATGAGGGAGAATAAGAAGATAAGAAAACAGAACAATGTCCTAACGGTCTTGCAATACCATCACCAATAAGGGAGAATAAGAAGATAAGAACACAGGAACAATGTCCTAACGGTCTTGCAATACCATCGATCACCAATGAGAGAGAACAAGAAGATAAGAACACAGGAACAATGTCCTAACGGTCTTGCAATACCATCGATCACCAATGAGAGAGAACAAGAAGATAAGAACACAGGAACAATGTCCTAACGGTCTTGCAATACCATCGATCACCAATGAGAGAGAACAAGAAGATAAGAACACAGGAACAATGTCCTAACGGTCTTGCAATACCATCGATCACCAATGAGGGAGAACAAGAAGATAAGAAAACAGGAACAATGTCCCAACGGTCTTGCAATACCATCGATCACCAATGAGAGAGAACAAGAAGATAAGAAAACAGGAACAATGTCCTAACGGTCTTGCAATACCATCGATCACCAATGAGAGAGAACAAGAAGATAAGAAAACAGGAACAATGTCCTAACGGTCTTGCAATACCATCGATCACCAATGAGAGAGAACAAGAAGATAAGAACACAGGAACAATGTCCTAACGGTCTTGCAATACCATCGATCACCAATGAGGGAGAACAAGAAGATAAGAAAACAGGAACAATGTCCTAACGGTCTTGCAATACCATCGATCACCAATGAGAGAGAATAAGAAGATAAGAACACAGGAACAATGTCCTAACGGTCTTGCAATACCATCGATCACCAATGAGAGAGAATAAGAAGATAAGAAAACAGGAACAATGTCCTAACGGTCTTGCAATACCATCGATCACCAATGAGAGAGAACAAGAAGATAAGAACACAGGAACAATGTCCTAACGGTCTTGCAATACCATCGATCACCAATGAGGGAGAACAAGAAGATAAGAACACAGGAACAATGTCCTAACGGTCTTGCAATACCATCGATCACCAATGAGAGAGAACAAGAAGATAAGAAAACAGAACAATGTCCTAACGGTCTTGCAATACCATCACCAATAAGGGAGAATAAGAAGATAAGAACACAGGAACAATGTCCTAACGGTCTTGCAATACCATCGATCACCAATGAGAGAGAACAAGAAGATAAGAAAACAGGAACAATGTCCTAACGGTCTTGCAATACCATCACCAATGAGGGAGAACAAGAAGATAAGAACACAGGAACAATGTCCTAACGGTCTTGCAATACCATCGATCACCAATGAGAGAGAACAAGAAGAAAAGAACACAGGAACAATGTCCTAACGGTCTTGCAATACCATCACCAATGAGGGAGAACAAGAAGATAAGAACACAGGAACAATGTCCTAACGGTCTTGCAATACCATCGATCACCAATGAGAGAGAACAAGAAGATAAGAACACAGGAACAATGTCCTAACGGTCTTGCAATACCATCACCAATGAGGGAGAATAAGAAGATAAGAACACAGGAACAATGTCCTAACGGTCTTGCAATACCATCACCAATGAGGGAGAACAAGAAGAGACAGTTATAAGATAGACTGCAAGAGGCAGTGCAGCAATATGACTGTCTGTGCTCACATCAAAGGCAGCTTCTCGTTACAAAAACTGAGCAACCTGCCATCGTGCACAGTGTGTCGCACAAAGACGACGGCCGCAATGTCTTGATCGATACCTTCAGCTCGACAGCCTCGAAGACTTACACCGCATGCGTTGGGGACCAAGTCCCTACTCTCTCCCTCTCTCTCTCTTGTTTAAACCCCACGCTCTAAAATCAATACGCGGCCTCTTTCTGTCACAGACCTGTGCGTGACAGCATCGACAGCAGCATACATCTACACCACCAGGTCCTTCCCTGGAGGTTATCATATACTATCTCACTCCCTTCCTGGACCTTTTTTACAAATCTTCCTGTTTTTCTTGTCATCGTTTGTCAAGCATATCATTAAACAGATTCATGTTCCTTGCGGGTACGGGGCTGTGGTTGTGTTCTTATCATTCAAATGAACATAACAAGAACTTGTGTTATTTGTTTGCCAATGATAACGTAAGAGGAATTACAAGAGACTGCTGTTGTAATTTAGTGTAATTTGTTGCATAGTAATGTGAAATATCTTTTTTAAGTTTTAATCATAATTCATTCATAAAAACAAATTTTGAATAACAAAATTTCTGAAAAAGTTCAGTCCCTCCGTCTCCTCAAATGATTTGTTATCTTTTAAAAGCTTCTTTATTTCAGTCTATACATTAAAGTTACTTCAGAAACTTGTATTTGTTAGTTTTACTTTTAGAAAGCAAATGTATCATTCTGGAAAAAAAAATTGTAGAAATTGTTGCATCCCCTCTTCAGTGACCACATGTTCCATTTTTTCAGGAACAAATTCAAAAACCTTTGTTGATTACTGACTTACTCATATGATATTTGTGACAGTGGTTACGTTTCATGTCAGAATACATAAAGCAATGCAAAATGATAATTAAGAAAGACAATCTTATCAGGAAACTTACTGTAAGGACAAAAAGTGATCTGAAATGCTTATTTGAAATCACTTAAAGTTGCATGAAAAAGAAAACATAGATCCTTTTTCTATCAGGTTATCATTAACAATTAAATTCTATCTCAGCTGTCATTTGTATTGGTGTATATAGCGCTAAGTAAGTTTAATAGCTTCAATTTCAAATGCTTGTATGGGATTTTATAAAATAGTTTAAGATGCCCCAAAAAAACAACTCTTTGGCCGATCAATTTATTTTTGAAAGAGCTGGACATCTGCCCAATGGTGAGGTGAGGTGAGGTGAGGTGAGGTATTTAAGTTCAATGAAATCTGAAAATTGAAAGCTAAAGTCATAAACTGCAATGAAACTTACGAGCATTGGATGTATTTGGAAGACTGTCAGGTTTAGTCATGCAGATACATATACTACAGAAATTATCCTAAATGGTCTTAATATGAAACCTTACTGGGGCAAGATAGCGCAGTGGTTAGCAAGTTCGGGGGTTGAATCTCGCCAGGGGTTACATAACCTAGTCTGCACACGTTGTCTGCATCCTGTCTCAGGGTAAGACGTATAGCTGACGCTACACTCTTCTTACCCTGGGTGTAAACCCCAGCAAAAACTTCACACCGTAACCCATGATTCAGCCAATCAAATACTTTTATCGCGATGGTGTGCGATTAAATTTCAGCCAACCACAGAGAGCCTCTCGAACAGGAGTTGGCTTTCGCTCTATCGCTGAATGGCGACGTCCATAGATAAACAAACTGGAATCGAAAGTTTCTTAACCAATCGACCATGGTGATAGTGTCCGAGTCCAATTTTGTGATTCTGGTTAGTTTATTACAACAAATCATGCATGCAGTTTTAAGAGATCGGTTTGATTTTCCACCACTTAACTCAATACCTTATCATGGTGGTTTGAGTGGTCCAGAGACCCCTAGAGCTATGCCAGCCGGAGTTTACATGCTCCTGGCAGGGGCACCCAAGCTTGATAGGTCGTCGGGTAGAAATCACCAAATTTGAGACCTGTTGTCGATCTCTCACAATGCCTTTCATTCCGTCTTTTCCCTCATCCTTTCGATCCTCTTTTGGATGCTTGTCATGCACGTGTTTCATAACTTAAATATGGTTCAAAACACGTTAATCCTAAACTCACTCACTCACTCACTGGGTTTGAATTTGAAGGGATGGGCGCTGCCATATGAAATTGCCGACTCGCCTTTCAAGCGCAGTCATTGGTTGATTATTTTTAGAAAGTTTGAAAGGAATAGGACACGGCGCGAAGTTTTTGCTGGGGTTTACACCCAGGGTAAGAAGAGTGGAGCGTCAGCCATACGTCTTACCCTGAGACAGGGTGACGTTGTCTGCAGTAGAGAACTGTTCAACATGCAGTAAGGTTGGATACAATGCTACAACAAATTTCAGTGCAGTACCACCCATTATTCGCGAGTTCCAGCTGATACTCGCAGGTGTCACCACAATGAATTCACAATAGTGTTGCAGGCTTAATTCTCTCTACACTCATATTATCAGCCATGATTTAACTGAAATGCTCTCAAAGGCATTCCAAATCACCTTGCCTCGCCTACCCAAAACTTACTGCACATAGAGCAGAACTTTAGAGCAAAGTTTAGCACAAGCAGTACTCAAAACCTTTTGATCTGGAGTCAATGCCCTTCACACTTCACTATCCTGCCAATCCAACTATTGCAACTAAGAAGTTAACAAACAATAGAAATTGTTTCCCATCATTGATATCAGCTCCTAATATGCTCTCAGATATGGTTGATATCTTTATCACTATGACTGTGGACCAAACTTGTAGGACTGTAACAGAACCTCGCCATTCAGGTGAATGATGTCTGCCGAGATGATCTAAACCTGAAATTTACTCATCTCAGTCATCTTCCTACAAAAATTTGACATTCCTAACATTAACGGTTTCAAGAGAAAAAACGAAATATAAAGACTGACACCAATGCCAATATTTGAGGGAATACTCAAATATAACTATTTGAAGAATCCAAGGGAGGTATCACACTATTATGATATAACAAAAGCAATAGCCTACTCTTCATGTCAGTACGACAAGTTTGTTAAATTTAAATTTCACATAATCAATCGTTTTGCCTTTTGTCCATAGAAAAAAAAAAGATTTAAAAAGACGATGCTCAATACCAATTGTACCCTATATCCACCATCCAATATGTAACTATGAAAGAACCATGTGTATGAATATTTGTATATATGTATAAATGAAATTAAGAAAATAAATATTTGAGGGAGGATCACCAAATCTACAAACATTAGACTCCATTGGACAACTGATTCACAGTACTGAAGTGGGTTATAAAACCATAGCATATACTGACAGTTATATACAAGAGACGGGACTTCACTGCAGAAAGTTCTCTGTGATAATCAGATCCAGCTGTCTGATCAGGGAAACCATCGGTCATCTCGGGACCTGATTAGTGCTTGGTCACTGGCTAACTTGCTTACTTTGTGCAACTATGAACAACATTACAATTCATTAGTAGCTTAGTTTACTTAGTTGGTTGAACTGAAGTTGTTGCCACATCTTTGAAGGTATTTGCTACACGCGATATGATAATAGAAATTGGTTGTTAATTTCTAAGGTGAGATTTGCTTTGACAACAGTGTAGAGAATTTATAGCTGACTGTAGTGTTTGGTTACCCTGCCACTTTATTGTAGCTGTAAACTGTTGTCATTGTTAAGTGTTTGAAGTGATTGGTTGACATTTTGCGTCACATATATACTGGGGATGCTATAAACAGAACTAACTGGGTCATTGGTGAAAGAGGCCTTTCCTGTGCTTAAAGGGGTCTGATCTCTTGTTTTTCCATGAAGGAAAATACAAAAAAGACTTTCATGTAGAACCATCTCTTTAAGATTGGAAATAACACTGACAAGTCTCTCATCGGCTGTTCCATATTTTAGTCTAGAATGGGAGAAAGCAAAACCATCATTGTAGTTGGTTATGAAGACCATTCTGATGGCTTTTAGGGGTCTCCATTTTCTTTTGTTTGTTTTTGTATTATGTATAATGAAAAAACATTCTTATAGAACCTTCTGTTCTAGGAAATAAGAAAACAGACAAGCCTCATTGCCTGCTGCTCATATTGGCGTAGACGGGGGATTGCCCTGTGGAGACTTCCTGTGTCATGGCCTGACATCGCCGTCAGACGCGACTGACCCACAATCATCCCACAAGAGTGTCCTCTTCTGTAGAGTAGTTTCAGGGTTATTTAGAATGTCTAGCGGATGGAACAAGGTAATGTTAATGAAGAATGGTACACAAAAAATGAGACTTCAGTCAGTAGTTGAGGCGAAAGCCTGCACTTCTACTGTTGATATTATGAAAGAGACACCTTCTGGCACCCAGGGATGTAGAAGGAATGAAGAAGGGGTGCTCATTTATGGGCTGATTCACATGGGTATTTAGTCTTAATTTCCTTCCTCCACACGGAATATTTTAAATGCATCACTTGCATTTGGGCTCCATATTGGTGGCAACAACTTAGTCATTGTCAGAAATTTCTTAACAAACATCAACCTGATTTCTGATTTTAAGTTATTCATCTATTATAGCTGTCAAGTACTTTGTGACATGAATCAGAAACAATACTTCTTTCAAATTAAAGTTCTGCATTGTCCAATTCCTGTTACATGAAACAGAACATCAGGAGTATTAACTCAGACAACATATCTGATTAAATGAGTTTCGCTCCATCATGTGGCTCTTACAGGATTGATTTCAAACTTCACTGTAGCCAGGCAGAGAATAAGAAACTTTCAGTATTCCTGTCGCCAGCGATATTTCATCTTGGAATCTGATCTTGTATGTTCACTTCTTAACATTTCCAGTGAAACATATGTTTTTGTCCAGATTATTTGATAGAATTTTCTCAGCAATGATTATCAACTTTGAGTCATATCTTCTAACAACAATAACTACCAAATATTTTGGTACCAACACACCAGGGTCTAGATTTTCGAAGCTCTCTTAGTGCTAAGATAGTCGTGAGTACCATACATTAATATTGACTAAAGATAATCTTAGCATTAAGCTTCGTAAATATGGTCCATGAGTTCAAGAGTTGAACTAGCACCTATATGGTCTTGTAATCTTAAATCCCAACGTACATGACCCCAAGTGTACTTCCAAGAAGCTGAACATCTCAAAAGCTGTTGTCAGATGATGTAATGCAGTGCAGAGTCAGATTGGGTCACAGGGACATCTGCTTCAAGCTTAATACTGGATATCATGGGCGATCAAAAAGGGTGTGTATAATAAAATGAGCGAAGTTAAGATATTATTTTAATGAGATATAGGGAAATGATTTTTGTCTTTTTTGTTTTGGATAAGCATTCAATAATGATTCATGAAGATCAGCTACGCAGACTGATAGGCCAGAAAATCTTAATGGAGTTATTCCCACACCAGAGTTTCCCTGTATCGGACCTGGAGAAGACTATGAGACGCTGTGAACAAGTGCCCCATGCCTTATCATATGTTGCTGGTATCACTATACCTGCTCACCTGTGATAACCACATTCCTGAATAGTTTGATCATACATATACTTATATAAGCAGGTTTGAGGTTTTTATATTAGAAAATCTACCAACAAGTCTGTACAGAGAAAAAGGAATATCTGTGTATATGATTCAACATGGCAAAAAGTATTGGCTTTCTTCATGTTTGATGTTTTTAAAATTAATCTATCACCAAATAAGTTTGAATAATGGAATTAAAGGAAAACCTGTATACATAGTTCTATATTCTATACTTGGTAATCTTAATTATTTTAATTTTAATGTTTTTGAAATTTAGCAATGAACCATCAAGTTTGAAAATGAAAATAAATTAAAACGTGTACACATAGTTTAATTTTGTATTAGACTTTTTCAGTTACAACAATAAGTCTAGGCTTAAAATTTTCATTATCATACCTTTTTGAATAAGTGAAAAAATCCAGTCATAATGGGATATAACACATATAATGCTAACAAGAACCCATGACTCAGCAATACAGTTAGCCAACCATTGATCATCAGTATGGTGAAACAAACATATCAATATTTAATGCATGCCACCTCATAATCAAGTATTTCGGTTCCAGGTGTTGAAATATTTACCACAGCCCAGATAGCAGCAAGGCCGTGAGAAATGAATCGGTGCAGATACAATCAATGCAATTAATTAATACGGTGTGTTTAGAATCTCCACATGGTTCTCAAGCATCAAATATTCATTGAGTCTGTCTGTCTAGCTCTCAACTGCATTGTCTGTCATATTAATGTCTGTCTGTCAGTCTCTTTTTGATCATGTGTGTCCGTCTCTGTTTGATCATGTCTGTCCCTCTCTGTTTGATCATGTGTGTCCATCTCTGTTTGATCATGTGTGTCAACACACACTGTCCCTTTGTCTTTCATCTTATTATTTGTTTCCGGTGTGGATTTTGCCTTGTCTTTGAATCTTTTGGTTTTGTTGTGATTTACATCTTTTATGTTTTCCATCTTCTGTCTCTTTCTGTGTGTCCCTCTTTTTGTTGCTACTTATTTATTTGTCAGTCCGTCAGATAACTGTCATTCCATCTTTCTATCTTCTTTCTGTTTAGCTTGCCAGTCCCTGTTTAAGCTTATCTTTCCCACTATAAATTTATCTATGTCCCATCAATCTTTCCGGCTTTCTATTGTTTCACACATCAGTCATTATCCATCCATTCATTCATTCATCAATCATTTCACTTAGCCAAAGATTCCTTCACTCAAAAAATGATTATTTCACTCAGCCATCTTTCTATCAACTGATCAATCTATCCATTAACTCATCCATCCACCAATTCACTCAGTATTCTATCTATCCATCCCTCCATCCAATCATCCATCCACCAATTCACTCATTTATCTATCCATCCCCCCATTCAATCATCCATCCACCAATTCACTCCACAATAAAATCCATCTATTTACGGTTCTCAGCCATCTATTAATCCAACCATCCATAACACAAATACTCTTCATTTCATAGAAACTTTTTTGATTTTTCTTCAATCAGTCTCTATCTAGTGATTTTTCTTTATTTTAACTATATTAAACACTATCTGTTCCCCCATTATTCTTCCATCCATCCATCATCCCTCCATCCTCATTCCATCCATCCTCCATCCATCCATGTATCCACCCATCCAACAATCCAACAAACAAATATATCTAATGACATAAGTCTGATCTTGGAAGTCAGTAAATGAAAATAATCGCAGTCCTGGGAAAGAAGTGTGCACATGTTTATTGTTCATTAAACATTCATCAGACATCAGGGCGGACTGACAGTCGGGATCAATCTTATTGTGCAAGTATTCAACGCTTTGATATTGAACAGTAACGAGGATGTGTCGGTAATGAATCCCATCTCTCACTCCCCAGTTGTCCTCCCCAGCCAAGAGGACTAGGTCAGGTTTGTCTGTTCCATGCTGGCCAGGAGGAGGTAATTGAGAGCATGGCTCTACAGTTCCGCAAGTCTGTGGAACTTGTGGATGTAGAACAGATCTAATGGATTCACTTTGTATTTTTTTCTATTAAATGTTAGGGGACTGAAATTGAGGTCACCTCTAGCAGGATTCAAACTCACACCCTCTGGTTAAGAGTCTTACACTCTACCAATTCAGCTAAAGGGATATCCCACTAGCAGAGGCCAGAAGGAATGCTTTTGTCTCACCCTGACACGTAAACCTATAAGTATTTTGTGATATTTTACAAAAAAGGTTACAAAGTCAGTAATTGAACCCAAATTTGTCAGCTTTCAGTCCGTACAAAGAGATCATATGAGAAAGAAAAATTCCTGGATGACATCTTCTCTATTGTTGAGAGATGCAATGTTTTTGAGAATGTGCTCCCTCCTGCACTAGACTGATGGTACAAGGGTAACCACTTTGCTTGTGTCTTCATTTTCTGTGTCTCTGCCACAAAGATACTGTTTTCAGATAATCAATAGTAAAGAATATAATACTTATAGTAAATATAGATATACACAATATATCAAACAGTGAATATCTATATAGAGTCATATCATGCAGAAAATACTGAAACTGGAGTTAAAACTATTGATAGTAATTTTAAAAAAAAGAGGAATGATTTTCTTTAACATGATATATCAATCACAAAACATTACACATCTTGTACAGTACACTCTTGTGAAATGGTCAACTCTACTATGCAAAGCAACCCAGAAAATACAATAAAGCGTAATCAATGTAGAACATTTGAAAATACTTGTGGAACAATGCTGAGCTTAATGGAAAGCAGTGTTGATCATTGTGGTATGTATTGTGGAAGAATGTACAACATCATTAAACATAAAGTATTGCGCTGTAGAATATGAGACACCATTGAAACACAATGAAGAACATTGTTAGACTATCTATTGTTATATTTCGAGAGAACGTTAAAGAACATTGGAGCACAATGCAGAAACTCATTAAAAACAACTTGGAACAATATAGACCATTATTGTAAGAAATGTAGAACAATGTCATACAAAGTACACCACTGAAGAACTATAAAACTGACCACAGAAACCATTACTCAATTCTGTGATTGTTTCAAAATAAACACAAATTCAAGAGAAATTAGTCCCAATTTAAAGTATTTTCCCTGTTTATGGTGTCAGGAGTATAAATATTCACTTTAAAATTTAAAATTCTGAAATGTTTTCTATACCATTATGATAATATTTAAGTAAGTATTGACATGAAATCACAATACCTTCCCTGGCCTTGCTGAGACAATGTTATCTAAACACATATATATACTATCATATGTAATAATAGTAATATCAATTTTAATGTACTCTTTGAAGCTTTATTACATTTTTATTATGCTCTCAAGAACACTCTGCTCCTTGGAATAAATGTCCGCCCAGAGGCTTGTACTGAAGACCACGGATAAACCAATAACTGTCTGGGTGAACTTGTAACCCTGCACTGGAAACCGTAACATGATGAGCAGGCCTAAATGGGCTGGCTACATGAAGTATTGGAACAGTTACTGGGGTGATGAATCGGCACTTAAGTATAGTAAACTATGACTTATTCCAAAACATAAATCATGAGCTACAGTAACAGGCTACCTAGGTTAAAAGTGAACATAAATTTTTATGATAACATTACGTTCTTCAAAATGACGCATAAAAGTGCCTGACTTATCTCAAATATAGTTTTTGAGTTATGACCAAGCAACACTTGAATTACACAGCATAAATAAACCAAAGTATTAGTAACCGTAATAAGCAGCCTTGATGAAAAATGTATATACCAAGGATATATAAATATCGAAAGGACCAGGTATTAGTGTTTAAAGAAAACTATAAAAGGGACTGACCTATCTCATGTAATCTCTGAGTCATGGCCAAGAACAACTCAAATTGCAAAGTAAAACCACACCTTGCATGATATTTCTTTTAAATGTCATGAATACATAATTCCTAAAAAAGTAAATCACTTCAGAAATTCAATGGTACCACATACAAGATGACAACCATAGCACCTTCGCTCAAACTGGAAAACAAATTATTATAAATCAGACCAGCATAAAGTTGTCAATAGAAATTTGTCAAACCTTCAGTGATGAGTTTGAAGTTGCTCTTTGACTCAGAAGCAGAGATAGATTGGGTTTCTCTTGGAAGAGAGCTAGGTATCAGGCAACTTCTAAACACCATATTTCATCCAAAGCTTTCCCTTATTGATTTTATCAGCAAACTATATATAGATTGCCTGTCGATGTCGATATCATGTTTTGGGATCACTTTAATGCAGCACATGGAATACTGTAACAACTTTTATCTCCATCATTAAGCAAGAAATCTAGAATGGCTTTGCTAGGAGGAATTCAACTTGATAAGAGAGCAAATAGAAGATATTGGTTTCACAAATCAAGGTGGGACTCTTCGGGCAATTGGCTACATTTCAGAGATTGTATTGTGTTATCTCTAGTTGTTGTGCTAGCAATTGGCTACATTTCAGAGATTGTATTGTGGGGGAACCATACTGAGTTATCTCTAGTTGTTGTGCTAGTTCAGGAGGCAATTCACAACATCACATATTGATAAACGGACAGTTTGATCCAAGTTTTTTTTTTAGAAAATCAATTTGGCGTCGAATCATGTCATTGACCCAACACAGGCGAAAGTCTGTCTTCTAGTGTTCACAGAGGCTCTTACTGACATCCCATTGTGTCACCTCTTATGAAAAAGCAAAGAGATCTTTGGATACCATGAAATCATCTATACTCGAACTTTACCTGACACTTCAAACCTACATATGTCGAACAAAGATGCTCTTCTAATTACTGAACCATTGTGTCACCTTTCATGAAGATAGCAAAGAGATCTTTCAACACCATGAAATCATCTATTTTGGAACTTAAACTGACACTTTTTATAAATCAACTGATGAGAAAAAAATACTGGAAAGGAACTTCAGAGAAATTCTTTGAGGCCAATTTTTTTCCAGTTTTATCTTTTGGTTTGGGTTGCAATAATGCAAACTATTGATATTTAAACATTACAAAAATGGGATTTATATATTAAAAAAAAATCTGGTTAAGGATCTCCTTACTCTTTGACATACTTATCATTAGGCAAGCTCAAAGCAAGTTGACGAGCTGCTTACATATAGTTCTATATAAATTAAGGGGGCAAATAATACCATTCTGAACAGTTTCTGAGATATTAAACATGCAGATTATAATATTGTCTAGTAATAAGTATTACCACTAACTAAAAACTCATTTAAGATTCACCTGTTGGTTTGAAAATAAAGACTAAAGAGGCCGTTGGCAAGTCTAGGATCCTTGTATGACTACAAGCTCTTAACATTGTTGCTTGGTACAGAGTTCTAGAGGCCAATTTCTGGAGCCCTTCCTGGTGGGAACATCAGGTAATTACGGGGCTTAGTTGGGAAAGCCTGCCAATATGGCTGCCTCACTATGTCCGAGGAGTGATGCAGACATCTAACTCTGAGAATGACAAGCACGAACAAATCTTGGTCCATGGTTTGAAGAAGAATATGATAGATGCGGCATCTGTTGCCGACAGTTGCACAAATTACGGCTCATCCAAGCCTGTTTATCACACCCCTGTTTCTGATATCTTCTTGATTTTTTTCTCGGGATAATAAACAAGTTTGAGATTGGATAAATATACATAAATAACCTGTGGTGGTAATTTATAATTTTTTCTGTTGTTACAAAATATGAATGACAAAATTAAGCTAAAATAATTTGCAGTATTTTCTAATCAATGATAAGCAGATTGTAAAAAAATAATGAGTGAAAATGAGAATTAGATATTGGTTAAAGTTATCTTAAATAAATTTTTATATTCTGGTACTTTTGATATTTTGGTACATTTGACACTGATAATCATAGTTGTCCATATCATCTAAACAATGGAAATTAAACAAGTTCAAATGATGGAAATGAAACAATTCTAAATGATTTAAATAATGCTATTCTAAATGATTGAAACGAAACAAGTCTAAATGATGGAAATGAAACGAGTACTAACTGATGGAAATGAAACACGTCTAAACACTGGAAATGAAACAATTGAATCATTATAATCATCATTCTTAGAACAAAACAACTTCACTGCCACTTAAGATGAGTAACTAAAGATTTTGCAAGATATCCTTTAGATTCTCAACACAACATCGTGTCTAATTCCCATGAAGTGTAAAAGCATTCACAAACAAGCCTCTGTAAAAGATACCTTAAATCTGAAATGACATTCTTCCTCCCATGGTGGAAATACAAGTAACTCTACAAAGCTAATGCTAATACAGTGGAAAGGGAGTAATTCTACAAGGTGCCAGAAAGCATGACATAAGCTGATGTTTGTGGCTCCCCTGTTACAGGATGATAGAATCAATGCTTAGGTGAGGGAAGGCCGACAGATCAACCAGCCAGGAAATTAGACATTCCAGGGCTTTACCGTGTCTTTCTTCATTCTTTGAGGCCTCAACAGGTGGCGACATGGAACCTCAGATTGAAAAGGCTGGCCCAATATATTTACAGAATGATGAAATCTGTGCTTAGCATAAGGTTAGGGACGGCTGACGAATCAACAAGTCAGGAAACAAGGTCATTCTCCGGCTCTACTGTGTGTGCCTTCATTTTCATTCTTTAAGGCATCAACAGACAGCATAAGAAACCTTAGGTTTAATTGCCTGCGCCCATGTTATTGCAGGATGATGACATCAGACTGGTGCTTAGCAGAAGGTGAGGGGAGGCTGAGAGATCAACCAGCCAGGCAAAGACACACTCTCTGGCTTTACCCTGTCTCTCTTCGTTCCTTAAGGCTTCAACAGGCAGTGATTTGGAACCTTAGGTGTACTTGCCTAACCTATATTACTCTACGATGTAGGGTCTTCTTCTTGATTCTTTATTATTTGCTGTTTGAGTGGCATTCTAGAAGTTGTCAGTAAAAGGACATCAAGGAATTTATGGATAATCAACTTCTTTAGCTGATAGCGACGTTTCGGTAAAGATTCTTATACCGTTTTTAAGAAACATCGCTATCAGTACAATAAAGAAGTTGATTATCCATAAAATTCCTTGTTGTTCTTTACTATTTGTCATTTATTTTCTGAGACTTACAAGAAAAATGAAATTAAGTCTTACAGGGACTATTTTCCATTGTTCAACATTTCTAGATATGAGGGGTATTGTCATACTCTTAAACTTTGCCCTCTCTACTTTGAGACATCATCAGCTATCAATAATATTTATCTTACAGAGACTGTCCAACAATATGACAATTTCTGGATATAAAGACTGTAGCCTCATTCTGAACTTGTTTCTCTCTCTATGCTTTCAGGAATACGGACATGGATATGTAACCCTATTCTTAAAAGGAATGACCTACATTGTCATAACAAATCTTTAGCAAATGTACATGGTGAACTACTTTCACACTTAGTAGTTGTATCATCCTTATATACTCATAGAACACATGACACATAGGAGGACTTGTCTCTTTGTTAAACCATAACTTCTCAACATAAGTCTTTGTGATTATCAGTTCGTCCAACACAGACAGAATCCTTTTTTCAAAATGCAAATACAGAAGGATTTAACTTGAGATTCCAAATAAATCAGGATATCCATCCAAGCCGTTGATGTTAGCATGATACGTATTACAAGACGAGTTAGCGCTATGCCCTCTAGTGGCCATATTAAGAGGTCAAGCTGAGGAGAAGACGTCTATCACATTATTTCCACGAGTATTGATCCATTTCCAAACTGAGGTAATAGGGAGAGCAGTGATGGAGGAGGGGCATGGAAGAGTGGAGGTAGAGACATTACAAAATAGGGGATATAGGAGTAGGGAACCTCGTAAGAGGAAGGAGGGATATTAGAAGTAGGGAACCTTGTAGGAGGAAGGACAGATATTAGAAGTAGGGTACCTCATAGGAGGAAGGAGAGGTATTAGGAGTAGGGAACCTTGTAGGAGGAAGGAGAGGTATTAGGAGTAGGGAACCTTGTAGGAGGAAGGTGAGATATTAGGAGTAGGGAACCTCGTAGGAGGAAGGAGAGGTATTATGAGTAGGGAACCTTGTAGGAGGAAGGACAGATATTAGGTGTAGGGAACCTTGTAGGAGGAAGGAGAGGTATTAGGAGTAGGGAACCTTGTAGGAGGAAGGAGAGGTATTAGGAGTAGGGAACCTTGTAGGAGGAAGGAGAGATATTAGGAGTAGGGAACCTTGTAGGAGGAAGGAGAGATATTAGGAATAGGGAACCTTGTAGGAGGAAGGAGTGGTATTAGGAGTTGGGAACCTTGTAGGAGGAAGGAGGGATATTAGGAGTAGGGAACCATGTAGGAGGAAGGAGAGATATTAGGAATAGGGAACCTTGTAGGAGGAAGGAGGGATATTAGGAGTAGGGAATCGTGAGGAAGGAGAGAGAAAGTAAAGAAAAGGATGAATGTACTAGAATGTACTAGAGGGGGAAATAATAGAGATAGCGGGAAAAGGAGAAGGGAAGGTTCTGAAGGAAAAAGACAAGAATGTAAGGAATGTGATTAATGTACAAAAGAGAGAAATATTGACCAGAATCTTAGAAAGGGATATTGTCAAAAGGTTGTTGGAGAATCTTGGAAAGGAACAGTGTCAAAGGGTTGATGGAGAATCTTGGAAAAGGATGGTGTTAATGAGTTGATGGAGATTCTTGATAAGGGACAGTGTCAATGGGTTGTTGGAGAATCTTGGAAAAGGACAATGTCAAAGGGTTGTTGGAGAATCTTGGAAAAGGACAGTGTCAATGGGTTGTTGGAGAATCTTGGAAAAGGACGGTGTTAATGGGTTGTTGGAGAATCTTGGAAAAGGACAATGTCAAAGGGTTGTTGGAGAATTTTGGAAAAGGACGGTGTCAATGGGTTGTTGGAGAATCTTGGAAAAGGACAATGTCAAAGGGTTGTCAGAGAATCTTGGAAAAAGACCGTGTTAAAAGGTTAGGTACTGTTAAAACAGCCTAGGATTGATAAAATATAAGATGACAGGAGCAGGACTGTGGGTAAGGAAGGGTGAAATGTTTGTAAGTGGATGCAGAGATGTGGGGATTAGTGCCCATCAGAGGCCCAGAAACATCACTTTAACATGACGGCAGAGCCTGAAGCAAGATTGATGTGCGGCTGGATCGCGTCAGTTGGTTGGCATTGAGTGGAAGGTCGGCCACGCTGATTCATGTCAATAATCAATGTCAATAAGCAATCAAAATTCAAGACCTCTTAAAAATGTATCCTCAAGGCAGAAAATATTAAATATTGGAAAATGACATTGAGGTTTGCAGAATGAGTGTAGTAAAAGAAAGTTGTTGAAAAGGGTTGAATAATTTTTCAGAGAGTTAAATACAACATGGTTTAAATGTATATGATTGATAATTAATTGTTGAATACAACATTTATTGTTATGATTATTGATATAATGATTATTAGTAGGACTAGAATTTGTATTTAGTATATTCCATGTGTTTGTCTATAATGATAAAACTCAATTTTAGGGGGAAGGTTGGGGGGACAGTTACTGTTCACATAGGTTTTAACTGCAATCACTGATAACCATATATAGTCATGGAATGGGAATGGTCCCTCTACATGCTTGAATTTAAGCTGGGGATTAAATTCAGATGGGGCACTAGACTATGGTACTTCCACAGCTAAGGTTTCTACAGAAACTTTATGGGGTTCAGAGTTCAAATTGTCAATTTCAGAACACACGGTATCCATTCCCATCACCGTTTTCACTTGTCACTTCTGTTACACACTGAAATCACTCTCCACTGAAATCAATTTCAAATATTTGCAGATTTTCAAATGAAAACTTCTTTCAGAGTTTTTTTGAGTTTAGCTTGAAGCTGTTTAAACAAGTGATGCAGTTTCTCAAGTGACCATGAAGACATCAATATGCCGTGAACAATGGCGTGATGCTCCACTCCCTGGCCTGTCCTCGCTGCAGACATATTAAACCTGGAGAGTCAATATCCTTTATCAGTCCTCAGAGTCACCTGGGGGCAGGTGACTTAAGTAGGCCATGAACAATTATTGAAATCATGGAGAATGCCTTTAAGAAGAAAGTGAGTTGATACTGATTGGATAGGCAGAACAAGAATCAGTTGCCAATATGTCCACGGACGCAGAGTTGCAGGGATATCCAAGGAAGCTCCATCTCTACTACATGATTTCATGGAAACCCCTTTTTAGGCGATGAGGGTTGAATGTCTTGACATCCAGACAAACTCCTCGATCTTTCAGGATATGCAGATCAAAATTCAATTGCAAAAATGTCCAAACAACGATTGAATGATCTGATATGTGGAACCCCAAATCAGATTCAACCATGTCAGTATGTAAACAGTTGAATCTGCCATCTAGACATTGAGTGACCGTAGGAACATAGGTTCTTTGTGGTAACAAAATCAAGGGATATCCTTGGTTGTGTGGTAACCAATCCTATTGATGCTCATCAAGATAATGTTTCACTAATAATTTCTATTATACCTTAAGTTCAACATGAGCATGTATAGTTGAAATTAACTTGTCAATAAATCTTTAAGTAATCACATATATCTTCTCCCGATCTCATGTCTGTTTATCTCCTCTTCCTGTCCATCAATATCAATTTACAGCCTTATTGTTTACATAGACAACAGTAAATAATGACTGGTCCTTTAGCAACCATAATGAGTGGTCCCTAGTGGCTGAGATGTCAGTGTTTGGTCCAATGGTTTCATTTCTGCTGTCAGTGGTGTTTCTATCTGTAGATGCAGATAAGGGGTCTGGGATAAGTCCTGCCTCATAATTGTCTGCAAATATTGGGAGAGACATCAGGTTGTTATCCCGGTTAATGTTGGAGCTGGTATACATGGACGCAGACAACTCCAGGCCAATTACCATCTGCCCAGTTATCACTGATTGGAGATCTGGTCATGTAACCAGCACCTACAAACAATCAAATCTCACACAATCAGACGAGGAACTGCTGCTTACATGCCTCAGTCCACTCTGAGTTTATACACAAGTCAACCTCATTCTGGTGGATATACACAGACGATCAAACTTTAACTTCATTTGTTAGAGGACATATACCCCAGTAGTTAGGCTAAAAACTGACTGTGGAAACACCTTTGTATATTGCAGCAAAGAGCTCACTCACAAATGTCAAACAATGAATTTGCAGCCTTCATTCACTGGTTAAGAATTTACAGACAGAGGATTGCTTTAAATTTGACAATTTGGTAAATAATAGAATACATTCACTCGAAAAGCAAACCTATGAGAAGCATATCCAAGTAATATTGTTAAGCAACCACACCACACCACACCACATCTTACAACACCTCACAACTCACTACACCACAGCTCATAACTCACCACACCACAACTCACTGCACTACACCACAACTCACCTCACTGCACTACACCACAACTCACCTCACTGCACTACACCACAACTCACCTCACTGCACCACAATTCATCACACCTCACCTCATATCACCTCACCACACCACACCTCAACACTCCACAACTCATGTCAACACACCTTTCCACACCACTACTCACCTCACCACACCACACCTCACCACAACTCACCTCACCGCACCTTACCTCACCACACAACTCACCTCACTGCACTAAACCACAACTCACCTCACTGCACCACAATTCATCTCACCTCACCTCACCACACCTCAACACTCCACAACTCACGTCAACACACCTTTCCACACCACTACTCACCTCACCACACCACACCACACCACAACTCACCTCACCACACCTTACCACACCACAACTCACCTCACTGTACTACACCACAACTCACCTCACTGCACCACAATTCATCTCACCTCACCTCATATCACCTCACCACACCACACCTCAACCCTCCACAACTCACCTCACCACACCACACAACAGCACACCACACCACAAATCACCTCACCCCACCTCACCTCACCTCATTACACCTCACCACACCACACCTCAGCGCTCCACAACTCACCTCAACACACCACACAACAGCACACCACACCACAAATCACCTCACCCCACCTCATCTCACCTCACCACACCACACCTCAGCGCTCCACAACTCACCTCAACACACCTTACCACACATCACCTCACCACACCTTACCACACACCACACCTCACCACACCACACCTCACCTCACCTCACTACAAAACACCTCACCTTACCACAACTCACCTCACCTCACTACAACACACCTCACTACAACACACCACACCTCATCTCGACTCACCTCACCACACCACACAACAGCACAGCACACCACAAATCACCTCACCCCACATCTCCTATCACATTTGCCAATCCTAGATTACTACGTCTAGTAAGAAGTGTTGTAATTCCTGTAACATGGTCACTAAGAATGACACTTCATGCCTCACTAACAAACCATCAATCAGCCAAGAATACTGATCAATTAACACTATTTCATTGTAAATAGGATAGGAATTCTACAATATAATTACAAAGTTAGATCATTAGCCTGGCAAAGTGATTGAATTAGTAGCAACCAATTTGAATTCCACTGGTAATTTGTTTTCGATGTAAACTTCTCTGCAACAACTTCCATTGAAAATTGGCATCAAAGTGATTCTGCTCCAGTAAAATTTGTAAGGGTTCTTATTATCTTCATCATGAATACATGTGAAAAGTCATAAAACATACATGAGAAAAGCTATAAAACACTCACACCATAAAAAGAATAAAAATGCTTTCGCTACATTCATCAGATAAAACCCCAAACTGTCAAAATTTCTAATGGAAGATGATAGTCGATATGACGGTCAAAGTAAAGGAACAAGCTCCATAATCTAATAGAGTCATTTGCTCATTCAATACTATGTTACAATTCTTGACACTGTGTCACTAAAAACAAATTTCTGCCTTTTATCTCTATTTCATGAATAATAAAATATGACAAGAAAGGGTTGCCATGACGTTGCATCAAGTCTTTGACAGAGTTCCTACTCAACAGTAAATCAATGTGCTATATGAACTGTTCAGAAGTTACAAGAACTGAAGATCACAAACAACACCATAGCACTTCAGCTACAGACTCAATTAGTCCCTGTCATTCAGATCGGTCAGTGTACAGGAATTTGAACTCGTTACAAAAGGATTAATCAAATACTGACCACTGGCTAAAGATATCATATACAGATAATATATACTGGCTAAAGATATGATATACAGATAATATATACTGGCTAAAGATATGATATACAGATAATTATATATATATATATATATGGAGGTGCAGATAAATCTTGGAGAATTACTCTATCCTCTTAAGTTTAATAGTTCTCTTTGATTAGAATTGACATTTACATAATTGCTCCTCTATTCTCAAAAGAATATAACAAGAAAACATATATAACATGAAACAATGATGATTAAATGATCAAACCAAACAAAGTTTACATTAACTTTAAATATCAAAAACAACACAAATACTTAAACCTTTCTGTTTAAAGCTGTTCAAATGTTTGTGAAATTTGCATTTGTTGAAATAATTCAATTTGGAAAGAAATGGATAAAGTTTTCAAAAACAACACTTTCACCTACATACTAGCATTTTAATCGATTTTATGTTGTCAGTCTAAATTTAACTTAAAGTTGATGGAAAAGTCCTTCAATTCTGAAGAACCAAGATTACCATCAGTGCTGACTGTTCTACAAGTCACTGTTAGCTATGTATCAGCAAATAATTCTATATCACATATTGTGACAATTCATCAAAACATGCATTATCTGTGGTCTAAAGTGTGGCATTGCAATAAAATAAAAACTATTAACCCTTTCAAACCTACAGGACAGAAATAAAGCTCAAAAACATATTTCTTACTGGTTTCTTAGGGGTTGAGAAGTAAAGTTTGATTGTGGCAGTTTCATAGCATGATCATGGTATGTCATATTAGATTATTGCAACAACATAATTACAGTGCGTCGTATGAAATATTGTTGAAAATTGCAACAATATAATTACAGTGCGTCATATGAAATATTGTTGAAAATTGCAACAATATAATTACAGTGCGTCATATGAAATATTGTTAATTATTGCAACAACATAATTACAGTGTTTCATATGAAATATTGTTGATTATTGTGACAACATAAATACAGTGTCTCATATGAAATATTGTTCATTATTGCAACAACATAATAACAATGTGTCATATGAAATATGAATATATGAATATTGTAAGAATGCTTCAACACAGTCATGGTATGTTGTATGAGATACTGTCCAATTAAAGTAATGCAACGGTAATGATACAGGTAAAATGTATTACAACAGCATTTGAAGTGATAACTGCAATGTGACATTGTAGATAACATGGTGTTTGAAAAGGTGCCTTGATGGTCTATAGGCTAATACATGATATTTGAAATAGCATGGTTACATTCAAATCTGGATCATTAACTGCATAATTCAAGAATATCAATCATATGACAAACCACATGTTGCTAATGAGTGGAAAAAGGGCAATGTCAATCCAGCAGTTGATATAAGAATTATATGTTAGGGGATGTTTCAATAGATTTATAATTCTATCATATGAAATTACAGGACTGTGATATAGCAATTTAAAAATCAGAGTGAATAATAGTGCAAGCAAAGCATTGTCAATCATATCAAACTGCAGGGATGAATCAATACCTACAAAAGATGTACGGGTTTCTCTTATTAACTTCACTATTCATACTATAGAAATATCGATAACCAACACTGATTTTGTTTCTCATGCTGACAAAAAATGTCAAGTTATTGATCTTAGTTCAAGGCAGATGCCCTTCAAGTTGAATTGAGTCAGGTTAAGGAAACCTTTGAAAAACACCATTTTCATCAACAATTTTAGTAAAAATGCAGTTACAAACCAGTGGCATAACCTAAGGGGTTCTGTGGATTCAACAAAAACCAAATTCTTCTCTTACTGAGCCAATCTCCATAGAATATGATCTAATGTAAAAATGAAATATCTCTGTGTCATTGTCCACAATTCTGGTCAAGACTTGTTATCTTGTCAGTGATATTTCTCCTATCATGAATTTATTCATCCCTGCTGCCAGATCCTGGCCTTGTCATTGATTGGCTGAACTATAGTACTAAGATCCAATCAGTTCCAAGAATGTACACTGCAGTAGGAAGGAGTGTCACTATCCTTGACATAGAAATGTTTTTGTATTTGGCTTGAAGGGGCACTAGCACGCTTTTTGAAAGATTTATTTCTTCAAATGTTCCCCAATCAACATTAATTCATGCCAAATGCACTATCTTTGGAGTGTCAGACATCTCAAAATTGATCGTTATTAGTTGTAGAGCAAATGATCCATCCATTATCAAGTAAAACAAATTGTGGCAATTTTAATTATTTGAGGTAGGGAAATTGATTTGCATACCCATAGACTAAAATTTAGTCTATGAAAAATTTTGATAATTTACTGTTCCTTCATCCATAATATTGTTTTCTTTGGGCTCCTAATGTGTATTCAGTCAATCTAGACTTGCTGAATGTGGACCTAGACTGTAAAAAGGCTCCTTTAAATACACAGTCATGAAGCAGGACTAGCATACCCATAACAGATCATGGTACATTCATTATAAAACTGCTTCTATTTATAAAAAAAACATTTGTCTTCTAATTTGAAACATTTGTTTTCGTTTTTGTGCCATGATTTCCTTTTTTTATAAATGTCCTATTTCTCCTTTGATAGGAAAAATATGGAAAAAATCAAACTGCCTAATGTCAGTAATAATACCTGATTGGCCAAAAATACATAAAAAAATCAAAGGCAGGCTTAAATAAAAGATCCAGAGGGTCACATGTCACATACTAACTCATCAGAAGGGTACATATGAGAGGGAGAGTTGAAATCATTCTCAATTTAGGACAAACCCAAGGTTCTGCATGCATGATGTGCTTTCAATGAGTCTAAATGTGATCTCAGAGCACTTGATTTAGCTAGACGAAATTTTAAAAGGTGCCACTATGGTTATCTAATTCACTAAAAGTTAACCACTGAACTGGAAATTTGCCCAAAAAAACATCAATACTCCAAAGAAATAAAAAGTTGCAGCAAACTGGTTAATCAAGAATTGCTTTTGCAAAATATTTTCTTGTGCTTATGATGATGAAAGGCTGGTACCGGTAAGTACATTATTCTACTTATATTGCATTTGAAGGGTGCTAGGTCATTCAATATCATCCATGTAATAACATGTGGTTTTTCTCCCCAAACCTAATTATTCATTTCTAAAGTTTTATATGATTTGGTACAATACAACTCTCCCAAGATGAATAAACTTATGACAAAAACGTTGTACAGAATATTCAATATATACACAAAGGATTTGAACCTAAGATGCAAAGTTTCAAGGAGTACATGATAGACAACGTGCTCTATTTCCCCAAATTTGCAAAGGTTCTTCATGAATTAACAAAAGGTTTCTTACAGGTGCATGACTGTATCTTATTATCTTGGGTATGAAAAGGAACCTGTGCCTTCGAGGTGACAACGCCCACCCTGACTTGTGTGGTTCATCCCTGTTACACTCTACCAACTAGTATCTCCATATCATCATGGTATGAATACTGCAGAATCATCCTTGAAAGAAATACACTTGGATCAGATATCACACTCACACTATCTGAATCAAGCAATATCCCGTTCGTTGACCTTTGAACCCATCTCTGCTCGTGTAGAACCAATAATCAATGCTCATTAGTCAAACACAATTAGTCATATCCAGACAGACAGCCATAACCAATCAACTGATAACTGATAACACAGAGGGAATGTTCACTGCGACTATAGTTGTAAATATAGACTGTCATGTAGCGTTCTAAAGTAAAAGATCTGAACTTATAGAAATAAACTCTGCTCCTATTCAGGGGTAAATGCTATGCAAATATAACTGATCTCAGGGAGCAATAGCCCATTTTATTCAGATAATTAAAGTGATCTCACTTAAAAGAAAAACAATTTCTCCAGTGACTATCAAATTGAGTTAATATGCATACATTTCATTACCAATGGATGAGAGAGATTTTAGTATCTCCTTGAATAACTAACACAGGGTTGAAATGATGTATGCTTTCTGGTATAGATGATTTTGTGTTTAACTTACATCATGCCTGCTAGTATTATTGTGGCTATGCATTGAGGTGAAACCTGCAAGCATCGGCTTGAACAAGCGAAGCATGGTTGATAGCTGAAATTCAGTGAAGCTATCTACCCAAACCAAACTGCATGTAGACAAAGTTGCCACCCAGGTGGTTCCAGACCTCTTGATCAAAAGTCAAATGTGCTAACTACTGTGGCATCCATACCCCCTTGTTTTACAGGTTAAGGTAGATTAAAATTTCTTCTAACATTTAACTAACTGACAGCTTTGATTTTTCAACCGATATGTAAAATATTTATTTAAATAATTTCAAATCAATCATGTACAGCATAATGCAATAAACATTAAACTAAACCAGAAACACTATAGAGCTTCCGACCTGTTTTACAGACTAAAACATTATCATAAAACCAAAGTCATTAACAGTAATCAGGTATAAATGAAGTGGTTACAGTAAAGGATGCTATTATATGTTTACAATATTGTTTAACATCACACTCAAGTGGAAAACTGAATCGATTATCAAGTGCATTAGAATACTCATCATACATTGATGAAGTCATCAAAACAAGCTCTAACGATGTATGTAACCACACAGCTAAATGGTGAACAAAATTGATTGCACTAGAGTAAGGAACTATTACCAAACATTGATGAAACAATTAATCATTAAACATGTATCGATGCATGTTACTACAGGGCTAGAAGTAGAAATCAACATTGATTGATGATTCTTTTACATACCAGCAACTAATAAGTCTGGAAGTTGCATTGGAGTGTAGGCATGATCACAAATGTGCAGCTTCTATTAATCTAATCATATGGGCATATAGGTAGATATGATTTGCAGAACCACAGCTAACAAATACCAATATTTATAAGTTCACTGACAATGTTTTTTTCATCTGACATCATTGTTTGACATCACTATTTAATTAATATTGTGAGTGGTCCAGTCAGTCATTTATGCCTACTTTAGCAAGTCATTTTGAGAAGTTATAATTGCTATGTGATGATAATATACAAATAAAAGGATAAGTGGTGTCTTCACTGAAAATCAATTAATTAGTCGTCATCTTTTTTTTTATTGTAACCTCGACAGAAAACCAAGCAATGACTTCAGTGACTTAAATGTCATTTTGAAAACTTATTTAAAGCAGTTACACACATTTGAACATATTGGGTTTTTAACTAGACATATTTATATGAGATGTTTGATTCCAATCCAGCACATAAATAAGGCTCTTAATGGGTTTTCACTGTAAAAAAATTTGTCCTTTATTTCGCAGTTAAGAAGATAAGATGGTTTCAGTTCATATCAGCTCATAAGATACTTTGGCACATACTTAATCAAAATAAGATGCAGTGAAACTCACATAGGGGGGGGGAGGGGGGTGTGGAATTTGGGGGGGGTTTCTTTGATGTGATATGATATTGGGTTTAACGCCGCTTTCAAGAGTATTTCAATTATATTGCCGCTTCTAGTATTATTGCAGGGAGAAAGCCTGCAACACCATTGTGGCTATGCATTGCGGTGAAACCTGCGCGTATCGGCTGGAACTAGCAAACCATGGGTGGTTCCGAACTGATAATCAGTGTAGCATTGCACCCAAACCTGACTGCGTGTAGAACAGTTCTCTACTGCAGAGACAGTTGCAGAGCCCATGGCGGGATTCAACCACGTTTTTTTTGTACCTCGTAAAGCAGCAACATTACATGCATGTGAATCACTACCCTCCGACCAATCCTATATACTCCATTTAATCAAGTGTTGATTCCTGAAAAACTGTTCAGCATTTCTATATGTAAAATACAGCAGGTAGAAGACTGTTACCTTGACGAGGGCATGTTCTTTTGACTGACATCACAGTATATAGCTAAGTGAAGGAAAAACAAATATTTTATATATACTACATTTCAAGATTCCTAGAATTTTACATCTTTTACTGGGTAGCCATTTGTTCTCCTGGGTCTAACATGCTTGCTTTCATTATATTGGAAGATGCACTGTAAATATAGGAATCATGGTATGTAAATTACTACTTATGTGTTGATTTTTTAATGGGTCAAATACAAAAATGTCAGTGTAAAGAATAAGATTCCAAGAGTAGAATCTGAAAATTACATTCTATACTACATTACATCTTTTATCATATATCCACAAAAGGATTAAAATCAGAGTACATCTTTCCTCCTATAAGTGAATTAAAACCTACACATACATTGATCCCTATTACAAAATATTTACCATCATCCTGTCTCAGGGTAGATCATACTTGCTGCCACTTTTTTACCCTGGGATATAACCCAACTCAAAACTACAAGAGCATTCAACATTGAGAAACTGATGATATATATTAAATAGTGATGCTTCTAATATCACTGAGAATTATCATATCAGAGTCATCATGTTCCTGTTTGTGGACATATAATCATAACCAACTGATTATGGTCATTGCCCTATGTTCCAGTCGTATTGATGTTCATGTTTCATCTTCATATAATCAGTGTAATACCACCAAATAACACCATTGGGATGTCTGTTTTTCTGTAGTGTTAATTTTTAACAAAATCTGTCCTTTGCATTGGCGATTGTTTAGATATAGCACCTTATAAATACAGATTGCATGTAGCTCATTATAGTAAGTATAAACATCTATACTCAAGTAGCCTCTAACTCATAGATACTCATCACAGTGAAACCCAGAACATAAATATCCAGATTCCTGTTGTGAGTACATAATAACATTCCTTGTTGATTGTGATCTCAACCCAATATTCATATTACCATAATGTGTACACAATTTGTAAATCATATTCTGCGTTCATTGTTTTCTGTTACACATGTACAAATGATCAGTGACCACAACCAGCACCAGAATGTCCATATTCCTGTAGTGTGTACACAACCTTCCTGATGCTTTCTGTGTTCAGTGTTCTCTCTAACACATGTAACCATGTGCACAATATCAGTAAAACATCACCACAAAACCCTACCAAAACATCCATATTCTGACATTGTGTACATAGTCTGTCTACTGCAATAATTACGGGCTGGTTTGTGAGTCCAGGCCTCTCAGAGAGATCCACACGGACATCTCTATCAGAGCTCGCTCTTCGCGCTTAATTACTCCACGTGAGAGACTGACATCGAGGCCATTAATTACCCATATGGTGCCGTCAGTCCTTGCGCAGCACGGAAATCCACAAGAACAAATTGCTGTCATTTCTCTCATCTCCAAATCTGAATTACAAAATTAGTTGTGCATGGATGCTGGAGTTAATGTAGACTTGCTAGCAATAGTCGTTGTAGGGAGATATAAGCTTGCTGCAGGTCTTCATGGAACAAATATATTCAAAAGTTCTTCTTTCAGAGTTAATTGGCAAAGTTTAAACCTGCATGGGTACTGAAGCTCATGGGGACTTTTTGAATGGTTCTAAATACTAAATTTTGCATTGAGTTGCCATGAGTAATCTTTATGGAGCGATATGAATGTTCTACTTACCTGTATTTGGATGAAATATGTATATTTATCACAAATTTTGGTTTTAATTATATTGTTTATATTTTCAATCTTGTAATTTGAAAAAATATCATGCATGGATGCTAAAGCATCTCTAGATTTATAAAACAATTGATAAAGAAAATTAATGCAAAAAAAAAAGAGTCTAACTATCAAAATTCTGAGTAAAAAAATTTAAAATTTGACATAATTTTTTTTATAAAATTCTTGAGTACTTTGTAGCATTTAAAAATTACATGAAAATGTGACATAATTCCTTGCACAGTTGCAATACAACTAACATGCATCCTGTTAACAGCAAATGAGACTAATCAAACCTCTTGTATTTCCTATTTTATAAAACCAGTTGACCAAATAGCCGTAACTGAGGGTATTCCCATTTGAATTATACATCTGCATACAGCATTCCAATTTTTTCATTGAATTAGAAGTGATCACATAAATATCCAGTCAGAGACAGAGCAAGCGTTTAAAAATGAGTTAATTATCATTTTGCCTGGCATTTGTCAGCTTGTCATCATGCATGATTTACCCAGAACCTCTTTTAGCTTCCCTTGTCTGTTACTTATCAGACCCTGCCGTACATTTATTGCATCAACGGTATCTCTGTTACACACCGCTGGAACAGGCTGTGAATTACTCAATTAAAACATACGCACATTCACATAGCATAAGAAACAAGTTTGAAAATAAGCATGTTTGAAAGTGAATGATTCTGTTAATGTTTAATCGAAAACACAGTCAAGATGTACTACCAGACTGTCAACAATTCTCTGAAAACCTTCGAGTTAAATTGTATTTATTCAACTACTTGATCAAATACTTAACAGTATCCTCACATAATATCAGAAGCATCTTCTCGACTCAAATCTTATGAGGGGTTATCAAGGTTTGATCCCCCATACCTTCGAAAATTTGTTTTTATAATCAAAATAGCATGATCTCCAGGGCAATTGAACCCCCTTTTTTAATATATTTCAAACCCCATTTCAAACCCATTGAAAATTGTTTTGATAAACTACCTGTAAATAAAGGGTGCTCCGTTTAGGATATCATAGGTCCCCTCCCCCCATTTGTTTTAATAATTGAACTGTCCACACAAAAGATGATTCAAAAGGCAATTAAACAAGCCTCTTTAATATATTTGAAACCTCCCCCAAACCCTTTGAAACCTCACCTTAACCTCTGAAACCTCACTAAAACCTTTGAAAACACACCTCAACCCTTTGAAAACACACCACCACCTTGAAGATCTTACCAAAACCTTTGAAACCAAATGATAACCTTTGAAACCTCATCAAAAGCTTCTTTGAAAACTGTTTTGATAAATTTCCCATAGATACAGGTTGATCCTATAAACTTTGCACTGTGACATGACAACTGCATCCAACTGTATAATAAACCAGTATATTAGTCTCATAAATTGCACTGGAGCGTCATAGGACAGTAATAGCAACTAATTCACTCTATGTTATCACTACTGAAATACTACCTCTAAATGTCAACCGATACATATTGACACAATTATTATTGTCCCATAATCAAATAAAGTATTCCAATAGTCCTCAGCTAAGCAAACATGTGAAGTTCATCGGTAGATTTTATCAATAATGTACATGACTGTTACTCATTCTGTAATTAATACACAATAGCAAATCCGTCCCACACCATGGCAGAGTGATGACATTTTTTAATCCAAGAGAATTAGGTCAGCGAGGGACAAGGAGACACGAGGTACCCCCCTAAGTCTCTCAGCTGATTACTGGCAGAGTAATCCATCTAAAACCTTTCTCTTGTCCAAGTTGCCTCCATTTTGCCTTCTGATTTGTCTTTTCACTTATCCATTGATGATTGCTTGGATTCTGACAGAGCTGGCCGTGTCTGGCTATCTTGGTCATCCATCCCAATTTACTTAGCTGTATTGGTTAACTCTTTACCTACCATTGTATTCTGCCTATCTGTCCCATTTACTGGTTAACCCTTTCCCTACCCTGATATTCTCGCAATCTCGGAAACTGGTCCAATTATGATTCAATTAGCTGTATACTCTACATTCTATTATATATCTTTGATAATTTTAACCAAATATTCAAGGAATTGATAGGTCAGTTGTATATGAAACGACTTTACCTTCTCTTTAAGTTGACTGACTAATGAAAGGTCCCAATTTTCCTAAATAAATTATACCATCAAATGAACTGAGACACTATCCAGTCTATTCAAAAGGACAGTTTAAAACTGAAGAGAAAAATATTCATTGATTAGATCAATAAATCAATCAGTTGATTATTGGCCAACTAATATCTTTAGCTTTCATTAAAAGACAAATTCCAATTCTAAATTTTTCCAAATTATAAATATATAAACTTCATCAAGCTAACAAATGAATTGAGCATTCTTTCTTCCAGATAAAGTCTGTAGGTTTGTTCAGCTGGTTCTTGATTTCATAGTGTCACATAATGTTATCAAAAGAGAACAATATAAAAAATTTAAAAAGTCTAAAAAATAATAATTGACTAGACAGATAAATCAGAAGATGATGGAACAGCTCATATCTTCTGCTTTATTTAAAAGACAAAGTGAAATCCACAATTTCCTGAAATAAAAAAATTACATGAAACTAATAATGATTTAGCTGACATTATCCAGATGCAGTGATCTGTAGCTTTCCTCTGCGGTGTTCAAGCCCCACTAGACTTCAGTCAAGTACACTCCTGTTTCTCATGTATCACGCCAGCAAATTATCTCAATAGCGCACTTTTAGTTGTCTTTCAATGTTTAAATTAATGTAACATTACATTGTATGCTTTTGATTTTGCTCCCCATAGAATTACAAACTTGGCTGGCTTCTATCCATTACAGGGAACTCAACTCCCAGCAGCCTTTGCAACTAGTCTTCCCACAATGCAACTGACTTCCTCCTGTCCTGATCACTTAATGATGTTTATGTAACATAAAGTTCTCGAGAACACGGAAATCACCGACTCCTTGAGTTGCGCTAAACATCAAACAAGCAAAAGAGCTTTGTCTATTTGTAGGTCAAAATGCTCATACTCTCATAAACATCTTATATCACCATTATCAGCATATAAATATTTTTCTGGCCGCTCAAAGGTGAGAGTAAACCCAGACAGATAAACAGTGTGTGGAGCGAAATAACAATCTGGTGATATTCAATTAAACTTATGTCAAAAGTGATCATCATTATCATTGCTAAAGGCATGATTACCTTACCTGAAGAATACAAAGAAGAAACTTTATTTGTTCATTGGCCTGTTCAAAGATTTCCAATCAATAGCCTGTAACATTGTGTTATTTGTCATATCATACCAACTGCAAATGAATTAATAGTGTGCTTGTTTAGGACAAGTCTCTTGCAGGATTGACAACCATGACAATTTGAGCCTTTAAGTTGCATAAATGAATTAATCAATGGCGTAACAGTTCTAATCAGATGAATGATGGTTTAATTGATTGTTTCAAGTTTTCATTTATCTATCATTGTTATTGTTCATCCATAGTCAGTCTATTTGATTATCACAATGGTCTTTTCCATCAAAATGAATTCTAAAATTTTAAAAAATAGTTTAACGAAGTTATCTTGACCAACAGACAATGGGACTACAAAAACTGTACAAAGCTATGAATAATAATTCTTTCTGATAAATTGGCAATTATCATTAATTTATTATGTAAAATCATTTCGCACTGATTCATCAGACATAAATATACTTTTAAACATTCAATTTACCAAATTTTAGTGTATATATATTGGTGAAACAAACAGAAAAAACACTTTTTTATATCATTAAAAACATGCCAATTTGAGTGCATGCTGGATAAGAAAATAAAATCATGATATTATTTGATGAAATTTGTTTTGGGATAATGCATCTTTTATCATGCAGTAGCTCTATTACAAGAACTATCTCAAGAATTTTCGCAAGTTCATTTGTTCGATCTTTAACATATTCTCAACAAATGTCTAGATGAAAAAACGCAACATATTGTGACCTATATCTGTTTTTATTCTCCCTCAGTTGATCAATGACTTGTCTTCTTGTTTGAGTTGGCAAAAAAGTACTTCATTCTCAAAGTGGAAAAGTAAAAAAAAGCTATGTCAATCAAGTGTCATGTTATTTCTATCCTTTCCCTTTTTCAAAATCCATCCCTTCATTTTCATTCTTCTTTCAATGGGGCATTCTCATTTCAGGAAGTCTTTATAAAATATAAAAGGCCTGAAATTTTGACATATTTCTTTGGTTTAACTAAATGACAATTCTGTTTAAAATCTGAAATGAATTTGGAAAATAAGAATTTGGTTACAACTTACTATTCAATAATTTCTGTTTTTACTTAAACTCCAAAAGGAGACCAAGTTTTGACAAGGCAGTAACATGTTTTTTAAATATTTTTTCCTTCAAATTCCCCCCATTAAACAAAAATTTAACCATTATGTATAATCTACAAAGGGTCGAAACATCTCCTTACTCAAGCCGATCACCCGTAGTCAAAAGGAAATAATCATGTATCAAGCAAAAGGAAATAATCATGTATCAAGCAAAAGGAAATGATCATGTATCAAGCAAAAGGAAATGATCATGTATCAAGCAAAAAGAAATAATCATGTATCAAACAAAAGGAAATAATCATATATCAAGCAAAAGGAAATAATCATGTATCAAGCAAAAGGAAATAATCATGTATCAAGCAAAAGGAAATAATCATGTATCAAGCAAAAGGAAATAATCATGTATCAAGCAAAAGGAAATAATCATGTATCAAGCAAAAGGAAATGATCATGTATCAAGCAAAAGGAAATAATCATGTATCAAGCAAAAGGAAATAATCATGTATCGGAAATAATCATGTATCAAGCAAAAGGAAATAATCATGTATCAAGCAAACACAAGGACTGCAATTTTGTGTGAACAACTTTTAATCAATTGATGTAGGAATACTTATTCACATAGCTTAACCTATGATGGTTCTTTCGTTTTTATACTTTTTAAAACTAAAAAAAAAAATCAATTGACAAATGAATAAAAATTCTTGAATAGATAATTACATTATGTTGAGTACCTGTTGCTTAGACAATCCTGAGTGATTCAAATTATAGGAATCATATCATAGGAGGTTTATAATAATATTGATAATATTGATCACACTGCCCTTAATCAAAACCACATAGGGCTAATCTCAAGGCACTATGCACATTATTACCCTGGTGTAAGGACAAATATTGTTCCATATATTTATTCCACACTGTGGGAGTATAGGCAAATTAGCTGCCTATTAAAGTGCTATCCAATTTTCTTTATTTCAAAACGGGTACCCAATTATACTGCTCTGATCAGAGGCAAATTTTGTATAATTTTGTTTACATTTGCCTAGGGGGACACCAAAAATCTCTCCCCTTATGTCTCCGTGTGGGCAGGAATCACCTTTCAAATTATCAGCTTTTTAAGTAATGAAGCAGGCCACCCTACCATGCGGTGAGCCTTGTTGATAATTGCTGAACTTCACAGGGCAAGATAGCTAAGCATAGGACCACATGCCAGCACAAGTTCACATCAACCTTGTTTAGCCATCTGTAACCCAAAGTGTTCTATACACTGAAGATAAACGGCTTTAGTTAAACAACATAACATAACCATGTAAGACAAAGATTAAATTTCTTTTAAAAATAAACATAAACAAGTCACTGTCTATAGAGACTGGTAGTCCCCCCTTTGATGCTATCGTATCACTTGCACTGCTCGGGTGCGTGAAGAAGCTATCAAGAACATGAGGCTTTCTCTTCATGGTGTATACTTTTTCACTTTTATCATTTTTGGATGATTCACAAAGACCTGTTATCTCCATACTACCAGCACAGCCTTTTCAAACAACCAAATTTCATCTTAATGTATATGTTAAACTTGGCAGGGTACCTCTTTACTGTAGTTTTCAAAAGATGAAGAAATAAGATAAAGAAGAAAATCATCATTTTTTCCCCAATGATGGATTTAGAACATTGTGAACATCCAAAGATGTAATCTCTAAACACAAAACCACAGGGTAACACGTCATGGTTCTGATTGTGTGGGACAGTTTTGTTAATTATTGAATAGATTTTTAAGGATGCTTTGTCTTAAGTTGATTTTCATTGAAATCAGCCTCACTAAAGTTTTTTTTCATTTTAGAAAAAGTGAAGTGAAAAACTGATTGGAGACTCTTTAACGGTACTCCTCAGAATATTTTTAATAAAGGACATGATTATGAACTTATGGGCAATCACTTTTATTTTTAATTTTGGACATGATTATGAACTTATGGGCAATCATGTTTATTTAACAATTATTTTACAAAATTATATATATCATATAGGATAGTAATGATGAGAATTGTATCAAATTTGAGGAATACCATGGAGAGAAATAGCGATACAAAATTCTGGCCAAAAACATCAACAATGCACCCTGCCTGTTGATTACAGGGGAGATAACTATGTGCGTATATTGCCAAGCGATATCATCGACAGAAACCTGCTGATCAGCTGGCATGTGCCTACCTGAGATTTGGAGATTGGCCACCAGGGGGTGCTAGATACAACATTCCGAGAATACCATACTGAGCTTGCACTGGGCATCCATCTGTAGAGGGTGGAATTATGAGGTAATGCTATATTGGTGTACCACTGGGTAATATGAGGGAATCTGTGATAACTAGGTATATCTTATACACACAGTGTTGTGATACGGTCTGTGTTGGTGCGCAACTGTCACAAAGATGGTCAAGTGTGTAACATTATACAATTATAGACTGGTGATGAGGTCAATGCCGTTTTTTATAGATCAGAGGAAAGCAATATTGACAGAGGACGAAATCCGAGGTCAATATTGCTTTTCTCGGGTTTATAAAACAGGTATTGACTGATTTCACCAGTCCATAATTGTTTTATTATGTTTCGAATTAGATACGAAAAGAAAAGAAAAAACTACAGTCATGAACAGCAATTTTGATCAATAGTTCAACACCACGGTCAAATGACGTCACGATAACAATAGCATGACGTCATTTACCAACGGTTTGACGTCATTATGTCTATTTCAAGTCAATATCACTTTTGGTCGGACTCGGAGTGAATGACGAGTGGTACTGCGCTGAAACAGTACTGCATGTAGAACAGTTTTCTACTGGAGACAAAGTTGCAGAGCCCCTGGCGGGATTCGAAACACGGACCTCTAGATACGAAACAGAACGCGCTAAACACTGTGCTATCCTGCCCCCTTAGGTTGATTGATCCAGACCAAAGAAGTGGTAATGTCCAGAGAGACACCCATTCAATGATTAAGAATTCAAATGCTGAAATAAAAAAATCCAGAATTTCAAGTATACACAGACCAAGATATTATACCTACTCCACTTCAGAGTGACCAGAGAACTGAAACAATCCCAATATTTAGAGATGCACTCTCTATAGGTTTAACTTTTGTGTAACACTAACTCTTGTAACATGGTATAAAGAAATAAGATAAACCATATGTCTCCAGCTGGCCACTGAACCTGAAGATGAACCCGGGAGAATACAAGATTTTGTTAGGGGGGCTGAGGCAAGACATGAGACAGAATAAATAAATGTATGTCTAAATCTTTACCAGAACGAATTCAGGCATTCAATTTTTTCAAATTCCTTGTAATAACCAGGCTTTCATGCAATGCATGCAATATGAATGATCAAATAAGATTTATTGTAAAGATAGAATTGTTTTGATAAAACTCCTTCTACTAATTCAAGAATGAGAAGGATATACCCTGGAAATATAAAAAGTTGATATTCCTTAAAAAGTATCATTTCCATAAAATATTTGTTGAATACCAATTAATCAGTTCATAACCCATTGAACTAGATTCAGATTTGTTATAAATGCAAAGTTTCAGATAGATTCGGGAATTATTTCTCATTCATAATCGGCATTATCTGATTGGTAATTGAGTTCCTTGGCAATGATTTTCTGTTTGACTACCTTGTCATGGTGACGATCCAAATCAAGCCTTGAGGAGGACAATTATTCATGGCATTACAGTTCTACCAGCATTCCTCTATACAGCAGGGGTCGAGCGGCCATTATCCCTGCACTCTTATGTTTTATTTACGAAATCAGAACAGCAAACCAATAACCCTGGGGGCGTTCACAGAACTGATGTATGGCTTAAGAGTCAAGGTCATTGCCAGAGAGGATTCTGGGAAAGATTCATTGTTTGATTCTGTTTGCGTAATATTGCATCTCATAATTGTCCTATTACAAAACAAATTACCCAGAAATAACCTTGTTCAGCAAATATCTCAATCTTGTCAGATCCATATCAGTATTAGATAGAAATATTAATGCACTGACATTTGTTAATCTTCTGGGTATAATTTTGTCAGCTTATCTGCTACATCCATCTTAAAATGTTTTCATTGGTAAGGCATCATAAATAAATACATCTTAAAATCAAATTTAAGAACAAATAAAGTTAAATATATTGTAATTTTCTTTATAAATACAATATCTGATTTACATGGAGGCTAAGAATAACTAACTAATAATAATGTTACATATTTTATGTTTTCTTTATTATACACTGCTTTAACATAGAATCTAGCACAGTTGAAAATGACTTCCCTAATCACAAAACATAATGAGATTATCAAACTTAACAAAAGCAACATGGGTTTTCAGAACTTTCATTTTTAACAGTTACCAACCAACTACAGAGTGAAACAATCAAAGAATATAGAGTCATGTCAGAAATAACACAAAATAACATGACAAAAAAGAAGATTTTGTAAGTATCAAACTTCTCTTTCAAGGGATTCATACATAAGGAAATATAACATTTGTGACTAAAAGCATTTCGTAATTAAAGCACGACCCAGCTAGTTGTTAAGCAAGAAGAGATGGTTTCTTGCACTAGTTGCGAAGAACTGTCCTCGTAAGCAATGAGCAGGCATATTTATAAGCTGCCATAAATCGGCTTGCATTGACATGCAAAGTAACGTCACCGAGGCTGGGCCAATAGCTCTGAGACAAAATCCGAAACATGATGAGATATAGAGAGATGAGAGAGATGAGAGATGAGAGATGAGAGATGAGAGATGAGAGAGAGAGAGAGAGAGAGAGAGAGAGAGAGAGAGAGAGAGAGAGAGAGAGAGAGAGAGAGACACACACACAGAGACACAGAGACACAGAGATAGAGAGAGGAGAGAAGAGCTTTCTTGTTATCGATGCCATTGTCACTCGGGCGGTTTATTACAAGCTGCTTGTTTTGTTGCATTGCTTATTACAAGCAGATTGTTTTCTTACACAAGGTTACAAAAAGATTACATGTTAAAAGCTGGATCAAAAGCTGCTTGTCAAGATATTACGAGATGTCTTCACAATGGTGCAATCCTCTTACTTTATTTATAGCCAGCTCGCATGTTGTTCCTTACACGAGCTTCCCGCGTCACATTGAGCTCGCATGTAACTTTTTGAGGCATCAAAGTAACATTGTTACAAATTTGGAACATGAAGCAAATTGCATTAATTGTTACGAAGTGACAGCATATGTTTGCTACATCTTGAAATTCCTACTATACCTTTCTATTTTCAACTAATATCAACTATTGGAGCCGTTACAGTGTCAATGCCCTCCCCAACAATGAAAACTTTAACCTTTAAAAAAACTTTAATCTACCCCAAGTTCCCCCCACAATCCACTGTTTATAAATTGTTTGATAGTATACATTAAGAAAAAATGTCTCACCTTATTCCCTTCAATGACAAGAAATATATGGATAACAACTTCTTTATTCATCATCTGCGACGTTTTTACACAGATTCTTGTGTCGTTCTCAAGCAATGGTAACAATATAATGAAAAACGTCGCAGATGATGAATAAAGAAGTTGTTATTCATATAATTCTTGTCATTATTGTCATTCCAACTTCTAAAATGCTTCTATAAGAAACTTATTCCCTTTAACCGAATGCTGAATGGAGTAACCTATCATAGGTAACAGAGATAAAATGAAAACGTTTACGAGTTTATATACCCAAAATAGATTTATTTCAGTCTGTTAAAAGCGTGGAAAACCTCATGACGACACCCAAAGTATAAATACTCAAGCTTTTAATTTGATTGTCACTTATTTATAGAGCAAATCAATAAACCTAAATAGCCCGTGTACAAGAGAAAAGCAGCCCATCAAAGAATTAACAAACTCGAGGCTAGCGTCTGAACTAAAAATACTTATGTAACCCTGTCGATGCTGTGGAGATGGAAATAAACGCATTATCGTTAACAGCTGCAACCAATCTTCCGTTAACTTTTACTTCCGCTTACCTGTTCTCACCTTAACGAGCAACACCTGGTTACGCAGGTGTAAATACCATCTGATGCAAGGCGTTGTATTGGCGACATTAAAATAAATCGATGTTGTAAACGAATTTAAGACTAATGGTAGTAATTTAGCTAGCAGGATAGATTTGTCTTTTATGAGCAACCTTCTGAATGAAAATTAGATCTTTGAATCAAAAACCAATTTGATATTTTAGTCAAAGTTTCAGAGAAACAATATCTCAGATCACTAAAGACAGACAATACAGATAATTGAATGACCACAAATAATTATATATATTATTTGTAGCCTTTGAGGTCATCACAGAAACATGAATAAATTGCAATAAAGCTCAGGGTTATTAATAAACAGTGTTTGATTGAGAAAATTGAAGAAATCTCTTAAAATTACTAAATATGAAGCCTGAAGAGGTTGAACCCTTCATTCAGGTTGCATCCTTAAGGAAAGAGTTTGCCACAAAAAAGAAAAAATACCCAGTAAGAATCATTCCCAGATGATCTAAAAAGGTTAGCCTCTAAATTTCTAAATTTTGGGTGAAAAGGGAATGAAAATATAATAAAAATATTTTTTTCTTGCTCTTGTATCTGACGTTGAAAACTAAAAACACCAGATAAAAATCATTACAGATGATGTTTCGAATTTGCAGTTTTGGAATCACGAATCAAATATATAGAATGTAATACTGTACTTGCAAAATAAGTTCTCTCCCTTCTCCAAAGTATCAAATTCTCTAAACCTTAACACAACAATACGCAATGAACTTTCTCTGTAAAATTTCCTGATTATATCAAATCACATAAAATTTAAATTAATCATTTATAAAAAAAACCTCTTCATTGACATGTCACAAATTATTCTGATTTTAGATGATTCTATTTTGAAATTAATGACTGAATCTGTTACTCTCCAGTGACATTGTTGTCCCTAGTATAAAAAGAGAAATATTATTCATGTTTGTAATTGCCTTTTCGTTGCGTCCAACATAAAAAATTACCTCTTAAAAAATCATTGAAGAATAATTCCTTTTCTTAAAGTAACGTCATGGGAATTTATTCATGCTTCAAAATGTTTTTCATTGTGGTACTTAAGGAGCTGGAGTGAACATCCAAACTTCAACCTCCAGCAGGATTTGAACCAAGAACTTCCGGGTAGCAAGTCAGGTGCTATACAAATTCAGCAAATCAGGGTAGCCAAAGCCATTAGGAATGCTAGCCGAAGCCAATGGGACAGCCAGCAGAGGCCAGTGGGAATGCTAGCCGAAGTCAGTGGGGTTGCTAGCCAAAGCCATTGGGAATGCTTCTGAACTCACCCTGCCACATTCACCCCTCCAGAAGTGATTCTTCCTTAAGTCAACAATTTGAGAGAAACTTACATACCTATAAATAAGGATTTACAAACCTGAGAAGGAGTTTATGGTGTAAAGTGACATTAAGGAATAGTCCCAGCCCCATGTTGGGTGCCGATTGAAGCGGGAGTGAAAATTGAAATTTCAGCATCAAACAAGGGACTTCAAAGTGAGAGTCAAACACTCTACCGACTCAGCCAAAAGGATATCCCACTTGCTGAAGCCAGTAAGCATGCTTCTGACATCACCCGGCCAAGCTTGTATCGTGTCATAAATGAAACTTTAACACATAACAAAAACTATTTTTAAATTTGAAGAAATCCTTTCACATGAATGTCATGATAATTCATTCATGCTACAAACAATTTTTTTATGATCTCTGCCACAAAACACTTGAAAATATACTCCATAAAAGCCCAAGAAAGAGCAACTAAATGGACTGTATACACATGATAAGAATATTTAGCTGCATATTGAGAGATTTACTACAATAAAACTGTTTTATGTAAAAGATAGACCCTCATCCCTTCAATCACACGTAAAGTGTTTCTCCCATACTAACGCTCCTTCTTTCATTTCCCATCGATCTATCGCTGGGTCGGTGCTGTGAAGATTGCGATATTGATGGCTCCATAGGCATTTCTTATCAATCTAAATCCAAAACATTCAAGAGGCCCATTAGGACCACTTGTTCGATATGTCTGATCCTATTTTAAAACAAATAAATTTTGATGTGCTATACTCCTCACAACTGTTTTCGTCAAGTGTTCGCAGCAGCCAGACAGTATTGTGCTGTAAACGATTCAGTTTTAACGCTACCATTGTTGACTTGCACTAAACGATTCACATTCATGATGAAGACAAATTCATTTCCGTCAAATTCATTCAAGAAACGATTCTTATACAGATTAATAAACGTAATGTGAAAATACTGCTTTCCTTGAAACCCTCTATATTGACCAAACAGCCAAGGGAACTCATCTGAAATTCCAATCAGAGCTCGAGGGTAACTCATCAGTTTTCTTGCTCACCATTCATCCTGAGTCCAGCTTTCCGATAAGGCCTCAGCCTAGATTCCATCAAATATGCATTGGTACCGCTTCCCTGACACATAAGTGCTGAACAGGGTTGCTGATTTCTCGCCTGACTGACACATTGAGAGGCACTAGCTAGTGAACCTGCCTGGAGGCCGACTGAGGTCCTCACATTAAACAAGTACTTATAATGAGTTGTGTGCCCAATAGCCTTATGCTAAACAACAACAATTCACTTACAGAGAATGATATGATTGGCAGTAAATAATAGATGGATGACAAGAGATATTTGAATTAATACAAATTAAGTCAAGTTGTGAGGAAAGGAAAAGCACAAATCCAAGACGTTCAAAACATTGCAAATCGAAGATCCTACAAACATAAGTGATCAATTCTTATAGATTAGCTCTTTCCCATCCATAATTTTCCATGGTCAAAAATTGTGTGAACACTGCCTTCACTGACCCTGGTAGTACCTTTGAAAGGATCTGACTACCAGTCTCAGTACTATGATGGTTCCATCCTAACCCCTTTCACAAAGCACTAAGGTGATCTTCGGTCTTTTAGGTAACCTCAGTGAAATGTTTAAGAATGTGAATTAAGGTTAACCTTAGTAAAGGTTGCTTTGTGAAAGATTGTGCAGGCCTACATATACCCCATGTTCAGTGAAGACAAATATTTGGGGCTCCAAACACTTAAGATGGCTCTCAGTACCCAAACCACGTGAAAGGAGAGAAACTCATAGAAGAAACATTTTATATACCTCATTGAAGTCATCAGTGGCTTGGTTACGGTCATATATGGTTTCAAGTGTTGCATACATTAGTTCCATCTTGCCCCTGCATTGTCTCCAATAGACATAATAAAGGGAAGATACCCTCTCATAGTTATCAACTACCGGTAATGTCCAACCTCCAATAGGTTATTCAAGGGTTACCTATATTTTGTGGTAAATACATCGAATAAGTAATTGAACACATTAATGTTTTACTTGAAAGCAAAATAAGAAGGTTTTTTAATGAATTTGAAGTTTTTTGACACTTAGTTAACATAAATACAGCTGTGGGTAGCGACCTCCGATGGTTACAAGTGACTTAGTTTTAGGTTAGATAGGGTCCTCAAAGTCTCAGGTCTAGACGAGCTTGTTGATTAAGCTATAAATGTTAAAATAAAGAGATTTAAGGCAATGTACTTAACTAAATGTAAATGACGGAGCCCTATGACCAAATAAAAAACATGGACTGTGAATTAGTGGTACAAAATGTTGATACATTCTTTTGTGTGCAAAACAACAGTATTCAATAAGTTGTATCTCTCTGAACAAATTGATAAATGTCCAAAATATTATGTAACTTTCAACGCAATCAATGAATGATTACGTATTACGTTTATTGATTTTCATACTCTTTATTTGATATTGCTTAATTTTATTTGAATTATGTATTTCATAAATGTAGGGGTTCATCGAAGCAAGAAATATGAATTTTCAAGGATAAAATTATCAATGATATAAGCAGTTTTTTACAATAGAACAAATATCTATGAACAGGTGTTGATCCCATTTCATAAGAAAAATGACAATCAATTGCAAACAGGGTAAGAAATAGTTTAAGTATTAATTGACAGGTTGGCTTTAAAACATTGGCCACCCCTCTTCAGAATTTGACAGCCAAGGTCTTCCAATACAAACACACATTGTTTATAAAATTCTCAAGCAACCAGACTGTTTATGCAACTTGCCCTTTTGAAATCAACAAGCAATTACTTGGCAGAAAGGGCAATTATGAATATACTATGAAAAATGTCTGTGAAAAAAGGTGAGTGAAAATAATTGTAGAAAATAAAAATAAGTATCTAAGAAAATGGCAACAACTTTAAAAATGTCAAATTATTGAAAAATTGGTTTGAAAAAAGCCCAATCTACTTGAGCCTCTGACATATGCCAAGTGCTGCAATGTCGGGGCCCACAATCACTTAGCCCCGCCAGTGATAAAACTCTTCTATTATTCTTCTTTCCCACCTGCCTTCATTCAGCTAAATGGCAAATCTTTAACACATTAGAGGTTGAGCTAAAAACACATAATGAAATAAAAGAAGACGGATAATGGGTTGATATCAATCAATAACACGACTGGGCTGGCTTGCTTCCACAAGGATGACTCCAGCATGCTCTACAATGACAGTGTTTAACTGCTTATACCTTGCTATTTCACAGATTTCACAGAAACCTCCACACATGGAAAGCTGAGGATGTACTGATTAGGAATACAGACAAATGTTGGAATTAATAATAGCAGTAATTTGGCAATCTCTAGACAATAAAAGCATATTTCGAAATAGGAGTTAAATCAATTGTAGGTTGAAGATGTTGTGGAAACCCTTCAGGGAATCTGTGTTTTTATGACTGATATTGATCAGAAATGCTTGTCACATCTTGATTGTATTAAGAAGAATTTTTTGTCTAATAAATTGAAATTGATTTGTTTTAAGTGTAATTATTCTTTCTCTATTTATTTCCTATGAGATTTATAAAAAAATGATAAGATAATTGGTTAGAAATTATAAAATATTAATGATAACTTCTTTACTTCTATTTTCATAAGTGAAGCTACGTTGGAATTTCGTAACAAAGTACGTATTATCAAGGAAATAACAGGAAATTATATTACATAAATGATCATAATATGCATCTATACAATTTGCCTACTGATAAATAATCAAAAATTTCATAAGTAAATATATATTTCATATGGTCCTGTGTGAATTCAACAAGCTCCTCTCTTTAAATTTTTTCATATTTGATCAACGAAATTAAAATTTTTACAAGAGGGATTTAATTCAAATTTTTCAAAATCATGAAACATGATTATACTGAAAATTTATAACCTTTGACGAAGTAACTATGATAATAACAAATTCTCGATTGCAAGAAATCTTTTTAAAAGGCCTTTAGGTTTCTCACAACCATATGAAAATTCAGCATGATCACCAATACTAACTAACAGAAGACACAGTCTCATCACGTAAACTGAATACTAATTGTAGAAAAAGATGTTATACACTTTTACCTGATTAATGTTAATGAATATTGATTAACTAAGATTAACTGAAATTTGTTCTGTAATATTATAACTGCCTTTATACATTAAAAAACCCATTTCTTTTCAATTCTTCAGTTCTGTTTACTTTTTTGTGAAGAGATATGACTCAAATAATGGGATAGACACATCTGGACAAATACCCTCAAATATCAATTCAGCTAAAATATCTCCTTTCAAGGATCCAGCAATACAACTAACACAAGTCGGATTACCAATATCAAAATTCAATTCTTCAAAATTCATCATCATCTTCATAAAAATATTCAGATTCTAATGCATAAGACGACCTCTGCACAAAGTCTCTATATATGGATGAGACTTCCTCCCTTCACCTTCCCGTGTGATTGAATATGTCCGTTCGTATTAGCCCCGTCACAAAATCAGGGGGCAATCAATAAGTGATGGTGATAAAACTGAGCACCTAATCAGCTGACAAACACTGGTCAGTCTCCGGCACAGAGTCCCCATATCTCCTTGCATGAAGTCAATATCGCCCGCATGATGTATATAGAGTTAATCACCGGCCCGTTCGCGCTGTGCCACTCTCATAACATTCCTATATCTCATCGTGCAAAGCAATTCCCAGGAAATATCACTCGATATACAACGGCACTGATTCTATAAATATACATCACACAATATACGAGTAAATGTAATTTCCTCCAAAATCATTACAAAATAAGGCATGCTGATTCCTTGAAGGATAATGACATAATTTATAATTTTCTTGAAAATCTATTTATTCCAAAATTAACATCACAAAAAAATTCAAAAATGATTATCTTGCAAAATTAAAAGTTGAAAGTACTATGATCAACAAGTAGAGGAGAATTTGTTCATTATTGAAAACGTTGTCATACATTCATATTTAAATATTAAGATATAACACATCATACTGATTTTCTGCAGTAGTATACTTAGAGCTAGTGATTTTCTGTGAGATAATTAAATATAATATCACCAATGGAACCAATTTCCTTAGCAAATGACATATTACTTCTCTATGACCTACATTGTTAATTTTCCAAAAAATTCATATTCATTTCTGTGTGTTGTGCTTGATATGACAAAAAACTGAAAGATGTTTCTTCAATTCACTTATAATGAAAACATGTCCTTATTGTTCAAGTCAAAATGTAATTCAGTAAATTTGTACACAAAAGCCAAAGTTCAGCCAGTTAAAGTTTTATTCTATCCCTAAAATGCTGAGTGCCAAGGAAGGAAATGTCATCTCCCATCTCTTGACATCTTTTGGTATGATGCAGCCGTGAATCAAACCCAGGCCTCCGGGATAACTCGCGGACACTCTTCAAAGTGAGATAATAACAGGTAAAACAATGATTCAAGATGAAACAGTTTTGATGATTTCAAATTTTGCATAAAGATCACCCCTGGAGTTTGACCTCATAAACAAGTATATAGTACCCATGTGCATATCATTTGCACTGCCTTCCTGTTCAGGTAACTGGTTCAAGAGACAGTGCTTTCATATCATGGTTACAATGAATCAGTCAATCATTATTCATAAATTTACCAAGTTTATAAACCTTCCAGAGTCCTTCAGTCAGTCAACTAGCATCTGATCCATATTCCACTTACAAAGAGTGAATTGGTCAAAGAGGTTTATCATAATGCTGCCAGTAACTGAACAAACTCCCAACTGAACTCAAAAGCCCCTTTTTTAAATCATACTTAAAAAGAGACCTCTTCTGATAATCCAATCTGAATTTCAAACTCACATAAAAGAATATATTCAATTTGAGAGAGCAAACCTTTCATAGTTTTACTGAGTTGAAGATACCCTTGGCACATTAATCTGATTAGTCTAATTAAAATAGTCATAGTGTTTTATGAGACGTCTGACAGATTATACACTGTCGTTCACAATAACCCAGATCCAAGTCTCAATCATGAATGAAGCAGTCATCAAATGTTCTATTTCCATGAGAAACACTAAACAAGAGAAACACTAAACAAGAGAAACACTAAACAAGAGAAATATTTCCCATCATGCTATACTCTTTAAGGTATAACATGGTTTCCATGACTACTCCTAATGCCAGTCTTTTGAAGCGAGAATCCTACAAAAGAAGTGCAATTTGTCTTGTGATAAATGAATCTATCACAAGGCTAACTGCATCTTGTCCTGTGCTATAAGATGTACTCAGATCTCCACATCTAACCTCAACATACATTAGTGATCTGTGTTAGGGTCATTATTCTACTGCCCCCCTTCTCGTCTCCTCTGAAGTCAATCTTTCTAAGAATCTGTAGCACCTTGTTCAGGACTTGGTGGGGGGAGGTTGTTTCATAGGGATCGGAAAGGGGAGAGTCCATTGTACAGGGTGCAAAAGTTCCATTTCTTTATGAATGTGGAATGGAGATTGTATAGGTTTTTGTATGATCTACAAAAAATCATATTCAATAGAACATTGTCGAGTTAAAGGAGCCAATGTCTTTTAAAATTTTATCAACTCCATTGTTGTCTCTCATGGCTGGTGTTCATTTATTCCTGTATCTCCCTACCTCTCATGTCAAAATTGGTCACTGAACAACACTTCATGACATTATCTTATCCCCAATACAATTAGCTTCAATAGCAAAAACAAGGTGGTTGGAACCCGGGGTTCATCTTTCTACAGTTTAGTAACTTAGTTTATCTATTAAAACCTTCACTCTCATCCCTTCTCCAAATGACTAACAAAGGACTATAAAAATATGGCAGGCAGTTCTGTGCTATATCAAAACAAAAGAATAAAAACTTAAAAGAAATATTTTGACTGTTCTGTTTCATGGTCGACACGTCACTCCATGTATCTTTATGGAAAGCTGAAGGATCACACCAAGATTAATTTGTGTGATAAATTCAACATCAGACTGTTGGTGAGAAAAACATCCAAGAACACACTAGAACAGATGAACAGAAGAGTTTCTCATGAAATCCCTGACTCATCAACTTTGCATTCCAGTTCATCCATGAGGAAACCTGTAAGTCTTATTCTGTGAGGGGGATGAAAATCAGTCAGTTGTGTAATACATATAACTACATGACATCGTGGTGTGGTTTATCCTACAACTTTCCCTTCCAAAAAAACACACAAGCAAAATACCTCCATATCAGGAGCAGATCCCCTTCCCATTTTGTTTTGTTTTTTACCCCAAAGATGACCCCTCTGTTCAACAGGTAATTCATGGACATTCATACAAGAGGTGTAATGTCAACAGCTATTTTCCTACACCAAGAGATCTGGGAGCAAGGAGATCATAAGCATGGGTGAAGAAAAGACTTAACACTATGGAGACTTCAAGCAAAGAGAGTCTGATATCCAATACATTTTGCCATTGATAGAAGGCAGTTGACCTCAATAGATAATTGAGCAAAGATTACTTAATTATTCTCAGCAAAAGTGACCGGAAAGCTAAGTAATTGTTCCATGGGCTGGATGGTTCTGAAACTAGAACCAATAGCCCCAAGATTTCGTCCAGAGATGTCAATGAAGACGTTTGAAAAATCAACTGTCCCTGCTTGATTCGATCAGAAACACTTCAAAATCCAATGAAATAATAAGAAACAAAATATGTGATCAAAGGCAAGTAGTATCTTACCATCACCCACAAAAGATTAGTGCTACACAATTTGAAACATCTGATTTCACAAAAAATCGAGTCTTTTTAGTATACCATTACACATACCTTGAAAACAACAAACAACTACTAGTGTAGTGAAACTCAATCTATAACTGTGAAATTTTTTTTATCTCCATGGGGCTTTTTTTCAGGTTAAATGTTAAAATCCATACTTTTAGGGTAGTACAAACCCTGAATTTTTTTAAGGTACCCTGTTCAATTTGTACACCAATGCCATTGCCAGATGTGTCAGTTGGTTCTGATTTGCAACACTATTACTTTGAAGTTTCATCCATCTAGTTGACAGAGAAAATAATTGGTTTTTCTAAAGCTGTCAGCTGCATATGTTACCAGGAACCATTGCTTTTTATGTTCTGAAGCCTTCAATCTGAAAATAAAACTGAAATCTAAACACTTACTGAAATGTAGGATAAAAAATAGAGCCATGGGCCCTGTAGCTCATCAGACTTTTGATAGAAATAGGTGTTTGGGTTTAGACCATGGGGTCATGGGCAGTGTAGGAAAGATAGCCTGTCCCAAAGTCCGAGTTATTCACAATCAAATAAAAAAGGCCCATTGCCCATTTGGGGTCAAGGGGTCACCGAACCTACAATTCAGGATCCCCATTGTCCAAGGAGTCTACACACAACTATTAAGCTATCAAGACCTTTTGGAACTGGAGAAGAAGATGAAATTAGGTTTTTTAGGTTTTGACCCCTGTGACCCCATTTGGGGTCATGGGGTCACCAAACCTACAATTTAGAAACCCCGTTGGCCAATGAGTCTACACACACCTTTTCAGCTCTCTAGACCTTTTGGAACTAGGGAAAAAGATGAAATTAGGTTTTTTAGGTTTTGACAACTGTGAACCCATTTGGGGTCATGGGGTCACCAAACCTACAATTTAGAATCCCCGTTGGCCAATGAGTCTACACACGCCTTTTCAGCTCTCTAGACCTTTTGGAACTGGAGAAGAAGATGAAAATAGGTTTTTCATGTTTTGACCCCTCTGACCTCATTTGGGGTCATGGGGTCACAAAATCTACAATTTAGAATCCCCATTGGCCAAGAAGTCTACACACAACTTTTCAGCTCTCTGGACCTTTTGGAACTGGAGAAGAAGATTAAAATAGATTTTTAAGGTTTTGACCCCTGTGACCCCATTTGGGGTCATGGGGTCACCAAACCTACAATTTAGAATCTCCAGTGCCCAATGAGTCTACACACAACTATTCAGCTCTCTGGACCTTTTGGAACTGGAGAAGAAGATGAAAATAGGTTTTTCATGTTTTGACCCCTCTGACCTCATTTGGGGTCATGGGGTCACAAAATCTACAATTTAGAATCCCCATTGGCCAAGAAGTCTACACACAACTTTTCAGCTCTCTGGACCTTTTGGAACTGGAGAAGAAGATCAAAACAGATTTCTAAGGTTTTGACCCTTGTGACCCCATTTGGAGTCATGGGGTCACGAAATCTACAATTTGGAATCCCCATTTGCCAAGGAGTATGCACATAAAATTTCAGCTCTCTAGAGTCATTGGTTCTGGAGAAGAAGTCGAAAAAGTGAAAAGTTTACGGATGGACGGATGGACGGACGCCGGACGCCATGCCATGCCATAAGCCCATCGGGTCTTTCAGACCTGATGAGCTAAAAAGCTGAATTTCCAAGATATAAACAACAAACTTATTTCCTCATCAGTTTAATTCTTGCAAATCTTGAACCCCTACAAGTCAGAAATCAGGCTAAAAAATGTATCAACTGGTTTCTGGGTGAAGGGTAGTCTAACAATTAGACTCTGAAATGAAAATGTATCAGTTAATGAAAATTTAAAAAAAATATTAAATGAAATGAAAAGGAGATTGAAATTAAGCTCTCAAGTCTTTTATAGACTTGTTTAGGCTTCTTACTTATTTCAGGGTCTGGCCTACAGACTAGGTGAAGGGGTTTAAGATGCTGAGCTATCTACTGGTTAGGTTGAGAACAAAAGCATTTCCACAATAATAATTGAACTGTGCGTCCTAGAAACTTTCATTTCTTCATTATGATTTTAACATTTGGTTCTAAAAGTGCCATAACAGATTTGATATAATATATAAAAAATATGCCAAAACTCCATCTCAACAAAAGCAATTGACATGAAATTGCTGATTATTTATTTGAAAAAGCAGAGATTGATTGATTGTGCAATACAATGTGACCCTCTCACAAACTGTAAGCAAAATATGCTACAAGAGGAAAGAAAAGGTGAGTATCATTGATCAACTACACTGGCAACATTCACTCAGTTGCCTCTTGACACTGCCAACATTCACTCAGTTTCCTCTTGACACTGGCAACATTCACTCAGTTGCCTCTTGACACTGGCAACATTCACTCAGTTGCCTCTTGACACTGGCAACATTCACTCAGTTGCCTCTTGACACTGGCAACATTCACTCAGTTGCCTCTTGACACTGGCAACATTCACTCAGTTGCCTCTTGACACTGCCAACATTCACTCAGTTGCCTCTTGACACTGCCAACATTCACTCAGTTGCCTCTTGACACGTCAATATTCTCTCAGTTGCCTCTTGACACTGCCAACATTCACTCAGTTGCCTCTTGACATGTCAATATTCTCTCAGTTGCCTCTTGACACTACCAACATTCACTCAGTTTTCTCTTGACATGTCATACCAATTTGCTGTCAAAATGTTTGCTATGGTAATTTAAGATGCATTTCTTCCTACATATGTCAAGACAAGCCTTACCATACATGAAAAACACTTCTTAATTAGAAGTTCATCAGTATAGTAATCTCACTTGCAATTCTTCCTACATGTCAAGACAGGTCTTACCATACATTTTGAAAAACACTTCTAATTAGAAGTGCATCACTTCTAACTGATAGTCTATTCATTTTGATCCCTCCTTGATAAAATGCTGTAACAATTTGTAGAGTCTGCGAACCTCTCGCGGGTTCTGCAGTTGGGTATTTATTATTCATGAGCCAATCAGCAGCCCTCTTCAGGCGCTATGGATAGAAGACAGTACACAATCAGATGCGTCAAAAATATATCACTCAGTGCCTCCATACTGGTCTAATCTTGTTAGCATCAATAACTCTTCTTCTCAAATGTATAGCGAGTTAACAAGCAATATGAATCTGTACATGATATACGTATTGACAGTTAAGATATTCTATGTGAAGATGAACCATTCTTACAACAGTGTTCAAAAGCTATCTGCTTGCGAAAGCAATGCTAGTTATTTTAGGTAGGACAAGTTGGAAAAGTGACAAAACCCTTGGATTTGGGATAAATTAAATGTCTGAACTCCATATGGGCTGCTTGATTTTTTGGTTGCTTGATTTTTTGGTTTGCAGGCCCCTATTAATTATAAAGGTTACAAATTATTTCATACAGTAAAAACTTGCAATAGCTGAAGTAATTTGTTTATTTTGGACAAGGATTCTTGACCACACTCTCACTAATGTGTCAACTGTTAGCACTGACTGTTAAAATACACTCAGCAATCGAGACTTTGACATACGTCACACGCTGTCAAACAGCATCAATACTATATATATGTTGATATATACATGAAGAACAAAATCTAAAAAAAAGAGTTCAAAGTAATATACATATGCTTATTTGATAAGAAAAACAAATCAAACAAAAGCAGATTCACGATTGTTTAGTTATTCAAAACAACAAAAAATTTATTTTTATACTAGATATGAACATCACACTTAGATGAAGTAAACGAAATTTATATTAAATATTTGAATAATAGGTAACAGGTAATTATTGAAGGCTCATGACTTAATCGACAATCAGCCATGGAATCAATCTTTTGAAAGTAATTAACTTTAATACCTTCTTCTAAACACATCAGAATCCTGTTAATGCAGTTGTAGTGTTTACCCTGGGAACACCTGCAACACGCTCTATAAAAAACGTGAAAATATTATCTTTGCTAACAAATAACAGGTTTGAGATAAATGGTTGGGCACAAATTATCAATTTATCATATAAGACAGTTGGCACTTGTATATTCATCAAATTATAAATTTATATATGCATGATGAAGAGGATTTCAGATGAGGGATATTTATTTGTTTTTGGATACGGAAAATGCAAGTCTTCATCACTTCACTATCAATTACATACTGGATTGAGAGCAGGGGATTTAGCTCCAGCTCTTTGATAGAAGGCATATATATTCTGTGATACCATGACTCCTAACTTTCCCATTTATTCAGAACAACTGATGAGGGAAAAATGAAACAAGCAGGAATCAAATCCATTCAGGAAGTTCCTTGGAATGAACCACCAAGACAATATCGCAGAACACAAATCAAAGGGAACTTCTTCCATATTCACAGACCACAGCTCTTATTCATTACACTGAAAGCCACTTTGGGACCACCGCTTCCTAAGTAACTCCACAAACTGCCAGATAGAAGACAAGTCTCTGCAACATACAGCCCTTACACACAATGGAGGATAGAAAAGATTTTTCCTCCGTGATCAAAGAATCCCCATCTTCAATGTCTTTCTGCAAGAATTGCTGGTTGTCAAGCTAGTTTACGCTACTGCAATTAGAAAAAGCTTTTACAAAAAAACAAACAGCACATTTAAGTTTCGCTCTAATCAAAATTCGAGCGAGATTGAATGGACGAGAACAGAGGCCATTACCATGATGATCAAAGAGTGAAGGGTTGGCCATGTCAAGGCTGTTCCACCATCGAGATCGGAGCCTGCTGCAGAATCTTTATCTAATCCTCACACTTAACAGCACAGCGAATCAAATAAAAGCATTAGTTTTGCATAACCTTCACCGAAACAGGGCAGACCATTCTTTGACTTCCAGACTTGAGGCCATCTGAAGGAAACAAGCCTATAACTAGCTTAAGTTGATTACGTTGTCGATGTTGCGGCGGTGGATGTGTCCGATGGTAGAGGGCGCTGGATGCTATGTATAGCGACTGGGACAAGGCAATTGGAATTAAGTAATTGAATGACACCCCTGAAGAACACTACCAGACCATATAGTCTTACCTTGTCTATGCTCAGAGGGCTGTAAAGTAGTAGCCTTAGACAAACATTTGCTTACTAGAGATGAGTGCATACATTTGTACCTTGTTTGAAGATCTAATAACAGACTCAAAAAGATCTACCATGATACAGATTTTGGAAACAATTATAATTCATCACATAAACAACCATTTTCTAAATTGAGATTTTCAGAATCCACAGAACAGGGAAGTTGTTTCCTTTAACTCTCATGCTTCTCGTACTTTTTAATTCTGTTAAGGATAACATACAAGTAACCGTACATTCGTGAAAAAGAATGTACGAGCCGCGAAGCGGCGAGGACATTGTTTTCACGAATGTACGGTTACGAGTATGTTATCTGACTTAAAATACAGCCTAGTTTAAAGTGTTTTTTGTATGACCTGCTTTGGTTTATGATAATAACATTCGTATTTCATTGCATAATTATAACACAAAAAACGTTTTTCAATAAAACAAAATCCTTTAACAAAATTTGAGATGGTCCCAACTGGTTCACCGGTCATTCTTAATGCACGTGCAACGTAACCATCTTGCCGGTACATTCTTAATGTACGTGCAACGTTACCATTTCGCCAGTACATTCTTAATGCACGTGCAATGTATCCATCTAGCTAGTAATTCTTAATGCACGTGCAACGTTACAAGCTTAATTCACGTGCAAGACGTTTGAAACCGCAATCAGCTTGGGATTTGGTATAAAAGGAAGGTGGTCTTAATTCAACTTAGACATTATGTATGGCAATTTTGTTGTTGAGTGGGAAGACATGGCCGAGTATCCACACTTCGAAGACATTTCTTCAGAGGATGATGTTGTGTTATCAAATAATGAAACCAGTTCCCTTCCGGGGACCATCTCAAAATTATTATTGCTCAATTGTCCACATAGAAGCAGTAGATTCTTGTAGGATAATGTACGATTGAAACAATACAATGACGTCACTGCTGTATTTTAATAATTGATAAATTCAGATGAACATTAACATGTTTCCCTGTCAGGTCCTCAAACGAACTCAGCTATCAAGACTTGCCCATCTAAGTACTTCAGAGAGAAATGTAAAATACCTTCCTGCTAGTTGCTCAATAACTTCTTCAAATCTAAATTCAGTACTGTTTATCTACACAACAAAGGCAAGTTTTGACAATGAGTGAGCAACTTGCATCCACTGTTTACGGAGTGAAGACAACACCAACTTCCAACAGCAGCCAAGCTTCACCAACTCCAACCCTTAAACGTGCAGATTACCATCGTAGATTCCAAGCCTTGATTTCTCACCAATTTATCCAGTCCTTTCAGACAAAAGAGGATAAATTTTCATCAACAGCCAATCAACTTGCAACAATTAGTATTTGTTTGATTTAACCATTTTAAACCCTGGCCTTTAGATTAGTTCATCTCACAGAGGTTAACAAACCCTAACCTAACTTTTATTTTATTCATTTAATTCTTTCTATCAAATTTTAAGTTTAATGTAAAAAAATAAAACAGCAATGGATGATGACATGCATGCATCAGATATTTGGTTCAAGCATGGTCTCTGAGCCTTGCTCAGCCATTACAGGAGTACATAGAGAACCGATTCTCAGATTCTCCATCGGCACTGCATTGCATTATTTATGTGAGGCTTCCTTTGTGTCTGCAGAGGGAGGGAAGCTATGCACAGGAGGGTTTAATTATCTCACATTAACGAGAAATCAGAGTAACGAGGCCGATTACCCTCACACTTTGTAAGTCACTGCAAATTAGGTTCCTTTTAGTTTGCAAACTGCAGACGATTCAGTAGGAAAACTATCTGTCTGGCTGTCTCAAAGTCATGCTCTATAGATCTTTCAAACCCTTAGACCTGCCCAAGACTCAATCTAAATCTGAGCTACTAGTATTTGTATTGCTTGAATAAAGACTAATTGTTGGCCATTCAGGTGGTGGATCGAAGGTGGGGCATAAGAGGGTTCAAGCAACTCCTTCAACTCCCCCTCCCAATCTTTTCATAAAAATTTAATTTGCCAGCAAATAGTTTGAACCTCCACAACCTTTAATTTCAAAAGATGACCCCCTACCTTTAAAAACTCCCTGATCTGCCATTGTCTTAATTGCATTGAGTCATTATGTGAAGTGATATTAAGCATATTTGAGATTCCATCAAGCTTGTTTGTTGGCACCTTGGAACAGGACTTACAACAGCCCAATTCCTGACAAACAGCAAGAGGATGTTCATGTAAAGATAAGGTGGAATCTTTCTCTTTTTAATGAGCAGAGAACAACTGCTGGGGCAGGCCGATTCTGATACACCGGATATCTGTCTGATTTCCATGGCAACCTGCGAGCATTATCAACATTCTTGAGATATTCTCTCGCAGGTAAGCTCTACAGGTGAATCTTTTAATTAGTGTTACCTGTACTACCTATACCTGTAATCTACAAACAAGATACATGCAGGTTAATTTTTTTAGCCTGTTGTTAATCTATAACCAAGTGCATACACATTATCCCTTTTTACCTGTTCATTAATTATAAACTAAGATAGATACAGGTGAAAACTGTCTACCTGGTTGTTTGATTTGACCAAGAACCATACTGCTTTAAACTCTTAACCTGTTTGCTACATGTACCTCTCCCTGCTTAACCTGTGCTTGTAATCAACCACATTGAAACATGAAGCAATATTTTTTACCTGTTTGTCTACAAATATCTAAGATACAGGTAAAACCTTCATTAACTTATTTTATCTGAAATGAAAACATGCAACTGTAATTTACAACAAAGTTACACAAAGGTTTACCTGTTTATCAATTACAAACACACAGGTGAAACTTACTCCCGTTTAAAAGTTCTACCTGTTATACCTTTATCTGCAATACACAAACAAGATAAATGCAGGATTCGAGAAACCTTATATTTTGTTGATAGTTCTACCTGTAATTCTTCATGTAACCCACACCTCGAATAAAAAGAGATAAATGGAGGTGGAAGTGCAATCAATCAACCGCCCAACGCTTCGTCTTCTTTATCTAGAAATTCAAGGAATTGGCATTTTGTCAACAGTTTGGGAGCCAATCTTGAGACTTGTAGATTAAAATGGAGAATTATTTGTGAAAATGATGATCATTTACAAGATTTGAGTCTTTTTTGTATTTTACTGCTAAAATCAAAGATATCACCATTGACTTGAAATCTTTTTGTTAGCATTGTAATTGCTAAAATCAAAGATATTACCATTGACTTGAAATCTTTTTATTAGCATTGTAATTGCTGGCTTTTTTCCTCTTTCTCTTAAAACATAGAAACCACACGCCTTATTCCTGTACAAAATCCATACCAGTAATATGCTATCTTAAAAATTACCTTCTCAAATCAGTCATTTATTCTCTTGTTAATACATTTCCAAAATAACACTAGACTCATTATTGCATACTTACAGTTGTAGTGTTTGTTTTTCAAAAATACAAAATCATGACTTAAATATTATTGCCATTATACTTAACCAATACCCATTAGAAATGGTTATTCTTAGAAACAGTCAGTATTCCTCAATAAAATAGGACCACCGGGGACATGTCCCCTCCTACTATATTCACAATGTTACTTTAAATAGTGCCAGGAGGTAAAGTTCTAACAAGTCCGAAAACTGATCCACGACATATTAACACCTTTTCTTTCCTGGCAATTACTGACTCAATTCCTTTTCAAAAAGTGTGCCATATTTATTGTTTCTAGGAATATCCTCTTGTGGTATAAAATCTCATTACTCATGCCTTCCTTTTCTGTTGCCTTGAAAAAGTCGTACTGCGTCTCTGATCGACTCCTGCCTTGAAAGAAATTTGTAAATTCACAAGGGTTGAGGGAACAGACCAAATGCTCACTTTGAAATAATGCCCAACTCGCCCCACCAACTTAAATTTCAACCAATCAGCATTCAGTATTTACAGCCAAATAATTTCCTCTACTTGTGACAGAGGCTACACAGAAACATAATATACAAAATGGAAATACAGTTTTTTCTGGTTCAAGAAGTAACCATTAACCTTATAGACATAAGCATATCCAACTCCTGAAGACTCTTATTTGGCAATGAAAATGTCTTAAGTTCTGAAAAATTAACATTTTAAACTTTGAAACATGATTAGTACATGAACAATATGTTTAATGATCATTCTTAAATCTTTAATATGCATTAAGACTACATTACCCACAAGCATGATTAACTTACTTAAAAGAGCGCAATTTTTCTTTACCAAAACAAAAAGATATTCCTAGTATCATGAAGAAAAACACAAGAGTTTATGTGTTTTAAATTGTGCTTCCTGTTGCAGGGAGTTTATAAATATTTGCTAATGAGTTTATTGACTTCACTAGCTTTTGATGTTTTAAATGCTGTGTTTTTCCATGTTCATGAATATTTGTAGACAAGCCCATTCAATTAGCGTACATCCTTAAGTTCCTATTTTCTGCAGGTAAAATGGTAATCAGTTTGTTAATGAGTTCAATTGGTTAACTCTGGATATTCAGGTTTCTGCAAGTGTAATGGAAAAGGAGTTTACAAGCTTGATTATGATGGTAGTAAATGGTAGTCAATTGCTACAAGGTCATTTGACCAATACCAATTGGTTAACTCTGGATATTCAGGTTTCTGCAAGTGTAATGGAAAAGGAGTTTACAAGCTTGATTATGATGGTAGTAAATGGTAGTCAATTGCTACGAGTTCATTTGACCAATACCATGTTCCCAGTTCCCCCTCTTACAGGAGGGAGATGGTTTGTGTCAACAGTTAAAAGGACAGTCCTAACAGGGTATTTTTTGTGGAAATGAAATTCAAGGGGTCATTCCAGTTCATACATGTATATTATAAGTATATGATCATAACCAAACCCAGTTGAAACAAGTAACTATGGGTAAGATTTTGGTAACTTTAGATTTGACAATTAGATAAATAAGAGCACTCGATCACTCGGTAAATCAAAACAAGAATGAGAATCGAAACCATTAATTCTATGGCATGACAAGGTATTGTTGATTAATTTGAGCACAAATCATTAGTAAATGTGTGGATATTCTAACAATACATATAGTATATATTCTAACGTAAAAAATAGTGGAAGTACAGTGCCTTTTTTCATATCAATGTCCTCAAAACAAAGCAGCAGACTGGATGCCGACAAGTCAGTCTCTTTAACAATTTCTTCTTAGAATATTTCAATCAAACCAGATGGATTAAATGCAGGAGAAAAGCCTGTAACCACAATTTGGCAAATTTTCAGTGGAAAAGAAACCGTTTTGACTGAAATCTATATTTCTTTTTTCAACTTTTCATAAAATTTTAGAAGCATAGGAACTTAACTGAACTATCATGTCAAAGATAAAGACAAAATATGATTTATATGGTCCTTTGAAATACCTTTGGATCCCAAGCAATATCTTTGCATTGGCTTTTAGTCAATATTTTGCAATGATAATAATTCAAACTTTGCATTGGTTGTCAGTCTTATCTTTGTTCAAGTATGAGATCTACACAATGCATAATGTTTTTTGCTTCGAAATACCATCATTTAAAGACAAATAATTGATAGTATTGTTAATTGAATGCCACTTTAAATTTCACCACCTAAATGTTTTAATTATGAAGTCATTTTATTGTGTTACTCAGAGTTTGTAAACAAGGGCAAATATTTGTTGATGAATTCCTTAATTTTTACAAGGTCTGTTAAAGAGAAATCCAAAAGTCAACACTATTAATCAGTGACTAAGAACCCATAAGTCCTTAAACATGAAAGACTGGGTTTTTTTATTGCCTGGCGTAGATGTTTGATCATTAAATTAATCTGCTAAACCCTCAAGAACTGATGTAACTCAATTACAAAGTACTCAAGAAGCTATCATTCAAGCTTGTATATCTTTATCTTTGTATTTTCCTTTGATATTTTAATATCTTTCCTGATGACTTACTTTTTACTTCTTGAAGTGAAAAATTAGAAATGTGTTCAAAGCTAACTACCTGGACATTAGAGGAACTTTAATTGAGTTATAATCCCTTGTGAGTAATTGTAAATGAATCTCAAACTGAAGGTGTCGTCTCCAGTACAGTAAGAGAGCGGCCATCTTGGATGAGAAAGGAAAAGCTATTTTCCTAGCACTACATATCATTTACCAATTATCTAGATAAGAACCTCATATCCTCCCAAAGATAAAATAGATGTTGCTTCTGTAGACAACATCAACACTTTTTACCTCCTCTGTGTTTTAAAGATCCAATTTTGTCGTGATGTTCATGAGCAAGTGAGCAGTAGATGCCCCAAGAACAAGAAAGAGTAGTGAGTTAAAAATCAACCTCGTTCATGAATGGATCTTAGCCATATAAGTCTTCTAAAATTGTTAGTCTGGAACTATCCATTTAGCTGATGTTTTGCAATCAAATCTTCCACTTCATTACAGTGGGAAGCAAACAATGTCATTGTGACTTTGCACTGCAAAGAAAACAGAGAGCATTTGCCATAAACTAGCTAACATAAGAAATTTTAACAGCATTGTCTTGGAAATTAGACTAATTGGTAATTGGTGACGACAACGACTGACCAAATAGTTAACGAGTGCCTTATCCTTACTAAAGCAGAGGACTTTCCAATACAGAACTTAACATGCATGTGCGGTTTTAGATATGATGTAATTAATGCAGAGGTGTTTGTTGAGGAAACATATGTTTAACCATTCACTCAACAGCTGACACAAGGCTTACCGTTATGATGGACTAATTGGACCTATGGTAGAAAACTTCACACATGCATGTGGCTACTTCAATGGTAGAAAACTTCACACATGCATGTGTCTGCTTCAATGGTAGAACACTTCACACATGCATGTGTCTGCTTCAATGGTAGAACACTTCACACATGCATGTATCTGCTTCAATGGTAGAACACTTCACACATGCATGTGGCTACTTCAATGGTAGAACACTTCACACATGCATGTGCCTGCTTCAATGGTAGAACACTTCACACATGCATGTGTCTGCTTCAATGGTAGAACACTTCACACATGCATGAGTCTGCTTCAATGGTAGAACACTTCACACATGCATGTGTCTGCTTCAATGGTAGAACACTTCACACATGCATGTGTCTGCTTCAATGGTAGAACACTCGTCAGCAGTAGTATAGCTTATCAAGTCTTAAAGTGAATTTTAAAATGGCTGCAACACTGTTCTCCAAATATTACTTTTCAGTTCACGTTTGAAGTTTCAATACAACTGTTGACATTCTTCTTGACTGTCTAACACATTTGTGTATAGGGAAGAAGGAATACTAAACTAGCCGAGATCCTTTGCCAAGACTGCTCACCATCAAGCTTCCTTACAGGGTTCTTTCTCTTGGCATTCTCTCTCGTTTTAGGATTACACTAGTGAAATTATAATGAACCAGATGGTTGAGGGCTCTACTGGCAATGCTGAAACCTTTGGTAAAGTCTCTTTATTCAATATTTATTAAGTATCATATTTTTGATTGATAATGTTCTTGAATCTACAGAGAATTTACAGTCACATTGATGACAAGGTGTGCAAGGTCAGACGCCCTGCTTCAGTCTGGAGCAGCACTCCCAGCAGACTCCTTAACAGTTGACTGCTCCATTAGTAAGCTTCATCTACTTCACCTTGTATGCAAGCTTCACAGAGCAGGTCACATGTGCATTTACAGCACTCCATGCCTTTTGAAGCCCTTATGCTATCAGACCCTCATACATGGTTCAACTAACACAAATGTCATGGCATTTAGTGTTGCAGGCAAAATTTCAGTTTGTCAATCTATAATGCTACCTTCACAGATGGCAGAAAATCTCACCACTGCCAATAAGTCTTGAACTTACGAGGGTGGTTTTTTGTTTACCTCAGTCACAGAGTTTTGGTGGAAAGTCAAGCTGGTGTTGGAAGTTGTTTGTTTTATTTCTCGATGCTTTCTTAAAATTTGCAAGTGATCTTAGATTTACTGATTATCCAACCTTTACCCATAAAAAAAAGTGCACAGTTTTGGCAGAACATTATTTTTCATCCTCACCATCCTAGGTTGAACCCTTATCAACAACGTGAATTCAACTTGTATGAATGATAAATATATGAATATAAATGTCTAAAATAGGGTCAGACAGGTAAGATTCTGGTAACTTTTGATCCAGACTTGTTACTTTTTAAGTTTTTCCTTGTGAATATACGCCGCTAATGGCTGTAATATTGCCCAAGTGGCGTTAAACAACAACTCACTCACTCCTTGTGTATACATGACGGGTCAATCAGTTTTCTCTTGTATGACCCACTTGGATTTAGGTCAAGTGGTAAATGCATGTTAATCAAAACTTTATACTGTTAATGGTTAACATTAATTGACAGTAGTAATTAATAAATCAGGAAATTTGACCCTCTCTGATGGTGTTAATGTTATTTAAGGTTAACATCATATTAATTTGTTGAAGGCAACCATTCAGTTCATTCCAATCATATACAGTACCTTTGGCAGATATATATCTGTGTCTATATTTTCAGCATCATGAATATTCTATATCTTTCTGGTACAAGAGATAGCATTTGCATAATCTATATGTAAATGATATGTTCAACTTAATTCAGAACCTCATCTAAATGTTGTACACGACATTGCACTTGTATGATGATACATTGTTTTCAGAAAGTTAACTAGACATTTTGCTTGGTGGCCAACCTGGCTCCAACATGAAGAGGACTAATTCTCTCTTTGCATGACCATTTTCTCTTTCTCTTGTACGTTATATGTCTATGGCTGTGTGAGATTAAAAAGTTTAAGTAAGTCAGTCAGTCTTTGAAGCTCTTCAAGCGGACACCTGCATACTTTTCTTTTATACGACGCTTTCCTTCCTTTCAATTCAATCTACTGAGCTTCAAATAGTAGAACCAAGGATTTAAATAGGAGGCCGGTCTATTTAAGTCCTTTGTAGAACTGACTAGTTCAGAAAGTCATCTTCTTAGTAGCAATGGTGTCTCCAAAGTCTCAAAGATCATTCAGCCGAAGGGGTTGCAATTGATTATTCAAGGACATCAATCTGTTGTCTGTCGAAATGAGAAATGCCTTTTTTATGTTTTAGTAATATGCTTGTTGAGATCTTTGATAATAAGCCACTTGATCGTGCAAGACACCGGCGTCAAGGTCTTATATCGTTTTAGGGCCGCGACGAACGGACATCACTTATTCCGTGCTACAGGAAGTTGGAACCAGCCAGTCAATCCCAGCATTCCCTCGTGGATTCAGTTGCGCTTTTGCTGTTCCATGGCACAACACAAATATCCATCTTCCTGAGTCAATCCAAGTGCGGGCAAAGAGTCCTTTCAAACTCTTCAAATAGAGGAGGTAGAGAATGAACTCGGCAATGGTTCGTACTCGTCTGCACTCAGTCTAAGTGCTGCCCTCTATGAGCGTTACAAAGATCTGTTTATTTAACACCAAGATTAATACAGCTAGATAGTTGGAACGTGGTAAATCTGCTCTGTTCACAATCCTTTAACGCAATTCTTCCAGATCAAATATTCGCTAATTGAAAATAACTACCAACACCAATGCACAAACCAAATCTTTGGGCATTTAGTCTTGGCGTGAGTTCAAACATCGCGTATGTAAATCTCTTCAGAAAAGCTTCTGTATTTTCATTCACTGACTTAATACACAAGGAATTGATTAGGAATAAGAATTGGGATTTAAAGCGCTACAGAGGAAGATCAGAACAGTAGATCAATAAGGATTTGATCGAGGTCCGGCTCCTCCTCCCATCACGTAGTAATTGCTGGAGGTTAAAACACAGCTCTGGACTCAGCACGAGGTACATTATCTGACCACATTGATTAAGCGGTCCAGGTTAATAACGTGGTCCATCTCACGACACCTTTGTGGTTATATTACCCCCACATGACAGAAAACTCCACCCAGGGGACATAACCAGTTAATATGTCGCACACGCTTACCGCTAAAATGACAGATAAACTCGATCTCCAATTAACGTGGTACAAGCAAGAAACAATGGCAATTAGTGTGATGTGAATTGCGTCCAACTGCTATCATCACCCTGGACGCCCTAGGAGAAACGAGATCAAAATGTTTACAAGGCATTGTTCCAAAAATGAATAAGAACAAATAAATATCAACCAAAATGTTTAAGCAATGATGAAATATAATTATTTGTCTTATTAAAATTCAATATCAACTAAAACGAGAAGTATTGAAGACGTTCCCATAGTTGAGAAAACTCTAGACTTGCCAATATTTCTAGACTCATAGACTAAGTGCAAAATAATGGACATGAATATAATAGATAGCATGGAATATATAATTGATAATAAGACTGGAGAAAACTACCCCTGGGATATTCTAACGTTCGATTCTGGTGTACTTTAATTTTTTTTAAGTCAAAGGAGCGTCCTGGGTTATGATTCAAGAGGGTAACGTGAAGACGAAGGAGCGTCCAAGGTTATGATTCAAGAGGGTAACGTGAAGACGAAGGAGCGTCCTAGGTTATGATTCAAGAGGGTAACGTGAAGACGAAGGAGCGTCCTGGGTTATGATTCAAGAGGGTAACGTGAAGACGAAGGAGCGTCCTGGGTTATGGTTCAAGAGGGTAACGTGAAGACGAAGGAGTGTCCTAGGTTATGATTCAGTAGGTAACGTTAAGACGAAGGAGTGTCCTAGGTTATGATTCACGAGGGTAACGCGAGGGCGAAGAAGATGCAATTGATTCGCTGGACATAACAATTGGGGGTGTTGGTTTGAACCACTAGGGTACCATCAACCCTTACTGGACCGTCGCTGAATCGCAGCTCACAAATCCCATTTGACCACTCTGATAAATAACTACAAAATATTATTCATATCATATATTGTCGTATTCTCAGACATCCTTGGAAATAGAGCCGTGCTCCCATAGAATTATTATTTTAGTTTTTAGACATAATAATGTGTGAAATAAGTGATTAGTAACGTATAGTGATAAGCCATCAAACATTTACCTACATACTGCTGGTCAAGGCAGATCTAAACACAGATTCCAGACATGGCAATGCTTTTCATGGACAAGAAGAGCGTGGACTCCTTAGCCAGTGACTCAATTTCACACTTTCTTAAATCTTACACGTTTTTTTAAAATGCTCTTGGTAAGCTTCTTACTAATTGTATGAATCGAATCTCAACTGACCAGTGGTCAAGTTTCTTACTTTTCCTCTACATATACTTATCCTTACAATCGTATTATATTGCAAAGACTCGACCTGTGTTCTCATATTTTACTCTGGCTGTCCGGTTCAACCTTATTACTCCCGAGTAAACAGTACTCAAATTACATATTCTATAATATTCTATTTCATAGGATCGTTCAGTTAACTACGTTTCTATATGCTAGCCACTATACATGGAAAGTAACACTTTACTATAACCATACGTATACATTCCACTTGAATGCCAGTCAGTTCGTTCAGATCAATATGTTATGGAATCCACTCGCTCGTTTATAATTCTAATTTTCCGAGTTAAAGGAAGCGTCAATGAAATTTGCCCCGCTACTTAACCCTATTAATTGAAAGTTCAGGCCAGAAAGCAATCCGATTATAGCGACTGTACAAACAATTTGCTTAATTGATTCCACTGGTTTCGAAATTTTGAAATAAGTCGTCAAATTGTATGACAGAATCATGAATAAAACATCATCAACGAGAAAACATGAAAACTGGTTCTTCAATGTAAGACAATTCTGAATAATTTTTTTTAGCTTTTAAGATATTAGTGGTGTAGATATAATGTAGAAAGCTAATATTAAAAGAGACCCCATCAACATGTCATGCCCGTTTTTTAAGTCTAAAGTTTTTTTCAGAAATCATGATGGTGGTTTTTGCAAAATAAAAAAAAACCCCAAAATTAATCATGGCAATATTTCAAAATGAAAATGAAACTTTTATTTTTAAATATTGTCCCGAGAGGTTATAGCGCTTTACAGTTCCCGTCATGACGTTTCCTCTTTTCAACATGAAAAGTCTATTTGAACATCGCAGACCTGAGGGGCCGCTGGCGGAGCCAAAGTTACATTATGACGTCATAAAGACTTCGTCAAGTCAGACCATTGTTTATGACGTCAAAATAATAAACTATCCTTTGAGTAATGATGAATAGGGTAGTTAGAGGATATTGAGCTATTCTTGACTGATAGTATGTATATTTCATTTGAGTGGGGATCAACCACGAGTGGTGATATTGAAGTTTTCTACTACAAGAAATGAGATTAACGTCATTTACAGAACATTCATTTCTTAAAAAGATCCATTCTTAAAGTAAACTCATAAAGAATCTCGTCTATCATTTTATAACTGAAAAAACCCAATCATAAGTAAAACTATAACATTCCTTGGTTTGGCACAAGTTTTAAAAACGTAAAATTCATAATCGGTGAAGATCTAATTTCCATGTTTTACCAGAAATTCTACAACACAAATTTTGTTTAATAATTAAGAGGTCCTCCCTACATCGCTATGAAAATAATCATGGACTGAAGATGTTTACTGGGTTCCCTAGATCCTTAATTAGCAATGACAATAAAAGCATAAGCAGTTTATCAATGCTAAGAGGTATTTACAAATCTTAAATATGTCCCCGAAAGATTATGATAAGGTCTTTTAACATCCCGACACTTAAAAACAATCATTAACAATTCCTCGTTTGCCTGTTTATGACAGAAGTTGTTCGGATCAATAAATGACAAAGCTTGAAGCGAATTTGTAGCCACTTCCTTCACATGACATTCATTTTTACAACGATTCCAAGAATAAATTCATAAATAATAAATAGGATACAAGATAAGATTTAACATTGACTTAAAGGCACTATATGTTCCTCATTCAATACCAGTTTGTCCAAAAGACATTTTCTCTGGAGGGTAAACCTTTTCATAACTTAACCGGATTATCCTGAAATAAAAGTTGTCAAGTATCAGACGAGAACTGCATGTGGTCATTCTAGTGTGAACACCTTTTAATCACTTGGGGTAGGGAAATGAATTCGCGTAGCTTAACCGAACTTACTCTTTCGTTTAAGATATCCTTTCATGGATTAGAAAAGAATGTTACAAAATCGGTTTTAAAAAAATCTGTGAGTGAGATTCCTAAATTTACCCCCCACCCCAAAATACAAAAATAACGCACAAAATAGACTTGTGATACATTAAAGTAGAGTTTCTATAAGTTAATTCCAATTTCTTAATGAGGACGGCCAGTGAAAGTGGTCAGGATGTGGTCAGACTGTGGCCAGATTTTGTCCTTGCCAAACAACCTTTGTTTATAATTGACCCCAAAACTTATTTAAGTGCCGCTTTCAGAAAATTCGTATAAGAATAAGAGACACATCTTGGAGAGAAATTCTTGGAACATCTCCTCAAGGACATCACTTTTACTTAGATCCCGAACAACATCCATTACATTTAATTAAGATATATGAGAATATATTACCACGACTAAACATTTTTATCTCCAAATATAATTAGTCCTTCTGAACTGTCCGATATCAATGCACGGTCATAAAGCTGCCTTGGTTTTGCCTGGTTTTGACAGAATATGTTGAGATCAATAAGCAGGAAGCTTGAAGCGGTGCTGTTGGAACTTCCTTACAGGCTTTAAGTGTATCAACTAGATTCTTAACTTCAGGAGGAGAATATCTGAATCTTCGTTTATCCTTAGGAAGATTAATTCTTTCTGCCACCCTCTGTCCAAAAGAATCTTTTAACAGATTTACGATTTTTCGCTGTGTTATTGAACAAACATGATAAACTTTGATGCGGAAATGGACATGTAACAAGTCGAAGTGAGCAGTAGATTGAGGCATTTATTTTGAAGAGACAAACGATTAGCTGTCCTGTAGTGAAAATCATTTCTATTCTATGTGAATTCTATAATGTAATATACGAAGGAAAGGAACATTTGTGAACATAAGAGTGCACTGAGATAGGGTTAATGATGCTTATACATCAATCAACTCATGAATAAAAACGCTAAACAAATATTCTGCATGTCTTTTACTTCAAAGATGCTAATTTGTATTACATGTTATACATGCCCATCTAAACTACTGTACATTATAAAGGAGCATTTTACGCAGTTTGGAATACTTTGCTTTAAAACAAGCTGCTTTGTTCGGGTCCAAGAAGATATAGCAGTCTGACAAACCAAAGCCTTCAAACTTTGAACCATGAACGGTTTAATCCTTTCAAATAGGTTACTAGAATATAGAAAGTGTTATTAAAATATGTCCACTATAAACACAAACTAACGAATAGTAAAGCTGATGACCACGTGACCATAACAAAGCTAATGACAATGGAATGATCACAGAGTTCAGCTTAGTTATTCAAATGACCGGTATCCATGGCAACAAGGACAGAAGAACCCCTGTTAGATGGCATCCAATACTGTCTCTGTAATAGCCCAAACATGACATATATATCTCCTTATACACTGACTGCTAGCCAGTATCCATGGCAACGAGAAATGGCATTCCCAATATTTTCTTGTGAATGGAGGTAGTTTGAGAAACGTTGCCGGTACCAGTGACCATGAGTATGAGGCCAGAGGTCGAATGTTTTCAAAGTGAGGGGGTGGGGAGGTTTCTTTGCATCTCGGTAAGGAGTGGCCATTGTCTTCCTTGAAAACAGTTAAGGCGTAAATGACTTTAGAAATCTTCCGTCAGAATTCAAACCAAAATAACAGAGAGAGGAAAAGGAAGGACCAGGATTTCGAAATATTCTTTCATTCTCATGCTACAATGGCAAATATATTTTCTTTTTACATTGATAATTATGCTTTACGTCAGAAATCAACCAAAATAAGGAATTTATAGTGACGAGAAAAAGGGGGCTTATATAGTTATCATTCTTAAAAAGCAATTGTTTTCATCTGTTGATGGTTTGGTAGCGAGTAAATGATTATAAAGTATTTGCTCAAAATTGAACCACACACCAGAAGGATCGATCTGAAAATTTAACACTTGTTATATTTTACCATTCCTCAAAGATGCAGTGAACAATATCATTCTTGTATACAATACAGTATTCTGTCGAATGGGGCGTAATTTGAGGCAAAGACTTTCAATATATTTCACCATTCATGAGTTCCGATAAGTGTTTCTATGCTTCATATAAAATAAACAAATTTCAAACTAATCTCAAATTCCATTATCAAAACGAACATATTATACATATGATAAAATATGGACAGATTTTTTATATCCATATATGTATATGTTTCTTTATATTCACACTTTTGATAAGGAATTTAAACCTATGGTAACGTCTTGAAATAAAGACATTTATACCTTGTATTCCGGATCATTGATCCTGTTTGATGTTGTATAAGTCATTATGGCAGAACCAAACAAGAAGACATGGTCATCAACATCCCACGCCAAATTGGTCCTTATCAGAATTCATAACATTTTCCTAAATGTAAAATCAGAGTAAAAAATCAGAACGAGAGCAATAACTCCTCAAACAAATAATTGCGTGCTTTCATTTTCGAACTCCTCAAAGGTAATGATACCCTGTAGCCACAGAGCAAATTTGATTATCAAAACTGCAATAGTTTCTCGGAAAGGTTGTCCCCTATGAAGATATCCTCGAACTGAGTAAAAACGAAACAACATACTAAATCACTAAAAAAAATAATAGCTCGCTTCGCATTTTCGGACCCGATCTCGGTATTGATACGCTGAAACCAAACAACAAGTTTAGTCATCTTATCTTAAACGGTTTCTGTTATAAGCTGTCTCCTGTAAGTAGACGGACGGAGGTAAAACCCCTTCGTGGCGGGGAATACATGTAGAAACAGGGTGTATATGGACTAAACAACTAATCCGTAAATGGGCTGAGTTCAAATTATTTTAGAATATATACATTGGAATTCACACTCCATGTCGTAATATCTTACTATGCTTCTTAATATCGGATCGGAAAAGTTACAAAGGCCATTCTCTTCTTTTATACTTAACACCCTCATAATTTCTTCGTTCGGTTAATTACAATTATTTAAAAAGATTGTCATCAAACATTAATCTAACATATTGAACCGGTGAGCGTTCCTTATCATTTGTCTTGTTGACATATACCATCTTCCGCTTTTTTGAGTTAATTTATATAGACGTAATGGTTGTTACGTTATATTGACAAGAGACAATGTTAGTGCAGCACTGATGTAGGTACTTGAAATATGTCATTTAGTTTCCAGCAGTCTTTAAGCTCATTATTTTCCATTCTATACATTTATTTTGTGATTTTTCGTAGACGATTCCATTTCGAGGACGTTTTCAATAAATTACTTACTTTTTTACCAAATACAACGTTTCTCCTCATTCTCGTCATTTAAGCTGTTTGAGTAGCGTTCTATAAATTGGTAAGTGAGGATGACCTTAAAAGTGATAAAATTTGTTGATAAACTAATGTAGTTCATTGTCTTTAATGAATCACCTTAACCACCAACAAAATCAGCATTTGATATATGTTATTTGATTACATGATCAATTGTGAATGAGAGTTATATACTACTGGAGGAGATGTGACTCTCAGTGCAAAGCGAGACGTGCTTGATGAACAGACCTAGATTACAGTTCATTCCAGCAGTAGTAATGCTATAATAAGGAAGTAATTAGACGCCCACGATTCAAGTACGGGCAGATGTCATGTTCTTATCAAGCGTAATTTGAATTGCAAAGGTAAATTTTTAGAATCAACGGCGTTGTAATAGACTGATTTCATTAAAGAGAAACATATGTGTTTAGGAAGCTGTATAATTATAACCCTTCAAATTTCGCGTTTCAAACATTAATTTAAACAGCTTTATCGATGTTAAAAGACAATTATATCGATATTTCAGCCAGTTTGGTTAGCTTGTCATTGAATCTCTCGTATTGAAGGCCAAAATTTTAGTCAAGGGTTATTTTATTTTATCATATCAATATCAAAGCCTCCTACGAATCAAGGAATAAATAATGAAAATGTCTTATTCTCAATTTTGATTTTAAAACTGTTTATATACAAGCGTACATGAAATAATACATTCCTTTAAAACGAAATCCTCCAAAGTATCAAAACCCACAAGCAACACTCTCTTCTTATTGATTTGACTTACAGC